>OU343224.1:24961157-25074556 GCA_910596185.1 Chrysanthemum makinoi | reverse complement strand
CTTGTTGGATATCGTATAATTGTGTTACTGCGAGATTCCTCTTTGACTCATTGTCCTCATTTAAAACGACCTTTTTTTTTATCGGTTTCATTATTCCATTTCGCATTTGATTTTATTTAGCTTTCATTTTGTTATATACATTCCTTTGGGCTTTTTAAGCTCAGTAGCATTTCTTTTCTGCTGGCGGTTTTAGGTAGGAAGATGGGCTTTGATAGGTGTTGAGAGTTGGATTATCTGAGTGAGCCAACCTAGTTACCTTATTACTTTGGGACTTATTTTGAAAGTTTTTTGTTTTGAGTTTTCTTCTTTTCATTTTTGGATATTCTATTTTCCTTGTGGAGTCAATTGTTTTATATGATTTGATACCTCATATTTAAGGTATCCGTTTGTAGATTTTTATTGTATGTTATTGCGATATGACACGGAATGTGATACTTACCTGCATAGGGTTGGGGTGTTACAATTATGGTATCAGAGACCAGGTTTCGTCTTGTTGACCTTAGGATTGACCTGTGAGGACTGGGTAGATACTAGGCTTCCGGTCATTTCTGACCTCTTTCGATTCCTTGTTGTGATTCAGATTTGGCTCAGATATTCTTTTGTCTTCCTTACGATTTGACCATCTCCTTTTCATTTGATTTTGTTACCGTTTACCTTCGCGCATTCTTTTTGTCGATCGTTTAGATGAAGACTGATTCGTGGAACGAAGATGATGGTGTCGACCTTGCCTTTCTTTGCAACAATTTACGGAGAGGTTCGTGAAGCAGTACACCCGATCGTGATGCTTTCTGAGACATCAAGATGCTTTCTGGAGGGAGCTGGACGGATCAACCAAAGACGCAAGCAGAGACAAGATTCAGCGGTGTGCTGAGAAGATTCATCTACTTCACCCAGGCGTGTTACTCGATTTGTTTGTCCGTAGCGTTTTGAGGTGGATTGATATTTTGTTAAGTGATTTTGATCAGTACTACTTTTCTTTGATCTGTCGGAACTCGGTTTGAATCGTGAAGTTTTATTGTTTAGCATTCGGGTATATCTCAGTTTTGTTTTTGGATCGTCGATAATGAGTCATGAGCCGTTTTGAGCAAGTTGATGGCTTTCCTTCTTTGTGTTATGGTAAAATTTGGTTTGATGTATTATTTGCTGCATGTATGTGTATCTGGTCTGTTTTGGTATGTTAATTGCTAACTGTATGTGATATGTTTTGTTGTGATATTGGTTATGTGGTTTGTCATTGACCGGGACAGAATATGATGACAATAAGGACTTGTTATGTGATGCAAGTATTATGGCCTTTGATCAAGTGATATACCGAGAGATCATATAATTTGAACTTATTGAAATCATACGACATCTTGGGAAATGCCTGGGGTTGCTACGTGAATGGACTAGGACTCATATCCGTTATTTGGCACTCCTCATGTTTGTCTAGAATTCTGTACCTTTTCGTGAGATTCTCATCGACATCTGTTATGTATATTTTGTACGCTTTGGACGAAATCGATGCGATGTGAAACTATGGATTGCTATCTGCCTTAAACGTTACCTCTCGGTGCCTCGCGACTTCAATTTTCGAGGACGAAAATTTTCTTTTATAGGGGAAGAGTTGTAAAACCCTAAAAATCTAAAACGCGTGAAGAGACTATTTTACCCCTCAAAGTTAATGCTTGTAAAATATGTAAGATACGTCGAGCTTATTAAATACGTTTATAATCTAACTCGTAAATGATCAAATTGTACAAGATAATAAAATCGACTTACACCTTATGTCTAACATGTACCCCACGTTTTTCCTAAGTTGCTTGGGCCGAATATTATGTATAAAATACTAGACATTACACTTAAAATTTTAAAGCCATCTACATTATTTTGGAAAGTCCAAAAATCTGTTTTGACTCCCTTGTTGTCAGCCGAGAATCCTACCCCATTTACTCCAATTGATCTCATTCATTTAACTTACCTTTTCACATTTAAAATCACACACTAAAACCCTAAATCCAAAAAGTGATGGCAACAATAATTTTGCTCCATTCCATTCGATCTCAACACAAAATAAAGAAGCTGTAATCGTTGGTGGTGGATTCGAGATGTGTGTGATCAGCTTGGTTGGAAGGAGAAGCTGGTCCTTGGGTTGTTTCAGTCATGGGTTCTCTTTCTGTCGTGAAGTCCTAGGGCAAAAGGAGTTAGCCGTGAGGTTCTTAATCGTGGGGCTGTGATGATACTTGATTCTGTCGTGGGTATTGGCTGCTGGGGACGTGGGTTTTCTTTGGTTTGGTTCTGTAGTGAAGGGTGTTCCTTGGACGAGGGTTTGATAGGCATAATCTCCTGCTGCTGTCGTGGGTTTTGCTAGGCAAAAGGAGGACTTGGTTGCTGTTTGGTCTTTGTTTTTCTACTTTTCTCACGCCTCAAGGTATCACAAAATCGTCTTGTCTCTTCCCCTCTTGCTTACTGATTTGTGTCGTTTGGTTTTTATTCCATACGCATAAACATGTGCCGCATAAGAACATCACATAAAATAATAAAACTAACTCGCATCAAATCATGTATAAACATTATACTTGTCGAATATAGAGGATGAGTAAAGTCTTGTATTAAATCTAATGTTGAATCTCACTTGGCATGTACACGTTAAATCTTCCACATAAATGGTAAATCATTTGTCACATAAATTATCACTTTGAAAAGTCTTATTGGTCTACTGTATTACGGCTTTAAGGTCTTGTGATCTCATGTTGCACTTACATGCATGCCTTATATGAATAGAAATCTTACTTATAATTATACAAAAATTGGAATGGTTAAAAGATGGACATATTCTATTGGCATGAGGTCACGCTTAAATACCTAAATAACAATGCAACGGACACTTGATTCGACCCTCATATTCACGACTTAAAACATATTTCATTTAATTCGTATCGGACGATATTGATGTAATAAAACGAGTTTTTCGTGGGTCATCTGTTTACGTCGTCAACATGAAAGAAATGGAACTAAGATATGTTGGGTTGGAGTCATATGGGTTAACACAGGATCTATGTATGTTCGATCAGAATACGCTTAATAACTTTAAAAATATTAATACGGTTCATATAAACAATAAATCCATTATGACGTTAAATGAACTAATAAGTATTATTCAAACCGTAATCTGTGTAGATTCGTTGAAAGAGACGTGACGTTGTGTCTTCGGGTTCATTCATTCGTTTTCTTTCTTTTCATTGGCGTTAAGGTACAGATATTCTATCCCTTTTCAGTAGGGATTTCTCCTGACTTTTCGATCCTTGACTTTACTTCACTTATGATATTCCTTTGCTATAATTTCCTTATGCTATGATCCTTTTGATATGATTCCGATATAATCCTTTGATATGATTCTGTTCGCTATGATATTCGTTTGTTATGATTATGAACTTCTGATTATGAACCTTATGATTATGAACCATCTGATTATGAACCTCTGATTATGAACTTATGTTATGGAAACCTGATATGAACCTTTGACTTCTGAACCTTTGATATGAACTCTTATGATATGATTATGCTTTGACCCGTCAGTTTGATACCCGATCCAAATATGTGTTCCTAGTCATGAAGGTAACATGACCGTGTCATTGATGCACCAATGACATGACTCCAGTGTGACGCAGTGATGTTGTACACCGTCCCCATTATGATATGATATGATATGTATATGATTTGTCCATTATTTTCCGGGGGGGCGTATGGATGCATCCTAGATATGATATGTTTAGTGGATTTAACTATTATGATATGATTTATATGGTGAATGATGTCGTGTGCAATACGCGTCTTCACATTACGGGAGCTAGCTACTCCATTTGTTACTGAGGTCTCCTCTCCTATTATGTATGGTATTCGAGTCACCTCCGATACAATGGTTACTTATGATATGATATGTTTCGGGCTCGTGGTAGATTTCTGACAACCCTTACACTTTTGATATACCTATATTGTACCTTTTGTATTTCCCCAACGCACCATATTACGTGTTAATTATTCATTACTCAGTACCCTTATATGACTCACTTTACTACCAAGATATATATATTCCATTTCTTTGATCTGTCATACTCTCATTCCGTTATTTCAGACTATCGTTCCATTCACGTACAGGGTTATTATGTGTTTATTTTATTTGTTATGCTATTTATGTTTTATGTGTGACTACGATTATCCTGCTATGATGTGATTAATATGCGGTTATCTGAGTACTGTTTTCATCGATGATATGTGATCTCACTATTATGTGAACCTCTGAATATGTCGGTGACCATGCCAATGTGTAATCGATAGTTTTGTCAGTTTATTATGTGTGCTTTGTTCGGTTAATCTCGTGGACTATGACTATTCCGTTGTATTCTTATCGTTTATGTTGACCTGCCATGTTTACATTCTGCCCATGCTACGGTTTGATTGGGTAAATGGTTCAACTTGTTGGCGTATGGCTTGTAATTTGTTGTCTGCTATGCCTTTGATTCATTCAATTATATCGTATGTTGTATTCCTACTTGTTACGTGTGACGCCATGTGTTGACTACTGTTGGTACTTCTGTTGATTATGATGCTGATTATGTTTTCAAATAAGTGTTTTTGACATGTGTGTTTGCCATGTTCACTTACTAATTAATTGCTTCCGCTTGCTTTTAGATTTCTGTTTGACTTGTATGTCTTCTGGTTTCCTGAATTGATTGTTGCCAGATATATGTTGTGTGGATGCGACGTCTGCTATGCTTGCTTATGTTCAGTACTTGTACGCTTGGTTTGTATGTGCTTGTATATATGTCATCGATGCTTTGCTTTTCTTTGCTTCGTTCTCCTGGTTATCTGTTCTTGTTGGATATCTGTATAATTGTGTTCTGCAGGATTCCTCTTTGACTCATTGTCCTCATTTCGCTGCGACCTTTTTTTTTATCAGTTTCATTATTCCATTTCGCATTTCTGATTTTATTTAGCTTTCATTTTGTTATATCTGTTCACTGGGCTTTTTAAGCTCTGCCGCATTTCTTTTCTGCGGGTTTAGGTTTTAGGAGAAGATGGGCTTTGATGGGCTGAGAGTTGGATTATCTGAGTGGACCAACCCTAGTTACCTTATTACTTTGGGACTTATTTTGAAGAGCTTTTGTTTTGAGTTTTTCTTTTCATTTTGGATATTCTATTTTCCTTGTCAGTCAATTGTTTATATGATTTGATACCTCATATTTAAGGTATCCGTTTGTAAAGATTTTTTTAGTGTATGTTCTGATATGACACCAGAATGTGATACTTCTACCCTTGTCGGGTTGGGGTGTTACAGAAAGGCATTTAAGTTGCTCGAAAGGAGACTCTTTCATGAAGGTAGAGTTGTTGATCCATCATTTCTTGCAAATACCGACGTAAGGGAAGTTTTTGCAACTATTGGGTTTGATTGTTTATTGGATATAAACGAACAAATTTTCACGGTCTTTGTGCTTGAGTTTTACAAGACAATGGGGATAATTAGAAATGATGACGGGTCCATCTCAATTGAATTCACCATCAATGAGTGAGAGTTTAGTCTTTCACTCATAGAGTTTGGAAGAATTATAGGAGTTCCATATCAAGGCATTTTTATGTACTCGAATGAATGGTCTTTAGAACAACTACACACAATGGTTGATCATCATGATATTTACTACAATTTGATCCCAGAAGCAACCACGGTGGGACACGTGTTCATGCCAAGAGCCTCACCATCAAGAGTCACAAGAAAGTCAAAAGTGATCCATAGGGATCCTTTTCAAATGGAGCTTTCAGAAATGTATGCATTGTATAGAAAGTGGGAGGATGTGATAAGAGAAATTGTGGTATGCCTAGTAGGGAACAAGGACCACTCAGCATGTCTAAGCTTCATGATCTATTGCCTAGTGACCAATACTTAATTCAACCTTGCCTACTACATGGTCAAAAGAATGGCAAGTGTTAGAAGCATGGAAAAGATGGTGCTTCCGTACGCAATTCTTTTAACCCGTCTCGCCAAATTCATCTTTGCTTTAGACCCTTCTCCACAATCCCTTGATCATAGCTTTTGCAATAAAGTTATGGTACCATTGACCGAAGGTAGAACAACAAGGTTTATGGTGGAAGGCAAGGACCACACCCACCCACAGTTCCTCGGAGGAGGAAAGGCAAGGCAGAAGAAGGAGGTGAAGGGAGTAGTAGCAACCCACTCGCAAACATCGATCTTGACCCCTTGGACTACATCAACCAATTGCCAAACATCCCAAATGAATCACCTGAATGGCAACAAACCAAGGGAATCTTCAAATGCTTCGCCAATTTCTTGAGGAAGATGAAGTGAAGATGGTTTGAAAAAGTGGAGGACGGTTGAAGAAGTGAAGGAGAAAAAGAAAGGTAAAATCTTAGGAATCAAGTGCATGATGAACAATTTCAAACAATGGTTTGTAAACAATTTAAACTATGCTTGTAGTATGAAGATATTGCCATATCTTGGCACTAAAAATCCTAACTTAGGTACTTTGAAAATGATATTTTACGACCTCTTGGTATGGTCGTCGTCACTCATTCTAGGAATTTCAGCTTTTCTTACTTTGATACAAGTTATATTAGTTGTGTTCTTGCATTTAGTTCCCATAGAAACAACTAGGAAAAGCATTTACTATAAAATGCAAAGTTGCACATTTCCGAAAGCTCTCGATCTGCAGTTGGCGGATCCTAGAGTTTGAACTAGCTGGATCCCTCCCATAAGGGAACCGTGGGATCCGTATGCACTGATGTGCAAAGCAGTTTGGCTACATCATAATAGTCCACTAGAACACTTCAAACAAGTCAAACATAATACACTAGATACAACCAAGTCTTCCGCTAATAGTTGAAAACCTCACTCTCATCCATGGCTTATATAGGATATATTTTTGAAATATTTCGTTTACTTATCAATTAGTCAAAACTCATCATAATTCCGCTCCAACACTCACACATTATCTATCACTTTTGATAGCACTTAAGTTTGGTCTACCCTTCAATTTTAGCAAATTGATCTTAATCATCTTTGACTCAAAATTAGGACCAAAAACTACTTTTTCATTTCTTCTTATTTTTAAAGATTTAAGTAAATTTATCCTAGGACATCATCTGATTTTTAGGACTTAGTATCACCGTTTTTCCATAACAAATTAAAAGGAATCTTTGTCAAACATATGGTTAGACAACCCAAGGTCAATGTTCTTAGCCAAAACCATCATTAAGCACCATTACTTGTTATGGTTAAGGATTTGAGATATCCAACAGCTAAAGACTTCAAAATCAAGTCAAACCCTCGAAATCCATTAATGACAAACCTTACAAAAGCATAATGATTTCACCTAGACCTTGTCTGATAGCCGGATCCCTGTTCTTTAACCAGGCGGATCCCTACTGAGAGGATCCGCGGGATCCGTGATGCGAATGTATTAATCACTTCTATATTCAAAATCAAGTCACCCTTTGGTTCTCTAACCACTCTTAGCATACATTAATTAACCTCCTAGAGTTGATCAAAACCTCAAGAGCATGCTTAGCCTTCTAAGTGGTCAAGAATTTAATTCCCAAATTCAAATTATTCTTTATAAACCAAACATTCTTAGGTTTATGGCACCATCCTCAATTACCTTTCAAAACTCAGAAATTAGAAGCTCACATTAGCATTTTCATCACCATGACAAAGGCTCTTAGCAACAACTCCTCAAACATAGGATCATCCAAAAGAAAGGGTCAAATGATCCATGAAATTTCATCCACCAAAACATCTCCTATTAGAAATGATGACTCTAGAATCCCACCTTGTCAAACCCATCCAACAAAAGCTAAGAGAACCGCAAGGATTAGCATCAAACCTTTCCAACTAGAAAAAGGGTCATCTAGTTCTAAACCAAACATGGCTAGTTCTAGCAAGCCATCAAAACCTTCATTCATTGAGAATGGACTACACTCATTGAATGAGCCTCTTCCTCATCCAAACATATATTCATTATTTCATTCACCTTCAAGAACCTCCCATTCACCAACCTTTTCATTTAATCGGGAACCACCTACAACACCAACTAGCCCATCATGGGAGACAAGGAATAACCTTGATCATATGGAAGAAGTTCCATTACCACCCTCATTTTTAGAACCTCTCCCAACTTCTCAAAATGAAGACCCTCAAACACACATTGATTCCCCTCAAGACATCCCTTTCCTTCGGGGCCAACCAAGACAATATTTGCCCAAATTGTCTAAAAACTCAAGGACTTGTTCAAGAAGTATGAAATGAGATACATTTCATGTTCAATCATCTTCTTGCAAAATTGGATCAATTCAACAAGTCCACTCATCCCTAGACTTAAGAACATTGTCACATTTTAAGTCTCGTAATGAGATTAACATTAGTAGTATGGCTAAGTTCATTCTCTTAGTTTTTAGAGATTTGGTTGTGTATCTCTTATTTTATTGAATGAATACTTATATATGATTATGTTGTATTGTGCATATATCTCATTTCCTCACATAGCATTCCTTGACATTTCTTCCTTCTGAGAGAAGCTGTATGAATAGCCGGATCCTCCCAAATACCTAGACGGATCCCTCCTTGAAGGGAACCGTGGGATCTAATGCAGAGTACAAATTTATACTAACTTGCGTCTCTTTGGGAAATTATGCACTATACTCTTGTTTTTCTAACCTTTGTTTTGTAGTTATTCAAAATACACATGAAGATATTGACACCATAAAGCTAGGGGAGCTTTTGTGTCAAACAACATTGCAAAAATCGCTTGCAACTTAATCCAATTTTGGATTACACTTCATGACACCCCATTGCAACATTGTAATATTCAAGGGGAGCGTTCTGCGTCACTAGACGAACCATTTGAAAACTTAGTTGCAAACACAATTAGTTTATTTTACGCTATGTCCTTGACGCCCTTACATAGGGATGGACTCGTCAAGGGGAGTTAAGACGAGTACCATTCCCGTCACTTGCTCTCTTTTACATTTTTACATTTTTTTCTTATAAAAATTGTGTTAGTTTCTTTAACACTTTTTGTTTCGACAAAAAGGGGGAGAAGAAAGTAAAAACTACAAATTCAAACATTTTCGAATTTTAGCTTTTCCTTAAAATAATTTTATGTTTTGTCATCAACAAAAAGGTGGAGATTGTTAATACAAATAAGCCGTAAAAACATTTATTTATATTTTACGATCTTCTAATGTTTTGTCGATAACAAAAGTAAAATCATTTTAACGAAACAAATAGAGTACGTAAATAGTTTGAGTTAATAGTTTTCTAACACAATTAAGTTGTCACATAAAACACTAAAACAAGTGTAAGTGATTTTATGATTTAGATACATATTTACAACAACTATTGTTTACATATTGGGTTAAACATATACTTAAACTAAGTATACTAAAATGGGTAAAAACTAAGTGTATGCTAAAATGGGTAAATACAAATATATACTAAATGGGTAAAATACTAGCAAATGGTTTTGACCCATAACCCATGGTTTTATATATACCACTTAACCAAGTTCATTGTATCTAGAAAGAAAACCATGGATCAACCCATAACCCATGACCCATGACCCATAACCAAAAATACCCATGGGCAAAGAGGAGTGGACCACAGATCCCTAGCTTTGTTAGCCGGGATCCCTTGTGGTAGATCCGTGGGATCAGGGAAAGAAAGAGATTTTTCTTTATAAATAGAGAGCCATTTCTTTCTCTCTACACATGGTTTTTCACACATACTTCCCAAAGTATTCTAACCCTCTAACCTCAGATCTAAGTGATCTATGTAGTTTGTTTTTGTTTTTGTGATCTACTAGGTTCCTCTTAAGGAGAGATCACCACCTCTTGAAGACGTGCAAGCTCAAGTCCATGAGTTGCCATGCTTCGTCATCATCAAGACTACTAAGGTTCTCTTGTTGATAGTTCTTCCTTTCTCCATAGATGTTGGGTTGAAGGCATTAGTGAAGAATGCTGAAAGTGTCAAGATGAAAGCATTAGTGAAAGGTGCTCATCATCCGTGTCAAAGCATTATTGAAGGATGCTAAAGGTGTCAAGACGAAGGCATTAGTGAAGGGTGCCAAACGTTGTGTCAAAAGCATTAGTGAAGGATGCTAAAGGTGTCAAGACGAAGGCATTAGTGAAGGGTGCCAAGCGTTGTGTCAAAGGCATTAGTGAAGGATGCCAAAGGATCAAATCAAGTAGCATTTTGGGAGAATGCTTGGTGTATAATCGATGAGGTGCATCGTTATACATATGTGTATTTGTTTATCTACAAGGATGGTGATATCCTTGATGGTGTTGTAACAAGGAGTAGATCTCCTTGAGATTAGATGTTGTGTCGTGAAGGTGTAGTTCACCTAATGTGTGAAAGAACTAAGGTGCTTAGCCTAGTACCTAATAAAGGGTAGGCGACGTTGTGATAGGATTAGTTCTCCTAAGGTGTGAAAGAACTTGGTGGTTAGCCTAGCACCGTATAAAAGGGTAGGCGATGTTGTGTTAGGTGTGGTTCGCCTTGGTGTGAAAGAACTCGGTATTTAGCTTTGTTACGGAAAAAGGTTAAGCGACGTTGTGAAGGCTTCTCCGCCATAAGGAGTTGGTGTAGTGCTACGAACTCTCGAGTAGGTGACTCGGGGAGTGGAGTAGGGCAAGGAAGGTGTCCTTGTAGCCGAACCACTATAAATAACTTGTGTTGTGGTGATGTGCTTCTTACTCTTTATATTTCATTTCCCGTTTATATATCCATCTATCAACGTCCAACATAAACAATCAAATGGATTGACATAAGTCGATCTAAATATTTAAAAGGAAGTTTTAAATTGGTAAAACTATTCAACCTCCCCCTCTTTCTAGTTTTCCACAAATGAAACCAAGAACAATGAAACGTTTATCAGTGTGTAATCATTGTAAGTTGAGGTGACCTCCCTTAGGGGGAGATTGTTGGGATTTAGTAAATCCATTACTTAAAGTGTCGGTCACCTCAAGTATGTATGCTCGTTAGAAAGCTCGTAGTCGTAGTTATTCAGTGTTAGTATTTAGTTTACTTTGTAACACCGGTGGAGGCAGACGGGTCTTTACCCACTATATGCCTGATCCACAAACTTATAGAGGCGTCTAAGCTTGTACCCTATAAATACACTTTGCCCTCCAAGGCAAAGGGTTGGAGCTTCATAATATATTTTTCTTTGTCTCTCTAGGGTTCCCATTCTCTCCCACTTTCTCTCCTAAACTCTTAACCTAGCCGCCGCACCTCTTGTTTAACAAACCAATATCCTACACTATGCAAGACCTAAGATAGATAAATACCGTTTCACACATGGTCCTACCCGGATCTCCAATCAAATCCCGCATCCAGGGATTACTCGGGGCCCCGCGACTCTAGTCGGCAACATTGTGGCAAAATCTAGAACAATTGCCAACCCCGGACTAGGTCGATGTAGAAGTCTATTCTTAGCTAGGCGCGGTTAAACCTAGACTAAGGCAACAACTACCGCACATCTATCTATACAGTCAAGCACAAAAGCAAATCCAAATAGTTTTCATGGTCCAAAAACAGTAGCATGATTCTCACCCCAAAATAGTTCAAAACTTAGTCAAAACGTAGATAAAAGTGGGGCTATGAAACTCACCTCAAGCAATCAACGCACAAATAAACACTAGCAGAAGATAATGGTATCACGGCACATCAACTATCGACTCGGCACAACCTATTAATGTAGACCATCTTTAATATATATATTCCTCAAAATCAACATTATCTACCCCAATACGTTCCATTTCTTTATTTCTAAAAACGTCTCGTTTCACCATTTAATCCTAGTGTTTGGTATTCCTCATGTGGCTGTATCGACTGAATATGATGCCATGAATGCACTCAAACAACCAATATGTTATGCTCCACAACACAATTTGCAACTCCTCTCAACCCAATATGTGACTCAATTCAACACAATTTGTGACTCATTGCGACACAATGAGACATCTAAGCGATAAGCTCCATAGTCCAATAAGTTTCGAATAACATAGACAACCTCGAATTCGTCAACTCGATAAACACAATTATTCATTCGTATCGCTTATTATTCCACAAACCGGTCGCATCCTAACGAGTCATAAGGATAAGTCACCCATTAATAAGGTTACCCAACGTACCTAGCGAGCTCTTATTTGATTCGTCAACCTAATAAGTCCGCTACCCACGTGGATCAACACTATTAATGTTAGGTTATCCGTAACCCATGCACACAACGTAAGTAAATAAATACTTGAAAAACTAGTATTAAATGCCTATAATTGGCATATATCGATAAACGTGTACTCGAAACATCAATTGTTTATTTATTAGAAAACAATTCCATTTTTAGTCGTTAATTTCCGTTAAAAATAGTAAATAACAAGATAATTCTTGTTATGGTTATTTTTGGTACAAAAACCCGTTTATAATTTATATTTCATAGTCTATTAGCATTTTCATGTAAATATATATATTTCATCAAATTCCATTATAAATCTCATATCGTTATTCGTTTTGAGTCCACAAGCACGAGTCATAACTTCTCGGCTTTTAATCAATCAATAGTACAAATTATACTAAAGTCCATGTTATGGCTTTGTCGGAGTCAACTATTGACTAAAAAGTCAAAGTAACGCCGACGTAGCTCAAAGTTGACAATATATTTATATCAAGTCCAAATTAAATGTCATAATATCGCAATTCAATCCCAAACCAATTCAAAACAATCTCGCCAACCAATCAATCAACCATATGTACTCGAAACCAATGTTATGACCCTAATGGTCATGACACCGTCGCGGTTAAGACCACGTGAACCAAACAAGCTCTAGAAGCTTTTCGACTCCACACATCTCATCCAAACATAAACAATACCAACCAACAAGCTACCAAATTGACCCGACTCGGACCCATGACCCAAGTGGGTCACGCGTCACCAACCCATGAGTCACGTACGTGACCATGGTGGTTCGTACGTCCCATAACTCATCACCAAACACAACCACAAAACCCATCATCTATCTTAACCAAAAATATGCAACTAAACCTTAAATGCACAAACCCATCAAATTGATACACCACACATTTACCAAACACTAATTACTTGTTCATTTAGTCACTAATTAGCTTTAATTTCATGTTTAAACCAAAAGCCCCAAAAATTATAATTAGGTCAAAACCCTAATTATCAATTCATGGGTTTTACGCCCAATCAAGCTCAAAACATGTTCCATTTACCTTATCTGATCACCAATTGCAAAAGCCCTTTGAAACCCTAAAAGTACGAATCTTGATTCAAAGATTTAAAGGTGTTATGGAGGTCCAAATGGGGCGTGTTATATATGGTTGGAAGAGGAGAAAAGAGAGCTTCAAGATGGTGGTGGAGGTGGGGGTGAGGCGCCGTGGCCGGCGGTGGTGGCCGAGCAATGTGGCGCAAGGTGGAGGTGGTGGTTTAGGGTTTTTAAGAGAGGTAGAGATAAAAGTGTTGTGTGTGTTTTCTAGAGAGAGGAATAAACTAGAAAATGAGGGGTGGATGGTCCCTTTTATACATGGACACTAGGGACTCAAAAATAAATAAATATGGAGGGAGGGAGGTGGCGGCCTAGGAGAAATAGAGGGGCCGTTGTCGCCATTTTTCGTAACTACCCCGTTCACCCATTCTCGAGCTCATAAATTGTTCCCCGAGTGTCCCACGACATTCATTCAACTTTCTAACATCGTTATTTATGTTTTTCCACGAGTTTTGACTATTTATTTGTCAATTTTCGAGTTACGGTCTAAAAGATACAATCTTTCTCGTTTATAGGTTTTTCTAGCGCCGAATCGAATAGTGCTTGCCAAATAGAGTTAAAACTCATACGATAACTCATTTAATAAAGAAATAAATCATAAAAACCAATAGACGATATAAAATCAAGTCATGGTTTATAAAAATAGTGATAAAGGCAAAGCTCGGTTGCTTTAACGTAATGCGGTTACCTAAAATAGACTCCCTAAATTTGCCAGTTGTCACACTATATGTATTATGTTTGATGATACATCTGATCCCTGTAACGTTTAATCTTATAGGAAAAAGATAGCGATGGTGAAGGTCCATATACTTAGCTATTATACATGCATGTTTATAATAGCAATTGCTTTTCATTATAACTAATCTTTATATTTGAAAATTTTAAACCTAGCTTTTTCATTAAGAATTAGTGTCAGCTTCTTACGCGGTGTCCTATATCAACCTAAACTATTGTCAAATTTCAAGTGAAATACACTTCCTATTCAGATTTGTTCCTGTGCAGGTGCTTGTTAATCAACTGAAAGGTGTTTCCCCAGCTATACACAATTCAATTTTAGCGTTGAGTAAGGAAGTGAAATCTCCACCAATATTCCTCAAGCGACAAATTACCATGGAAGATCTAACTCACTTGTATGATAAAGCGCCAGAAGGACTATGGTAGTTGCGTTGTACCTTATTTGCTTTTTTTTAATGATTAGAAAATATTTTAAATGCTCGTTCGAGTACTGAACTGTAAATTTTATGTATGAGTATCAGAAGTTAAATCAAGACACATGCACAAAAGGGTGCACTAAAGTGACTTAAACAGATGCACTTAAGTTCATCAAACAGATGCACAAAAATTGCATCATATTTTATCATGTTTCCCTTTTGTGTGTAATTGCTGTATTTTATGGATGCTTATTACAAATGCATATAGTTTACTAATTTCTACTTTTATGTTTGACAGTGTCTGGAGTGGATGCTAAAGTGCATAACCTAATACAGAACAACATGGAATGTTCATACATAAAAGTTAACCCATGTTTGAAACTAGCGCAAAGGCATTGGTTTTGAATAAGTCCAACAGGATAAGTAGATAATACCATTTACATCTTGCGTTGTAAACTCCCTATTGTAAAGAAGATATATTAGTATCGTGTTCAGAAATATGAATTTACTTCAGCTTTAAGATTTCATTATAATAAAGTTCTATTTTCTATATTTTTGGTTTTAATATAAATCTGTTTCTTTATCACATTCATTACTTTGGAATGTTGTTATCATGGATGATGTAAATTGGTATCTTTGTAGAGTCTTTCTTTAAAGGCTCGTCAACTTGAATCTTCGCTTGGTCGTTAACCATGTTTGTCTTATCATTTTTTGGCACCTCATTTTCGTCAATTTCATGAACCTAAAAGTGTTTCACTTGTTTTGCTTTTATGATACAAATGGATGCACAAAGTACATCAAACAGATGCACTAAAGTTCCTCAAACAGATGCACTAAAGTGCCTCAAACATATGCACTAAAGTAATACAGGAAAATGAACACATCCATTAGTGTAAATGATAAACAAATGTGTAAACTGAATGTAATGGAGATGAACGGCTAAAGCTGTATATTAAAAATTGTTGATCCCAGTTGAGCAAACGATCCTTATAGAAACTGACTTAACAATGACTTGTTAAATACTACGCGGAATATAATATTTAACCTTAAGAAGAAGAACAGTAATAACACTTAAACACCTCAATTATATTAATAACGAATACTCTTAACAGTATTAGGGTTTTACTACCTTGAAGTGTATCGACCTTAGATATATCAAAACATACGTATATCTAATCTAACTTAGGACCTCCTTTTATAGGCTAAGGAGTCCTTTACAATATACAATACTTAACCTACAAGATAAATATATTTACCATATTTATCTAATACAAAATATCAAACTGACTTATCAACTAGCAGTGGTTACAAAACATTATCCGTGGTTACACAAATACTACTAGTCGTGGTTTGACTCAGTAGTGGTTTCCATCTTCTAGCCGTGGTTACATTCACTCTTGCAGCGGTTCCATACTTAGAATAATTCTTGATCAGTGGAACCTAAAACCCAACAATCCTCCCTAAACTTGATACATTCAAACAGAATTGTCAAGTTTCCTTTAAGCTCAAATCATCTGTCTTGGAGGATGTATCCAAACACTTAACAGTTTTAAGAATTTGCTCATACTTAAACAAAAAACTGTAAGCTTGATCATCATAGGGCATCAGCATCTTTAAACCACCAAGCTTGACCATCTGAGTAATAACTCCTGGATATTTATTCAACTGAGGATAATCACCTTCTACAAGCATATGAATAATTTCTCCAGAAACAGTTAACACATGAACTCCACAAGACTGATATAAAAACCATCTTGTAACACTGCCATTGTAGAGTCCTTTCAATTCAGGTTCATCATGAGTTGGTTCAAAAAAGATCTTCAGATTATGATACACCATTCTCTCATGAAGATCATCTGGACATACAGCACCAAATTTATCCTTGTAAAGCTTCCAAAGATTCATCAAATCATCTCTATCCATATATTGAAGCATTTGAGAAAATTTATCAAACTCAGAGACTTCATTATTGGCTCTTTGAATTTTCCAACATCCTTCACTTCCATTAAGCTCAAATGTATATGAGATAATTTGTTGATCAGCTGCACTAGGTCTTTGTATCATCCCCTTCGACTCTTTCTCAGTATTCTCGTTCAGTTTCTTAGATCCAGATGTCTTCAGAATCTCAGATTTTCTCTTCTGTCTGCTTTTAATCCACTCTTCTTCTTTTTCTGAATTCATTGGATTAAAATCATCATTTCTCTTCATACATCTCAAATAAATTTCTTCAATTCTTTCATATGAACAATTCCTTAAATTTTCACTAATATGCATACCCATGTTCTTGATAATATTCATCATAACATTTCTCATTTCACTCTTGGTAGGAGGTTTCCTTCTTTTAGCTTGATTTTTCTCCTGCCTTATCTTTCTTGCCCATTCAACCAACACCTTACACCTTTCATTAATAGATAAATGTGCCCATTCTTGTGTAGTATACCAATCCTTTATCCCATCACAAGTTGGAAGATAAGATTTTCTATCATTACATTCTGCTAACCATTTCTGAGTAGGTTCTTCCTCTTCTTGATTTTCTCTCTCTGCAGCTGCTTCTTCTTCAGCTTGCAATCTTTTAGTAAACTCTTCATCATAATCAATCTATTCTTGTCTATTCTTAAATTTCAAAATGGGCTCAGCAATGCCTTTTCCCTTTCCAATGTTTGGTAAAATTTCCTTAAGAGTTTAGGTGTTTTGATAGGTGCAGAAACTTTACTTAAGTTTACCAAGGTACCAGCAACCTCCTTCTCTACTTCTTTAGTAATGGGTGGTGATTTAGCAGTGGTTGTGACTATTGTGGATGTAGTAATTACAGCTATGGGTGTGTTTAAAGTAGCAGTGGTTACCTCAGATGAAGTTGCAGCAGTGGTTTCAATTAAACTAGCCGTGGTTGCAGCAACACTAGCAGTGGTTGTGTCCTGCACCACCTCCTTCTCCTTGTCTTCTACTACACTCTTCACAGTTTCAAGTACTGCTTCATTTCCATCTTTATCAGACACCACATAAGCACCTCCTTGATCTCCACTATCCAAATCATCATCCATGTTCACAATAGCCTCCCCTGAATCTATGCACTCACTCCTCCCTTGTTTGGTGACATCCTCTAAAGTCACATCCAGAGAGGAGTGCACCTTATTTCTCTGCTTTCTAACCTTCTTCACAATGGAAATCCCTGGTCTCTTAACCTTTTCCAAAACAAACACCCTGTGCTTCATATTTCTGATCTGTCTGCCCTGAAACACAGCAAGTTCTTGAAGACAAGAAATGGTTCCTTCCAATTTGGTACACTTAACCGTCAATTCCTTTAAATTTTCAAGAATATCCTCCCCACTTCGACTTGTGTGAACTGGTCTGAGAGGTGGTTCATTGGAAAAGTCATCATGTACCTGAGTAGGATCCGTCAATTCAATACCATGTTCCAAACTACCCTCATCACCGGTAGTGTAACTTTTTGCTCCAGAGGTGAATCCTTGGATAAAGAAAACATAGCATCAGACCGAGCCTGATCATTTATGCACCCTAAAGTAGCCATTTGGCTAGGGATTCCTCCACCTGTGTTGAGTTCCAAGGAACTCTCCACATTGGGAGTTGCCAAAGGTTGGGTCTTAGTGATGATTCCACTGTCCTGAGCAGCATCTAAGCATGAGTCAGTAGTGGAAGCCCTTCCAGTCATGTCACCTCCAGTCCTTGTGACAGCCTCATCAGCTACACCACTAACACCAGTGTAGAAAACTAGAAGGGGGGGCTGAATAGTTTTACCAATTTAAAACTTCCTTTTAAATATTTAGATCGACTTATGTCAATCTATTTAGGTGTGTATGTTGGACGTTGATAGATAGATATATAAAAGTGTAATGAAAGGTAAAGGGTAAGAAGCACATAACCACGACACGAGTATTTATAGTGGTTCGGCTACAAGGACACCTTCCTTTCCCTACTCCACTCCCTGAGTCACCTACTAGAGAGTCGTAATCACTACACGACACCAATCTCCTTATGGTGGAGAAGCCTTCACAACATCGCCTACTCTTTTTCCGGTACTAGGCTAACCACCGGGTTCTTTCACACCATGGTGAACCAAACCTACCATAACGTCGCCTACCCTTTATTAGGTACTAGGCTAAGTACCTAGTTCCATTACAATGGAGGAACTACTACCCAACACAACACAACACCTAATCCCAAGGAGATCCACTCCTTATTACAACACCATCAAGGATATCACCATCCTTGGAAATAAACTAATACTATATGTATAACGATGCACCTCATTGATTATACGACTTATGCATTCTTCCCTAATGCCACTTGATTTGATTCCGAGGCATCCTTCACTAATGCCTTTGACACAACGCTTGGCACCTTTCACTAATGCCTTCGTCTTGACACCTTTAGCATTATTCACTAATGCTTTTGACCCGGACGTTAAGCATCTTTCACTAATGCTTTCGTCTTGACTCTTTCGGCATACTTCACTAATGCCTTCAACACAACACATCTACGGAGGAAGAAAGAACTATCAATAAGAGAACCTCATTGTCTTGATGATGACGAAGCATGGCAACTCATGGACTTGAGCTTGCTTGACTTCAAGAAGTGATGATCTCGGCTTTAAGATGAACCTAGAGAATCACACAAAAACAAAAGACAAACTACATAGAAATATCCCTTAGGATTAGTGGTTAGAGAGTTACAATACTTGGGGAAAGTATGTGTAAGAGTGGCAAGCCAAAAGGAAGAAATGGCTCACTATTTATAGAGGAGAAAGCTTACTGTTCCCCGGATCCCACGGATCCCTCCCACAAGGGATCCGTCTAGCGTAAAGCTAGGGATCCGTGGGACGCTCCTCTTTGCCCATGGGTATTTTGGTTATGGGTCATGGGTCATGGGTTATGGGTTGATCCATGGTTTTTTTATTCGATACAATGTATCTAATGAGTGAAATGCACCTAGTCAAATGGGTATGGGTCAATGCCATGGGTTATGGATATTTTCCATGGGTTGTAGTTTTTACCCATTTATATAATATATACTAGTTGTGTATATATATTTTTTCCAATAAGTAAACACTAGTTGTTGTACATATATATTACTAAATCATAAAATCACTTATACTTGTTTTAGCGTTTTATGTGAAAACGTTAAGTATGTTAGAAAACTATTGGCTCAAACTATTTACGTATTTTATTTGTTTCGTTAAAATGATTTTACGTTTGTTATCGACAAAACATTAGAAGATCGTAATATATAAATAAACGTTTTTACGGCTTATTTGTATTAACAACCAGCCTGAGGTAGCTTGGTGCCCTTGCTCCTTCTCCTAGTACACAAAATCCTAGTGGGTTCAGAGGATGAAGTTAAGGGTCCAGCAGTGGGGTCAGTTGTAATGGAAGTGGGTGTAATTGTGATAGCCGCGGTTTCAGTTGGAGTAGCAGGGGTTTCAGCTTCAGTGGATTGGGAAAGTAGGGGTTGAGGTACATCATCAAAATCAGGTATATCTGGAAAAGGAATCATATTAGGAAACAATGGTGTGACTCTACCAGTAAAAAGTGGATTTTTGTGCCTCATATGAGCAAACACCTTAGGTAGCATCAAGTGGACATCATACTGTCTGGTATGCTCAATAGGTTCTTCAATTTGACTCTCCACTATCAGTTGAACAAACCTTGGATACAAATAATACTTTCCCTTCTCCCTAATGTTCTTCAAAAACCCATCAAAAATCATTCCAGACCAATTAAATTTCCTCCCTTCAGAAAGATAAATAATTGCAGATGCAATTTTGGATGGAAACTCATCAAACCCTGTGGTCTTATTACTCATACACATCAACAAAGTGTGGATCAAAAACTTCCACTGAGGTGAAAACATACCTTTATGAAATTTAGTTCTACCTTCTCTCCTTTCATAACCCAATCTCTCTAACCCTTCAAAAATAGCCGCATCAGAAAGATTAACCACACCATCAGCATCATCCATCTTCAAAACACCTCTAATTACATCCTCAGTGACCAAAATCTCTTTTTCATCCACTACAGTCCTAAGTATCTCTAACCCATCTCTCTCCTGGATCTCAGCATTCCACCAAAAGTGATGAACATATGTTTTAAAGATTGTGGGTGCTACAGTTAATGCAAAGTGGATAGGACTATGGGTAAGGAAATCAATCATCTCATGAAAACCGTTTGATTGATTGTTTTTGATCAAGTAAGCAACTAGGTTATGGGTTTTGGAATACAGCGACGGCATTGTGATTGGTGATGTGATATGATAGGGGATTGTGAATTAAGCAGTTGGGAGTGGTTAGGGTTTATGATAGGCGCCAATTTTGGAAGTGATTTGAAGATCAAGTAAATGATCTGGCAGTGATTTGGGGAAATAAATACGTTATCACCAAAGTTACAAAACAACCCCTCAAGTATCCATTAGCAGCAAAACTATGATAGTGGATTGAAAACCACTAGCAGTGAATACAGCAACACTCTCCAATCTGTGACAAATACCACATCAACCAAATCCAAACCAAAAATAGTGTGATAGCAAGCATAAATATGAAGGATTACAAAACATTCACATTTTTTTTTAATACAAAACACAGCAACAGCTACAAAAAGCTCCAAATTATACATAAGTCCTTCATACCTGCACATCACGAACACAAACCAAACACTTGCAACATGATTAAGATTAGTAGTGGTTAGAAATAACTAGAAGTGGTTTAAAAATTTTGTACTGGCAGTGGTTAAAACACATCTAAACACCCAGTCAAAAGGTCAACTCCAAGTCATTATCCGTCCACCAAAGTCAAGGACTTCATTTACTCCTCAACAACTTACACCTTCCCCACATTTAACTCCCTGATTTCATATTTACTCTATTAAAGACCATCTTACTCACATAACACAAATATCACTAATATTCTCAAAATTCTCTCTCCAAAAATCATGAGTTACTCAAACCCTATCAATCTTTCAACAGACATCTCTTCTTCAGACAGTGTTTGGGAAGAATTTTTGAAGACAGACAGAGCGGAGGAGGAAGTTTCATCAAAGAAAAGAACTCACTCAGGTTCTTCCAAAGGTGGTTGGAACAACTACTTTCCACCAAAGTCTACCTCCTTCTCATGTGTGAACACAAACCCTTCAGCTGCTGGACCTTCTGCAATCCAACCAAGACCTCAAGATGCTATCATGAAAGAGTCCAGTTCAGACCTAAGCTCCATGCCAAGTTATGTGTCTCCATATGAAGGTACAGATGATGAAACTTATTCAAGAGTCCTTGTTGTTCCTCCCCTTGCTGCAGTAATTCCACCAGAAGAACTTCAAGCCCCTCCTGTGCAGGCACTACTTCCACCACCAGAGGGTCCATCATCATCATCACCACCTATCAGAGGTAGGGTGATTGGGCTTTCATGCCCCAAGTTTTGGGATGTGATTGGTGGTCCAAGGGTTTAGAAGGAGATGCCAGAGTGGGGCATTGCTAAGAAGCCTTAGGTGGTGTGGGGGAAGTTGTGAAGCTTGTGTCCTTAGAGGGTTTGGTTAGGAAGTTGTCTTTTGAAGTAGTCTACTGGTTGTATGTACACCATGGCTGTAATAACTGCATCTCAGTATGCAGTGTTTTAATAATACCATGTTTGTCTATTAAGTTCATTCGAACATACTGGTTGTTATTTTAATTCCTTTTCTCTGCAAAATAGTTAGTGGGAACACAAAGAAACAAGCAGTGGATAGAACAATACTAACAGTGGATAGACCAAAACAAGCAATACTAAGATCAACTAAGAACAGTACTTGAATTTTACAAACAAATTTGAGACTTAGAGATTTATCATTCCAATACTGACTACAAGATACTGAAACCTCCCCACATCAAAAGCTTTAGTGAGAAGATCAGCAACATTGAAATCAGTATGGATTTTTACCATTTGAATCAGCCTTTTCTCATTACAATCTCTAATAAAATGATGTCTTATCTCAATATGTTTAGTTCTAGAATGCAAAACAGGATTTTTAATTATGCATATTGTACTGTTATTATCAATGAAAATCTTAGTATGCATAAAATTGTACCCAAAGTCCAACAATTGATTCTGAATCCAAAGCACTTGACCACAGCAACTAGCAGCAGCCACATACTCAGCTTCAGTTGTAGAATTGGCCACAATAGTTTTCTTTTTACACTGCCATGAGATTAACCTGCTTCCCAAAAACTGACATCCTCAAGTAGTAAACTTCCTATCCAAACTAGCTCTAGCATAATCACTGTCTGTATAGGCCACCAAATCAAATGCTGAATCCTTAGAATACTAAAGGCTCAATTTAGGATGACCCTTAAGGTATCTAAAAATTCTCTTCACAGCATTCAAATGTGTTGTGTTGGGTGTAACTTGAAACTTTGCACACACACATACTGTGAACATAATATCTGGCCTAGATGCAGTGAGATACATCAAAGATCCAATCATGGACCTATACAACTTTAAATCAACTTTGGGACTTCCATCATCTGGTAACAGTGGTTTCTGAGTCTCCATTGGTGTACTAGCACTCTTTACATCCTGAAACCCAAACTTCTTCAAAACATCTGCTACATACTTGTCTTGGCTAATGAAAATACCATCAGTCCTTTGTTGAACCTGTAGCCCCAAAAAGAAAGTGAGTTCACCCATAGAACTCATCTGAAACTTATCATGCATAAGTTTCTCAAAATCTTTGCATAGCTCCTTGTTAGTTGAGCCAAAAATGATGTCATCAACATAAACCTGAACCAGTAATATATCATCTTTGAGCTTCCTTATGAACAAAGTCTTGTCAATTAGTTCCCTCTTGAAACCGTTGCCCATAAGATAAGTAGAAAGGCATTCATACCATGCCCTTGGAGCTTGATGCAAACCATACATAGCCTTTTTCACCTAGTAGACCTTATCAGGATGATCAGGATCTTCAAAACCAGGAGGTTGACAAACATAGACCTCCTCATCAATAGAACCATACAGAAAGGCACTCTTCACATCCATTTGCAATACCACAAAATTCTTAAATGAAGCATAAGCCAAGAACAGTCTAATAGCCTCTATTCTAGCAACAGGTGCAAATACTTCATCATAATCCAGACCTTCAGTTTTTGTATGTCCCTGAGCAACCAACCTAGATTTGTTCCTTACCACAATGCCTCTTTCATCCCTTTTGTTTATGAACACCCATTTTGTTTCAATAGCCCTTTTTCCATTAGGTAGATCAACCAATGTCCACACCTCTTGAAGCTTAAACTACAGTAGCTCCTCTTGCATTGATTCAACCCATCCTTCTTTTGACAAAGCTTCTTCAACTCGCTTGGGCTCCTTTTGAGACAGAAAAACAGGCAAACAAACAATTTTGCAGATCTTTCTGACTATTTCTTTTGTGAAGTGATCTGGCAAAGAAACCTTGTTCAGGAAAGGTTTTATTGTTTAAAGCTCTGCTTCTTGTTTGAACTGGAGTATTCAGATCTCCAAGTATTTGCTCTTTGGGATGATTCTTATGAACTCTTGTAGTAGGAATTGGACTCTCTGTGATGACTGTGTCCAAATTTGTAAAATCTGCATCATTGAAGTAGTCATCTAGATTCTCATCATCAGTTGGAGTATCCCTTTCTTCTAAATCAGGCATGTCCGGATCAGTTGGATACTCATCTTGACCAAATAGTAGCTTAGCAGTAGGTCCAAAGAAAGTACTGCTATCAGAATCTGCAGTAGTGGTTGCACTTGAACTAGCAGTAGTAGAATTTGGCATAGCAGTGCTTTCATTATGCTTAGCAGTGCTTTCAGAATTCTTCTTTTTCTTTTCAATTTCTTCTACCGACAATGAGTTATCTTGCAACAACTCTTCCTTATCATGATGATGATCACCCTTATTTCCAGAATCCAAAACATCATCATCAGTGGAACTCTTCTTTTCAATGATGGGTGAGACAGAACTAGCTTTCCACTTTTCAACTAAATAGAACTCTTTTGGAGAATCAGCTTCCTTAGAAATTGTTTCTGTTTCAGAATTCTTTTGTGTACCTGCATCAACATTAGTGGAAGCACCTGCAATGATAGGCTCATAATTCATGGATTAGGTTAGCATATCAATATTAAACAGCCACTCAGGTCCTTTTTTCTCAACACTAAGAGTCTCTTCACTGAACTTAACATGTAAGTTTTCTTCTACAATCCTAGTCCTCCTATTGTATACTCTAAAGGCTTTGCTATTAGAAGAATAGCCAAGAAAGTATCCATCATCAGCTTTTTATTGAAACTTGCCTAGGTAGTCTATGGTATATAATAGTAATAGGACACCCAAAAGGTTTTAGAAATGCTATCAAAGGCTTCCTATCATGTAACAGCTCATAGGGGGTCTTGTTAAGAGGCTTCACTACCTTGTATCTATTCTGCATATAACATGCAGTGCCTACAGCTTCACCCCAAAAGGCAGTTGGTAACTTAGATTCTGACAACATTGTTCTAGCAGCCTCAATTAGTGTTCTATTTTTCCTTTTAGCTACACCATTCTGTTGTGGTGTCCTAGCAACACTAAACTGTCTTTCTATACCCTTAGCCACACAACCGATTCATCAAATCATTCTTAAACTCAGTTCCATTATCACATCGATTACTTTGACCTTATGGTTTACTTGATTTTCTATCTTAGTAATGAAACTCTTGAGGATCTCACTAGTTTCACTCTTAGCAGCTAAAAAGTATACCCCATAAAATGTACTATAATCATCAGTAATAACTAGGCAGTACTGCTTATGGTTCAAACTTTTAACAAAGGTAGGGCCAAATAAGTCCATATGAAGCATAAACAGTTGTTGTGTAATGGTGTTTACAGTCTTGGTCTTACAAGAGGCTCTATGTTGTTTTCCTTTCTGACAATCCACACAAAGTTCTTTACACTCAAAAACCTAGAAGGTAACCCTCTCACTAAGTTGCCATTTACCAGTTTATTGATTGTTTTGAAATTAAGGTAACCTAGCCTTCTATGCCATAATTTTGACTCATCAACTGATGCCTTAGCAAACAAACAAGTTAAGGACCTATTAGGAATTACATATTTCATGTTAAAGCAATATATGTTTTCTTTCCTAGGTACTCTTAACTGCACATATTTTTCATCAGGCATTTTAAAATCAGGAGACAACACCACACACTCAGTTTCCTCAAAAAGTACCCAGTTTTTCTTATCACACATTTGAGAAACACTGAATAGATTGTACTTTAGTCCCTTTACCAAATAAACCTTCTCAAAATCCAGCTTTCGTGTTCTGATAGTTCCTCTTCCAACTATTTTTCCTCCCTTTGGATCATTGCCAAATGCCACATGTCCTCCATCATAAGCTTCAAAATCTTCAAGGTTGCTCCCATCCCATGTCATGTGCCCAGAGCAACCACTATCAAAAATTCCTTTGTCTTGTAGCTCCTCTTGTAGATTGCCCTGCACATGATTTTAAACAAGTTAGTTCCTTTTGTGGACCCAGGCCAATACTGACTTGGTCCGCCTACGTGCATCAACATAATCAAATTTCTTTATGTCTATTGATGCACAACTGGCATGATGTAAAACCTTGGTCTTAGGCTTCCATTGCCAGCTAGCTGAGGCCTTAACAACTTAAAAATGGTTTCCAACCACGTGTGGAGTTATCACCTTTGGAATTTTTAAAACCTCTTTTGTATCGTGGTGATATTCTTAGCTTGAGTGGAAAGATTTTGCTTAGCAGTGTTTACATTTTGCTTAGCAGTGGTTGGAACCCATTTTGGTGCAGCAGTGATTATTGATTTTGTAGTTCTATTTTTCATTAGCACTGCTCTTGGAACCATGTTTTTGTTAGGATGAGGGATTGTATTATTTGAAAAGTTTTGATGATATACCCCTCCTCCAGTGGTTCCAAACTTGTGGTTGCTTTTTATAACAATTTATCTGTAGATGCTCAAAACTACCACACTTAAAATAAGCCTTCTTAACACATTGAAACTCATCTCCTAACCTATTTGAAATTAGGCCATTAAAGTTTCTCTGATTACCTCTAGGTATGTTTCTTTTCATCTTTTCCCTAGGTATCTCCTTGTAGTCTACTACTTTCCTAGAAATTGGTGCTCCAAATCTAGGCATAAGGTTGGCTTGTTTAGAATCAACAGACTTAACATTATCTATCTTCTCAGACTGTGTTGATTCAGATCTATCTTCCTCAGAATCTGATTCCCAATCTTCAATAGTTGGAGCATCAAATGACTTATCAGAACCTATCTTAGGTGATTCAGACTTACTTATCTCTCCTACAGGTTTGTTCAAACTGAATTCACTACTAAATGACAATTCTTTAGTTGGTGGTGCATGTTTCATAAGAGGGAGTGGTGGCATATTGTTGTAACCTAGGCATGTACCATCTTTGAACAATTTTTGTCCAATTGGCTTATTTACTAAATCAGAAGCATATTGTGTTGCTGCAACTCTAACAATATGTTTCTCTTTTTCTTGTAAGGCCTCTTCTTTTACACTCTCTGCTTCTTCTAATTTCTGTTTAAGCACTTTAATTTCTCTTTCCTTAAGATCAATTTCACCACCTAGTATGTTAATCTTATCTACATACTCAAACTCACATTTAATACGGAATTTAAGTGTCTCTTCAACACTCTCAAGACCAATTTTATATCCTAAGTTATCTAATGAAAGTCTTTCTACCTCTTTTCTTAGACTCTTATTAATTGCTTTAAGAGATTCTAAATTATCTTGACCCAATTTAAATGAACAAGTAGAATTATTTGACTCATTAGATACCTCAGAGTCTGAACCAGAAGATGATGAATATGCCATGAGAGCAAAGTTATGCTCTTTAGAAGCTTCACTAGCAAGAAAAGCTACATTAGGACCTTCTTCAATTTGATCACTTCAGTCATAATCTCCCAATCCATCCTGAGCAACCAATGCTTAAGAAGGCTTTAGATCTTCAGTAGCCTTCATGTAGTCTTCACCAATCCTCTTAGGACCTCTACATTCCCTAGCAAAATGTCCATTCTTCTTGCAATTGTAACACTTCATCTTTCTTTTGTCAAACCCAGCTCTCCTTTGACCATTATACTTAACTTGCCTGCCTGTTCTCCTTAGAAATCTCCTAGCTTGCAATGTCAACATTGCCATTTGCCACTGAAGTTTGATTTCATCAAGATCATCAGGATCAATTTGATCTAAATCTTGATTTAACACAGTGACGCTAGTTGTTAAATCAGCCAGAAAAGCCCATATGGCCCCATCACTAACATTATCACTAACAGTGGTATTGTTAGCAATGGCAGTGGATATCCCATAAGCAGCAGTGGATGCATCCTGAGAGTTTTTGTGATTTGTAGAAACAAAAGCAATGTATTGAGTAGTTGAAGATGAACCAGCAATATTCTTTTCAGACTCATAAACCTTCAAATTGTTGTAAAGATTGTCCAGAGTCATCTTCTCAAAGTCATCCTTGTTCCTCCACACAACAGTATGCACCCATTCAGTGACAAACTTCGATGAACTTCATTGATATCTTCTTGAGCAACTTTGTAGTCCACCAACTTCATGACTGATTAGCTTTTGTAGTCATTATAGGTGCCATCAAGACTTTCTCCACTTAGTACAGTGAAGTTTTCAAGCTGATGCTTGAGCATGTTCTTCCTAGATTTTCTGGTAGCTTCATTACCAGCAAACCTTGTTTCAATGGCATCCATTAACTCCTTAGCAGTATCATATTGTTCAAAATCCAAAGCATACTCATTAGGTATTCCCATACTGAGAATACTGTGAGCTTTAATCTATAACTTTCTCTGGGCCTTGTCAGTTTCACTCTTGATTGCAACAGGTTTTCCATCAGGACCCATGGTTGGTAGCTTATCACTCTGCTCAACAACATCCCAGATGTTGTAATCAATCATGCGAATGTATTGCCTCATTCGCATTCTCCATACCTGATACTCACCCTGCTTCAGCATGGGCACCTTTGATGCAGTAACCATATGAGTTTCATCAGACATCTTAACTTTCTTGAATTGAACTTAACTAGACTTCTTCTTGATCACAGTTTCTAGATCACAAGCTCTGTTACCACTTGTTGATCCCAGTTGAGCAAATGATCCTTATAGAAACTGACTTAACAATGACTTTTTAAATACTACGCGGAATCTAATATTTAACCTTAAGAAGAAGAACAGTAATAACACTTAAACACCTCAATTATATTAATAACGAATACTCTTAACAGTATTAGGGTTTTACAACCTTGAAGTGTATCGACCTTAGATATATCAAAACACACGTATATCTAATCTAACCTAGGACCTCCTTTTATAGGCTAAGGAGTCCTTTACAATATACAATACTTAACCTTCAAGATAAATATCTTTACCATATTTATCTAATACAAAATATCAAACCGAATTATCAACTAGCAGTGGTTACAAAACATTAGCCGTGGTTACACAAATACTACTAGCCGTGGTTTGACTCAGCAGTGGTTTCCTTCTTCTAGCCGTGGTTACATTTACTCTAGTAGTGGTTCCATACTTAGAATAATTCTTGATCAGTGGAACCTAAAACCCAACAAAAATATTTCTTGTGTGATTGGGAGTAAAAAATATCAACCGACAAATATAGTTGAACAAAAAAATAGCAATAAACATACAAATACCTAGTTATGTTATGAATGAATTAATCTTATTACAAAATTTACTTGCCAATAAGAATACAAGATATGCATTTTTGCATTTATGAGTGATGCTATAATAAAATACAACATCTTCTAAGATATAGTAAGCTAAACAAAAATTGGAAAATAATATTTTTACAAGCTAAGCAATGACTATCTTCAAATTCTTGTAGAATCTGAAACATTCAGAGAAGCCTCTCAAATCGTTTACCTTTCGATGCCTATAAAGTCGTCATCTTGTAACAAATCCTCAGTGTTCAACCAAGACAAATGTCATATTCTCGTCTGACAAAATCAAATTCGTTACCAGATTCATCCATTCCAGGAAGTTACAGATGGGGACATGTCAAATGTGTATTGCTAAATAGAACCTGAATTAGTTGAACAATCACTATGTAACATTCTATACATATGCCTTATTCTTTTAATACATATGCCCTAAAATGTACATAAATTGCCAAACACTGGTTAGTATACATATGGCTTATTTTCTACTACGGATGCACTAAAAATGTATAGAAATTATTATTTTGCCAAACAACCCCAAAGTTTACTACATTGATGAATAATCCTTAAGCATTATTAAAAAATTGTACTGTATAATGTTGATGCACTAATGTATAACACATATGCAATAAGATCTTACCCTTTGGGCAGTCTGACGTGAGTCCACCAATGCCCATTGTTAAATACTATAACGTCTGCAGTAGTTTGTTTTCTGAAGAGCTAAGTTACTTATCAATTCAAGCCACAAGGTCTCATTTTTCGTACCATTTTAGTCTTTGTCTTTACATTCTTGAACCAAGAAAGGTGCCACAAAGAACTCTATTTTGCTCTTATAATCTTACAAAATCATACCACAAATTAGTTACTTTTGACTAATCTAGTAAATTACAGAATAACCATTAAAAACGAGACTACTATACCTTGAATACAAAAACATAAGAAGGTTCTGATCTGAAAATTTTCCTTTATGAGGAAACTCTCTAGATTCATTTGTTTCTAACACATTGATTGCAGGAGCAGAAGTTGGCATACCAAAGCATCGATCTGACGAACATCTGGATCACTTATATCATCGGCCAAGAACTGCATTTTAGTTCCTTCTCCACTATATGATTCAACTTCAATCAGAATTGAATTAACATAATACAAATTAGTTACATACAAAAATGATTAGTTATAGGAAACTAATTATTAGTTAATAATTAATTGTGACATTTGTATTAATAATTAGTTACAATTAATTGCTTCAACTGAAATGTATTAGTTATATCTGATGATGCACTAATCATACTCACTAATGCCCTAATATGTCTATCGTTGAAGTAAACATATAGAGGGATGCCTAAGTATCTCCAACGATGCACTAAACATACAAATAGATGTCATACTATGACCAACGATGCACTAAACATACAAACAAATATACTAAATATGCACGTTGATACCTTAATATATATAACAATGCACTAATGATAATCACTGATGCCCTAATCTGTTTATCAACGCACTAAACATACAAACAGATGCTGAAGTATTTCCATCGATGCACTAAATATACAAATGAATGCTACCACTATGACCAACGATGCACTAAACATACAAGCGAATACACTAAGCACACATACTGATGTCTTAATGTATTTGATGATGCACTAATCATACTCACTGATGCTCTAATATGCTCAACAATTCACTAAACATACAAACATTTTAACCTGATGCAACAAACACAAACATAGATGCACTAATACAATTTGATGCCCAAACTTGTAATTCTGATAATGTAAATATACATACAGATATCCTAGGAGGCCACATCATTCAATATTAAACACATATGCTACAAATTAGTACATCACAATTATAAAATCTTATACAGACATTTTATAAAACACTTGGAGTGCAACTTTAATAAACACATTTTTCATGCTTTTTTACATCAACTTTGTTCTAAATATTGTAGAAAACATGATGATATGATAATAAACTTTCAACAAAACTTAAAAACAAACCATTACATCATAATTAAAAACTTACAAATTTTACACAATTAAAAACTTACATAGTTAAAAAGTTATTCCAGTGGCTGGAACTGATAATTATACATAATTGTTGCATGTTAAATCAACAATATGAACGGAAGATCAATTTGTTAATAAAACTAAGTAGATTGAGAAGTGATTGTATGATGTTTGTGGGGGAGGTATGGTGTGATGCTGTTGTGGTGTGGTGGTGATTGGCGACGGTGCAGTGGTTGTGTGGTGGTGGTGATGTAGATGATGAGTGGGAGGAAATTGGTATTGCAATGTAGATGGTTGTGTTTGTGTGTGTGTTATCTGATTAAATGACGCTCCTCTTTTCTTTTGTTCTTTTTTTTTCATTTTCTACCATGAAGTTTCAGTTGTGTTCGCAATCTACCCTGTAACTTTTTTCTCACTTTTCTCTCTAATTACACTTTTCTCTAGAACCGCACTCTATATATATATATATATATATATATACTATTTTAACCAATGGGCGGCATGACTTATAATTATTTGTTTGTTGTTTTTTGTTAACTTAAATACATTTTTTAAAATTGTCAACCAATATTATAAGACAATTGTTTATTTAGTTTTTTAGTTTTGGTTTTTTAAGAATTATAAATAATTGTATGGTTTGCGTGGATGGTTAATAACACAACATATATAATTTTTACGACATTATGAATTTTATGTATGTTTTTAAAGTTGTAGAAAATGAAAATGTATTAAAGTGATATAACAGTTAACTTAAATTCTAAACAAAGCTTCTTTGTAGACAACATTTGTTGTTGATTTTGCGTATTTACCATCTTCATCACAACATAAAATCTTTATTCCTTTTCTGCTTTTCACCCTTGATACGGCTATGTATAGTTGCCCGTGAGAAAAAACCGGCCGTTGTAGAAACAATCCTACTTGTGTTAAGGTTGTCCTTGACTTTTGTTAATAGTCATTGCAAAACACAATGCAACTGGGAATTGTCTAAGATTAAATTTAAACGGCATCTTATTATCAGAAGGGTTTAAGACCATCCTTGGTATTGCGCAAATTGTACTTACACTTCCGCCTTATATAATCTTTGCTTCTATGTTCTAATTCAGTTTCCCCTCTTATCGGATGTAATGAAATGGAAAGAGAAATTTTTTTTTCTTTATTTAACCCGTACCATAATTATCTTATTCATATGAAATTAGGGTGTGTTTGGCTTAGCTTCTTAAATGTTCTTTTGCTTTTTAAGTTTTTAGCTTATAAGCTCACTCACATTTAAGTTCGACCACGTCACGAGTAGTCACCAGTTTGAAACACCTTTCAATCATCAATTTATGATTAAAGATTGATCCACTTATAGTTGCATTAACTATTTAGAGTGTTCAGGATATACTCCATGAATGAATCAACTATTTAGAGTATTCTTGTAATGCATTCTACCATGTATCATTGAGTTATCGTTTATCAAGCATCAATAGTTACCCTTTCTCACAAGCCCTAGCCCCTGCATGGCTGCACCAGCTCCTACAAAACACAAAAGAAAGAGGCATAAGCTGGTAATAATAATAATAATAATTTCAATAAACCTATTAATAATAATAATAATCAAATAATACCAGCTTGAGGAATGTTTGGGTTAGCTTATTTTTTTGGCTTATGAGCACGCTTGAAAACGGAAAAGCTCATAAGTTCATTTAAAACCACTTATCAGCTTAAGGATGTGGACTTTTTTTAGTCCAAAAGCGTCGAAGCCTCACAACCTAAAGGGTACCAAAAAAAGCCTTGATACATTAGCGTTAAACTTCTAAGAATGAGCTCTTTACCAATGTATTAAGCAATTAGGCTAGATGCTTTAATTAAAAAAAGTACGATTTGAAAGATTATAACACATAAAAATGTTGAGTTACTATTATTTGAAAGGGAAGCACCAAAGTTGTTACGTAGTTGAAACGGGATAAATTGTTCTCGAGCTTGTTTAACATTTTTCATCAGAAATACAACTACCTTAGTGAATATACATATTTTCTATTTTGGCAAGGCTTCACATATCAAATAATGACCACATGTCAGCCTCATGTTTTCTAGGCTGTTTGTCGCTTTGCCAACGAAATTTTTTAGCTTTCAAATCCTGCAATAGGAAGAAAAACATGTTACGATCATTGAATAAGTGGTTTAAATCAAAATTTTGAAAAATCATATACTTAGTTTTGAGTTAACGTGGCTATACTCTATCATCGATTAGTGAAGGCGAGACACCATAAAACTTGCCAAAAAATAACACGGTTCATACACCCACAAATATGCATAAAAATGTTTCAAAATTCTTCAAAAATTATTTGTTTCAAAGCCTTGCGTTGGTTTTTTGATACTATAAGACTAACGATGTTAGCAAGTTTTCAGAAGTTCAAAACTTAGATGTCTATTTGCAGACCCTGTATATTGACATTGCACCTACTGTATGGTTCCAAATTACAAAAATAAGGTAGGAACATGGTGCATCTTATCTGGTCATATAGTTTTACGTTTTGATTGCTAAAATAATAATTTTTATAAAGGAACAAAAGGTATTAATGGTTAGAGAGATGCATATGTATTGTACCATCATTTAATATTTTCACTATGCATTTATTGTACACTATTTTGTTAATTTGCATTTGCTCAAGACTTCAAGTGCTAAAACCATGTTTTAGTTTTTCTATAAGAGTCTTATAGAATTTAAAGTGAGAATCATTAAAATAATGTAATGTGTCGATAGTAAAAGTTTCACAGTTGACATAGATTTCCATGCTTCAAGAACTACCTGATACGTAACCTTTAAATTATTTGTATTGTGGGATATATAAAATGGTGAAATGTTATGGTAATATATCATTTCAAGGTTAGTTTGCTTCTACAACAACCTTACCTAGCAAAACTCATGACCTCATCTATGCAGCAAAAACTAAAGAAGCGCATGACCATTTATTCGATCTAGGGAAGGAAAATACATGGAGTTGACGACTATAATGGTTGAGAAAGAGACTGAAAAATGTTTCAAGAAACTCCTAGGTTGTTTTATCCAAATATTTAAAAAAGCAATCTAATCAACCCCTGACCCATCTCATTTTGACCCACTTTTTAACATATCAAACGTTTGAACGTGAAACGATTTTGACTTGATAGTCAGCCTGTCAACCATAATTATAAACAGTAGCAAGTTCAATATAATACCAAAATGCTTGATAGAACAATTATTTCACCTGCAAGATCGCGCACGTTCTTGATTACGTTGCACTCTTTCCAGCCTTGCTCTTTGTCTTTCTTCAGGTTCACCTTCAACTTCTTGGAACCGTGCAGATGTTGAAGCAACTTTTGGAAAGAAAAGGTAATTAGAAAGCGGTAACAACAAAAACTCAGTAATAAATTAGCTCAGAACAAATATAAGTACCAAGTGAATCTTGGTACGCTTGAAAAGTCATAAAGTATATTTTAAACATAAAATAATAAAGTATCTACATTACCTAGATGGTCAGGCCGGCGACGTCTGTTTTGTGGAAAAGGAGGAGGAGGTGGTCTCTCCAGTGTTGTGACTATAAAAAAGCAAAAGAAGATATCACTATCTGAACCTAAATGATGATGCCATCACCACAGATGAGGCTCAGTCAATAACGTAGACAAATGAGATGTGAAAGATACAGAAGCAAAGTATTTGCACCTAACCACGGCGCTATTCACCAGTACCACCAGCATTTCTAGTTGAACTGCTTGTTGCTACGTCGTTCATATTTATTGTATCAAAGATGTTACAAATGCACCACATATAACCATCATTGAATAAAACACACAAATGACATTTTAACCATACAATAACAAAAAATTTACATTGCCGGGACGCAAACAGCAGCGGTGTGTGTCTTGTACAAAAGTAGGAGGAGGAGCTGCTATTTGCGGTGTTGTAGCTGTAAAAAAGCAGAAAAAGGTATAGTTATTTGAGCATAAATGCACCAGTACAATGAAGAATGATGTATTTAACCATTTTAAATAGTGTTAGTAAACAATTCCAAACACTCCTTATATACTGAGGGTCACTTCTGCAGGTGTGTGTATGGTTGTTTAAAAGAGATGAAACTTGAGTTTTAGTCTTTTTAGCTTTCGAGTCATTAAAAGAAACTTGCTCTGTGTCCGGATTAGTTCATTTTATAATTGCATAACCATTAAAATCTGGCTTATAAAAATGGCAATCTGATACAACCATGTAAATTTGCATAACAAAGTGTTTTTTTCCATATAATGTTCAAATTTATGTAAAATGTTAAAAAAAATACGGGTTACACGTTTAGTATAGTCATCTGGTCTTACATCCTCTATATCACTTCTAAAATTTAACGTGTATTATGTGAATGAGTATTAAAAATAGTCTTCACGTTTAGTATGCAATGACCAACTTCACGCTATGCCATACACCCATTGTAGTTTTTTTTAATTGCAACACACAGCCTGCAAAAGTTAACAGGTCGGTAATTGTTTTTTTTAACTAAGAATCTGCACTAAATAGACAATTAAGCAAATTGACATTTTTTGTTCCGGTTTATATATGTTATATAAAGTTGAACAAAGACTAAAAAAGGTTTTTGTATTAGAGTTTACCGGTACCATGTGAATTTCATCAGAGTTGACAATACTCAAAAACCTTTGCAGCGGTAGAGATCCATGTCATATTTCTTATCCAAAAGGATTTCCTCAAGCAATAAACACACCTGTATAAATACATGACATGGTAATACAAGATCCGTAATAAACACAAAACAGTTCACAAAGCTGCATACATAGTAAGTAAAGTGACAAAACTACCATTTTTGGTACAGGCCAAACAGCTGGGTTGGGACCCCCTAACAATATGAACTACTATATGAGTTATACACTTATACTTCCGCATACCTATCAAGATCAAGCTGATATGAATGATTAATAAAAATATTCTTCACGCCACTATCATGAAGATCTTTAGTAATTATTGACTTATTCCCTTTAAGCAATTGTTTCAGGTGAGCAGCATGCTGAAATGCAATATAAAATGGAAATAACTTATACGGGTTGGCGGGTTCAACAAATTAGCTAAGTTTAAACTCGTCACTTATGCCAAATGCTATTTTTAAGAAAGCTTTAGGAAACGTGGACAAACCTTCATGCTTCTTGAGTTGAAAACGGGGATTTTTGGCATCTACAACCTGTCCAATAAGCAATAGCTTTCTCGCCTTCTTTCAACTCAATCTAAAACCTTCTTCTGTCATTCTTCACTTCTGCACATGATAATAAACGTAATTCTTCCACCATCAAACACCCACCACTGCTACCAGCTTTCTTAAACTTTCTATAGAATTCACCTACTCAAGGGGGTATTTGGGTAAGTTTATTAGGGGATCTTAATAATGTTTTTCATTTACTAAAAATTAAAATTTAGCATACCGATATGGTTTTGATGGAAAATCTCAGGATAAGTGTTGAAGTTTGGTCATTGTTCTTGGGCATAAGAAACTGGAAATCAGAAGTATATCGTGCATCATCAGAAAACTCCATATAGATGGGCATCACACCATGGTAAAGCATGAGTCTTTGCTTAACTCGTTTTCTGCACAAAGCATCCGCTCATGACATGAATTAATGACCAATAATGCTAATTAATGACCAATAACGGTAATAATGAGCATGAAATGGTTGTACTCACTCATTTTTTTGAAAGCAAAGATAGTTGAGCATGGCCGGTAGTGGCTTAAAATTATTGCCATTGATCCCATTCTTGTGAAGACAAGGATAGGAGTAGTAAGAGTGTTGGCTATTGTTGCAGCATGGTAGCCAAATATTTCACCCATATGACTATGGAAAACGTTGTCAAGGTTAATCAAATATATGCACAGAAGTATAAAATGTTAACGCATAATTACAGTTGTCTCAAGAAGATAGACTGTCATGCCTTAACATTTGATGGCAATGTAATAATAGTAGATGTGGCAATATTGGGCGGGTGGGTTTTCTTATATTCAAATTTATTACCAATAAAGTGATATATTTGTTAAAGGAGATGTATTGTTATAAAACTATCTGAACTATTTAATATAGCGATTTTAGGGGTATTAAGCATTTAAATATACTTTGGATGACTTACAACCTGTTTCCATTTTAGTTGCATCTTTTAGCTTATTTTTTTTACCAGTTTAAGATAAACATAACTTAAATTGACCCATTTATAGCTAAAAAGGATTGAAATTGCCACCTCCTGAAATAGTCTAGATTACCACACACCTTGTATGCAGATTTCTGAACAGGTAGGACTCCATCGATTGAGCTTGACTTGGTCCTCAATGCCACTGTGTGCATCACTTTCACAACTTTCAGCGGACACCTGTGTTACATGTAACGATTATTGCAAAAAATGTGAATTTTAAGTGGATAATAGAATAACTAATGACAACATGAATACTATATAAGGAAAACAAATAAACAAAGATCCGTTGATCCGTTAAACTTACTTGCCATGAGTTGTTTCTCCGGAAAGCATAATAGCATCAGCACCTTGTTTTACAGCTATATATAGATGGGCATCACACCATGGTAAAACATGAGTCTTTGTTTAACTCGTTTCGCACAAACCATGTCATGACATGCATTAATGACCAATAATGCTATAATGGTAAGAATGAGACAATATTAATGACCAATAAAGGTAAGAATGAGCATGAAATGGTTGTACTCACTCATTAATCAAGTACCTGATTTTCATTTATCGTGTTGTCTCCATAAGCTCCAATACTTTTCGTCATCAACAGAGAAATCAACAACAGTGCCTTCTATTACTTTACCCACAAATAGATCTATTTCCTTCCATCTGACCAAAAAAGTATGCTTTTCTATTCATTTCCTTTGGCACCAACAGCCATTGCGTCAAGATATACTAATTGTACTCTTCCTAAAGCATTTCAGGCCCTGAATTCACTACGTCCTTAGTATGAGTGCCGATTAATGTCACTTCTATAGGCATGTCACCTATGCCTTTAATGATGTAACACCCCCAAAATACCGCAGCGGAAGATTGTGTCATTAGGGTGCTACTTCATAATACAAAGTACAAGTTACAGAAAACGACCTCTAAATAAGACGTTTTGAAAAGTTACCATTCGATTAATGAAATCAGAGTTACAAACAATGAGATCCCAAAGTATAATATATAAATGTTTACAAAATGTTTCGAATGGTAAATACGAATGCATAAAGCCTTCAAAATATGTCGTTAATTCTATGCTTCAAACTCTAGCTATCGCCTAAGACCGAGATAAACATGCTAAAAAGTGTCAACACAATGGTTGGTGAGTTCATAGAGTTTCTTTAGAATAAGTTGAAAAGCCTTTAAAGAATGTTCACACAGCAAAGGCATTGTAAATCCACTCAGTTCCAAGTTCCGCATATACAAAACTTGCAACCTGGTGTTTACAACCCATCGCTAACAATAGTACGTCAATCATGTATGCATGTATCATAGTAGTTAAAAGTATAAATGTTACCCCAAGGGTCTTCCAACAACTTAATTTGGGATGTATCTAATTTAATAGCCTTCCAACAACTTAATTTGGAGCCACTAAATTAATGGTCATCCAACAACTTAATTTGGAGCCACTTGTGTATGTATCTAATTTAATAGCCTTCCAACAACTTAATTTGGAACCACTAAATTAATGATCATCCAACAACTTAATTTGGAGCCACTTGTGTATGTATCTAATTTAATAGCCTTCCAACAACTTAATTTGGAGCCACTAAATTAATGGTCATCCAACAACTTAATTTGGAGCCACTGAATTGAATAACGCAAATAAGTTTAATGCATTCAAGAATAACGCAAATAAATATATTATAACCATGTATGTATGCAATCAAGTATAATGCAATAAAGTATAATGCAATCAAGTATTAAGCAATCAAGTATAATGCAATCAAGTATAATGCAATCAAGTATTAAGCAATCAAGTATAAAAAGTATAGCGTAGCATAAAAGATAAATGTTTTGAGTATTTGTATTTGTAAAAGCAAGTAGTTGAGCATGTATCTCCCCTAAAAGTTTGTAAACAATTAATAGAAAGTTGGGCTATGAAAACACACGGTAATCCTTAAAAGTTTAAAGTACTTATGAAAGTAAATGAAAATAGTTTGAGCATGTATCTCCCCAAAAGTAATTCAAAACGTATAAAAGTAGGGGCTATGAAACTCACCTTAATAATGATATCACAACGTATAACGGGGATCGATGGATAAGCCGGAAGTCTCTACGTATAACCTAGAATATGATGTCAACTCTTAGGTTCGGAATAATGCATAAGAAAACATGAACGAGCCTATATATGCCATTATATTGATCATGACGTAGTATTTGTATGTTTGTTTATAGAAATGGTTTTAGTTTGTATATCTCGTACTAACGTTCAGGCCATCATAATTCAGAGGTCATGCAGTAAACGTTTGAGGAGCTAGGACAATTTAAATCGTAAATCCAGCAACTCGTCGATCCGTTTACCCAAATGAACCCCTCACATGAAGTTCCCTAGTGTTGTAGTGCTCAATACGTAAAACATGTATTTTTGATTACTTGATTATATGATATATTAAGAGTTTATAAATACAATAAATAAACTAAAAAAGTTTATAAGTATTTAAATAAGTTTGAGTTATATATACTTACCTTAAAATAGAATGCTTGAATATTATGGAAAAATAAAATATTAACGGAGCTTCGACGTAGACTTTGCAATCTTTGAAAACCCACAACTATTAGAAGATTATAAAAACGCCTTCTTGAGAACCGTAAGAAGAAAAAAGAAGATTATAACGACGCCTTTTTGGAGACTTGAAGATATTTGAAGATTATAACGACTTTTTCTTGAAAACTTTCAAGAACGAAGATCAAACGCTAGTTTTCTTCAAGAACACATGAATGTTCTTACAAGATCTATAAGAAATGCCTTTAGGTTTAGGACTTTAGATGTTAAGAAGGGGTGGTGCAAGAAAAATGAAGTGATTTAGCTTGGTATTTATAGGCTAGAGATTATGGTTAACTATATATTGGGTTAAAAACTAACCATGGTTAAGTTTACACATGTAATGATCTAAAGAAAGTATGCTTAGGATTTTGACACCAACATGATGACTCCCCTCCCTAATTTCGTTCATATAGAGATAAGATGACTTAGGTGGATAGTTTTGGTATTATCTTGATTATGGAGTGAGTTTTGGTTCCGTTAAATGCTAACCGAAGCCATAAAAGGTAAAACCGAGTATTGTAAAAATATGAAACTTGCAGGAATGATGAAACTCATCATTATACTGCATCTAAAAATATAAAATGGGTGATAAGTCTTATTGGGTGCAAAAACGCTGCTTAAAACTGGAAATACGGGTCAAAAACGCGTAATTCGCAGTTTATCAGAAAAAAACGAAATTTCAGGGAAATGATCGTGAATTTATTTAGAGTAGACTAAAATTTCTCTAAAAGTGATATGAGATTTAAAAATGTGGTTTTCGTCAGACGCGTGGGATAATCTAATTATATTCGTGAAGTTTAAAAGTTCGCGCGATTTAAGCAAAAATGTAGAACGTATAAGTTAATTTCTTTATGGTCAAAGGAGGAGGGAAATATGTTTGACTTTTCCAAAAATGTAAAAGTTTCTTATCATCTTAGGAAATACAAAGGGAATCGTTAAGTCCGGATGTAAGTAGAATCGCTTTAAACGTAAGTTTAGTTTCAATCGCTACGGGCTTATTTGGTAATATTAAAAATAAATATTAAAAATTCTCAAATTAATCATGAGTGATCTAAAAATTTATCCGACAAGGGGAAAATTGTCGGCGGTTTCGTTATGCGTGCGGATGTTGAAATGGTGTTCCGATCAAAATAAAGCTTTAAGACGATGTTTTCTTAATAACTTTTGCGAAAATGATCTAACGATTGTCGAACTCGCAGGTCATTACTAAAATAATTTATCCTACGAGAACGCGTGAAATAAAAAATTCGTGATTGAATAGTAAAAAGTGAATAGTAGACGTGAATAGTAAAATGAATAGTGACCAAAATGCGAATTGTTACGCTTCTCTACCCCTTAAAAGGAACTTCGTCCGAATTTCGTTGATGTTCACTACTTACTACGTGCATAATCTAAGAGATTACTTCAAAGCTCATGTATATGGGTTTCTTATCTACTTAGGTACGTTCTTGTGACTATCGCGACTATTGCCCGTTCTAAAGACATACTCTCTTATGGCTAGGTTTGATGAGGCAAGCTTTCCCATTCTCGAGCAAAACCCTCAAAAGATTTTTAGGTAACCGATTTTTACTTAATCCCACAACTCATCAAACAAGAACTGTCATACGATTAGGCTAAATCGGTTTAAGTAACAACTTGTTTCTAGCTTGATCTTTGCAACTCATCAAACAAGAACTGTCACTCGGATCAAACTGAAAACAAGTGGTTTGAAGAAAATCTTTTGAAAATTTGGCTCGATTACAGAATTGCTTACACATATGAGACTACTACTCCCTTCATTGCATGATTCTTCCTAAATTAGACATAGGTGATCAGGCTATGTATAATTTAGGAGTAACTATGCAATGTTTGGACTAATCGACTCATATAATGTTTGGTATTTCATTCAGTTCATAGAAATCTCTTTTAGGTGCTAAAATTACGAAAAAGTCTAAAGTGTGCAAGGCGATAGGGAGGAAGGTAATGTATGTAGTAGTTATAGTCTAGGCTCTAAATGCAACCTAGTTCTCTATAACCAATTCTCTGATACCAATCTGTAACACCCCCAAAATACCGCAGCGGAAGATTGTGTCATTGGGGTGCTACTTCATAATACAAAGTACAAGTTACAGAAAACGACCTCTAAATGAGACATTTTGAAAAGTTACCATTCGATTAATGAAATCAGAGTTACAAACAATGAGATCCCAAAGTATAATATATAAATGTTTATAAAATGTTTCGAATGGTAAATACAAATGCATAAAGTCTTCAAAATATGTCGTGCGACTCTATGCTTCAAACTCTAGCTATCGCCTTAAGACCTGAGATAAACATGCTAAAAAGTGTCAACACAATGGTTGGTGAGTTCATAGAGTTTTTTTAGAATAAGTTGAAAAGCCTTTAAAGAATGTTCACACAGCAAAGGCATTGTAAATCCACTCAATTCCAAGTTCCTACCATACAAAACTTGCAACCTGTGTGTTTACAACCCCGCTAACAATAGTACGTCAATCATGTATGCATGTATCATAGTAGTTAAAAGTATAAATACCGCAAGGTCTTCCAAAACTTAATTTGGGATGTATCTAATTTAATAGCCTTCCAACAACTTAATTTGGAGCCACTAAATTAATGGTCATCCAACAACTTAATTTGGAGCGACTTGTGTATGTATCTAATTTAATAGCCTTCCAACAACTTAATTTGGAGCCACTAAATTAAAGATCATCCAACAACTTAATTTGGAGCCACTTGTGTATGTATCTAATTTAATAGCCTTCCAACAACTTAATTTGGAGCCACTAAATTAATGGTCATCCAACAACTTAATTTGGAGCCACTGAATTGAATAACGCAAATAAGTTTAATGCATTCAAGAATAACGCAAATAAGTATATCATAATCATGTATGTATGCAATCAAGTATAATGCAATAAAGTATAATGCAATCAAGTATTAAGCAATCAAGTATAATGCAATCAGGTATTAAGCAATCAAGTATAAAAAGTATAGCGTAGCATAAAAGATAAATGTTTTGAGTATTTGTATTTGTAAAAGCAAGTAGTTGAGCATGTATCTCCCCTAAAAGTTTGTAAACAATTAATAGAAAGTGGGGCTATGAAAACTCATGGTAATCCTTAAAAGTTTAAAGTACTTATGAAAGTAAATGAAAATAGTTTGAGCATGTATCTCCCCCAAAAGTAATTCAAAACGTATAAAAGTAGGGGCTATGAAACTCACCTTAATAATGATATCACAACGTATAACGGAATCGATGGATAATCCTGGAAGTCTCTACGTATAACCTAGAATATGATGTCAACTCTTAGGTTCGGAATAATGCCTAAGAAAACATGAACGAGCCTATATATGCCATTATATTGATCATGACGTAGTATTTGTATGTTTGTTTATAGAAATGGTTTTAGTTTGTATATCTCGTACAACCGTTCGGGCCATTATAATTCAGAGGTCATGCAAATGCGCTCGAGGAGCTAGGACACTTTAAATCGTAAATCCAAAGAACTCGTCGATCCGCTTACCCAAATGAACCCCTCACATGAAGTTTCCTAGTGTTGTAGTGCTCAATACTTAAAACATGTATTTTGATTACTTGATTATATGATATATTAAGAGTTTATAAATACAATAAATAAACTAACAAAGTTTATAAGTATTTAAATAAGTTTGAGTTATATATACTTACCTTAAAATAGAATGCTTGAATATTATGGAAAAATAAAATATTAACGGAGCTTCGACGTAGACTTCGCAATCTTTGAAAACCCACGACTATTAGAAGATTATAACAACGCTTCTTGAGAACCGAAGAAGAAAAGAAGATTATAACGACGTCTTTTTGGAGACTTGAAGATATTTGAAGATTATAACGACTTTTTCTTGAAAACTTTCAAAAACGAAGATCAAACGCTAGTTTTCTTCAAGAACACATGAATGTTCTTACAAGATCTATAAGAAATGCCTTTAGGTTTAGGACTTTAGATGTTAAGAAGGGGTGGTGCAAGAAAAATGAAGTGATTTAGCTTGGTATTTATAGGCTAGAGATTATGGTTAACTATATATTGGGTTAAAAACTAACCATGGTTAAGTTTACACATGTAATGATCTAAAGAAAGTATGCTTAGGATTTTGACACCAACATGATGACTCCCCTCCCTAATTTCGTTCATATAGAGATAAGATGACTTAGGTGGATAGTTTTGGTATTATCTTGATTATGGAGTGAGTTTTGGTTCCGTTAAATGCTAACCAAAGCCATAAAAGGTAAAACCGGGTATTGTAAAAATATGAAACTTGCAGGAATGATGAAACTCATCATTATACTCCATCTAAAAATATAAAATGGGTGATAAGTCTTATTGGGTGCAAAAACGCTGCTTTAAACTGGAAATACGGGTTAAAAACGCCAATTCGCATTTATCGAAAAAAAATGAAATTTCGAGGGGAAATGATCGCATTGAATTTATTTAGAGTAGACTAAAATTGCTCTAAAAGTGATATGAGATTTAATAATGGTATTCGTGAAGTTTAAAAGTTACGCGATTTAAGCAAAATGTGTAGGCATTTCTTTATGGTCAAAGGAGGAGGGAAATATGTTTGACTTTTCCAAAAATGTAAAAGTTTCTAATCATCTTAGGAAATACAAAGCAGAATCGTTAAGTCCGGATGTAAGTAGAATCGCTTAAAACGTAAGTTTAGTTTCAGATGCTACGGGGCTTATTTGGTAATATTAAAAATAAATATTAAAAATTCTCAAATTAATCATGAGTGATCTAAAAATTTATCTGATGCGGGAAAATTGTCGAGGCGGTTTTTCGTTATGCTGGAGGATGTTGAAATGGTGTTCCGATCAAAATGAAGCTTTAAGACGATGTTTTCTTAATAACTTTTGCGAAAATGATCTAACGATTGTCGAACTCTCAGGTCATTACTAAAATAATTTATCCTACGAGAACGTGAAATAAAAATTTTAGGTGTGAATAGTAAAAAGTGAATAGTAGCCGTGAATAGTAAAAATGAATAGTGACCCGAAAATGCTAATTGTTACAAATGAGATCACCAGTCAACAATGGGAAACAAATTTTTCAGATCATTAACTGTAAAGTTCTTAACTCACAACTGCTAGATGTATTAGACCAATAAGCAAAAAGTTAATGAACAGATGTACATTGTAATCTTGAACTGTTTATTATAAATTATAAGTGCTCGCCCGCGTGTCGTAGTTGTCGCCTATTCAAATCTAGCATAATACGCGACAAATTAGGACAAGGAATCCCAACAATATTTCTCATTAGAACTACTTGTACTACATTAGACCAGAAAGTAAGTAGATAACTCACAAATAGTCGAAACAATCTGTCACATTTAGGTTGAACATCATGTGGAATAAGGGGTTCAGTGTACAATTAATTCCATACATATATCCTGTCACCCGTCTGTTACCTATAAATAATTATACATGCCCACAGCAGATAATGCGTTTCATCATTGGTAAGGTTGAATCGTCCTTGGCCAAACGCCACATCTGCTCCCACAGTAGGCATAGACACCTAATTCGAGATCATTAAAACTATGAATATGATTACTCTTTACATGACAAATAAATAAGTGAAAGTTAAAATTTTTAGTGAGTTAAGGACCCAATTTTTTCACAATTGTTCGACTTTGACAAAATCCTGTTTTTGTTACATACTGGATTTCATTGTTATCTTTTATGGCAATTTACCCCAATAATATTTTTGTTGCTTGGAAATGACTGTTAACCTGTAAGTAATGTTTGCAATGGTGGAGTCTGCAGTTGTTTGTTGTTCAGCAGCAATCTTACTTGCCACTAAATCAGTCCACGAGGTTCCGTACCGCTAATGCAAAGGAATGCTTTGACATAAGCATTGATTCCTACATGGATGAACGATAACTTTGACTTTACATGACAAGATAAACAAAAATGGAAGATTCAAGTAAAAATATGAAACTGTAGAATACTTATTAGGTCTATGAACCTTGTGACAATGTAAGCTATTCCGCTGATGAACATCAGAGAACAAATAAAATCAATCCATCCTTGAGCAATCTGATATGGAGGCACAAATGCAAATAAAAGTCTCCATGGCGCCACAACAAAATGCCACAAAACCCGTCCGAAACTTATATTTTCTTCTCTCAATTTTGAGTTTAACTGCTAGTTAAAACAACCGCACGATAGTGGTTAGTGTGTAATTTTATAACTATTTTTATTATTATTATGAAAAGTACCATGATAGCATCCACAAATTGCCGCTTCCAGACCGAGATAATACCGAAGTTCGCATACATATCTGTTTCATCAAAATTTTATCATTTGATCTACTCGATCATGTAAAGGCAGATCCCGATACGATGAGCCCGCAAGTTACATGTTCACATTCACATTCTCATTTTATGCGAAATGTTGATTGCATCAAGACTTTCGTAAGAGAGAAAAGTTATTGCGAAAGCCGATAACCTCGACTCATTTTCTTCATGGATAGCGAATATATCCACGATCCCTTTATCTTTATCATTATCATTTCCATTTTTGTGAGGAGAGACCTCTGCTGGTACCCATTCTTCTGGTCTTACAGTTCGCTCACTGAAACATGATGACATAAGATGAAATACAATAGATTTTACCATAATGGGTGAAGTAGTTAAAACTATAAATATGATATGTATGACACCATTCTATGATCAAATGTTTATTACCTTTATCTCCTGATTGATAGTCCTTCCATCTAAGTTCTTCAGGACTTTTTTCTTCATTAGCTGATATTGACTCCGGTCTTTTAGGAGGTTGTGTACCATTGATAGTTGTTTGAGCATAAGGAGGTGATATACTTCCCATATGTTGTTGATATGGTTGCCCGGAACCAGAACTCCCAAAATCTGGTGCTGTGGCTTGAGCTCCTGGATATGTTTCCTGAAGTAAAAAGGATGAATTAAGATTCAAGTTTAAGCACTACCATAATAAAATTTCCAGGAACTATTGAAAAAACGATGATAGTTGGCAACTTGGAAAACCATTAAAGCTTTAAAGCAGCATGAAAATGATGAACATCACAAACATTATAACAGGTATTTTGTATTGTAGCCAATCCTATGAGGAAATTTCGCCTTTAAATCGTATAAGCACTCATAGCTAGTTGAGCACCAGTAGCAATTAAGGATTATAAACATATAAGCACGAACTATTAAACCAATCGATACCACCTTGACAAGGTTGACCAGACCGGTTTAGTGAGATTTGTATTTCAGTTTGGGGATTAGATCTGGGGGTTCAGACCTGGGGTTTTGAGGTCGGGGTTTGGTGAGTAAGTGTGAATGGGTTCGGGGGTTTAGTGATAGGGGTTCAACACTAGGGGTCAGGTTCATAGTTGGGTTTTGTTTAAATACTGATGCACACCACATCAGTTACAAAACACTCACTGAGTCGCAAGAGTTGAGATATCATTTGATTCATATCATATCCCTTCTTAATGTAATAGCTCAAGTGAAAAATATTAACACTCCTCGATGTAGTTTCAACCTCGAATGACCCTTTTTCATCCTCCTCGAAATGCAACCATCATACCGACTCTCACACCTTTTCGCCCCACCCATGATACTCATCGAACACCATATATGTTGTCTCGAAGTTAAGACTCTTCAGGATTCTTCGGGAGTGGAGTTCACATTCAAGCTCCTCTTGGTCGCTCATCTTGAATATCACATAAACACCTTTGATTCTCACAACCACCGATGTTCAATCTTTAGGCCCCATTCTTATCACCCTTTTATCCATCTCAACCACTTCGCTGAACTTGATCAATAGTTTACTCTCTTCGTGCTCACCGACAAATACATCAACACCCCCTCGATTATCAACATCACCGACAACCAGCTCATATCACGGCATTGCTGATCCCGACTTTTCGTGAACGCTGATAAATATTACTACCCTTTCAAGAAGACATTCACTGCTTCAGCTTACTAATTCAGTGGACACCTTTCATTCCTCAAAAACACACTAAAACATCTTTTAATCCTCAATGAGAACATTTATCTCAATCTTAACACTTCATGAGTCACAGTATCAACTGACATACCCACACACTAATTATAAACAAACAACCACATCAACACGCATGCTTTTTATCAAAATTACTTCCTGATATTGCAAGAATAGTGATAAGGTTTTAAAATGTACCTTTTTAAGGGATTGTTTAAGCCTTTATTTGATTACTTTTGTATCCGTTATTACTTAATATCGTTCCTTTTCACTTTTTAGGTATCTTGAAGGCAAAATGCTGGAATGACACTTATTCAGACGAAAAGGCGCGAATATACGAAGAAAATGGCCAAATTCAAGAATCAAGACACCGTGTCGCTGAACTAAGGGACGGCCAGTCACAAACTAGTGACGCCGCCGGACATCTTTGTGATGGCTCAAGAGCCAAATTGCTTATTTACAAGTGACGGCCAGTGTTTTAAAAGAGTATGTCGTAACCTCAGACGGCCTAGATTTGATCCAGACGACGCCGAGATCGAAGGGACGGCGCCACAAGCATAAGGTGACGCCACAAGACTAACGTGCCAAGACGAAACCCTAATGATCGGCGACACGGCCACAAATCAAAGGGTGACGCCATCGATTTGTAATCTTATATATAGAATCTAATTTTTTAGTTTTCGTGAGTGTAGTCTTTGGAGTAAAACCTAAACCGAACCAAGGCTGTCTTGTACAGTATTTTAGGGTTCCATACCGTATCTTACATCAAGATAAGTGTTTTACTTCATTAATTTAATTATGTCTTCAATTACTTGTGTGTATGCTTGAATGTTTCCCATGTCCGGCTAATTTACTTGTGTGTTTGCTTAGGGAATATGAAACTTAATTATTGAATATTGATTGGTTGTCTCTTATCTTAATTGTTAATGATCTAGTATTGCGATAGGTCATCCGTTGTGTAGTTAATGCTAGATTAATCTTTGTGAACCTTAACTTATAGTACCTAGAGTTATTGTAGGCTAAACCATCCAAGAACCTTAGAGTTAAAGTTTATAAATCCTAGAGATTTTGTAGTCATTAACCTTTGTTAGTTTCAAAGAGATAGAGATAAACGCATACCCTTTAACCTAGACACACACAACACGCATTAAGAATAAGGACGACAATTCAACCATCAATAGGAGATAATTAAGGAGTAATAAAACCTAAGTAAACACATCTTTAAATCATCATACGAGCACACAATAATTAGACATAGACTATATACACCTTAGTTTAGATAATTAGACAAGTAGAAGTAATCGGTAGAAATACCAACTCCCCAAATCAAAAACCCCGAGATTCGTATTTTCCATTTCCTAAAAACATAAAAGATAAAAAATAATCTTCCTCAACCCCAACCTTAGCGTAGTAACTTCTCACTAGCATTCCTATTCCCCTAGAGAATGATATCAATCTCCGTGGCTTACCCTAATACTACACTACAACGAATAGGTTCACTGCCTAGGGTGTTGAAAAACTTGCTCTAAAAGGAAGATCCTTGACCCCAACGACCAAGTAGTAAATTATCAAGTTTTGGCCAAGTTCGGGGAATAGAATAGCTAGTTAGAGTCCACGCCGTTAGGTTCCCTTGCTTGATTCCTATCAAGTAAGCTTTTTTCCCATTTTTAGCTTTCTCGTAGTCTATCCCCCTTATTCGTGACCTTTGTTAGTAATCTCATCACTTTTCATCATGGAAGGTGATAACCAACCACCATTCATCAACCTACCACCAAATGACCCGCCAAGAGCCCATACTCTTGGTGAATACTCGAGACCAAGCCACCTAGGCTATAGGAACACCATTGAGCTTCCCGACCAAGCCCAAACTATGGCTCGCATCCGACACCATCCGTTGGTGCAAAACGGATGTCCATTCCATGGACTTCGTTCCGAAGATCCTAATCAGCATCTTAAGGATTTCCTTTTTCTCGATTCCATCGACCGATGCTACTACTCGGGAACCACGCGCCTCAAGGCTCTCTTCCAATTCTCTCTACGACCAAGCTAGTAATTGGCTTGAGTGACTTCCCCACGGCTCCATCTCAAGTTGGGATGATCTCACCTCTCGCTTCCATGCTCAATTTTACCACCGGGAGAACCACTAAGCTTAGGAATGACATCTTGATGTTCCAACAACGTCAAGGTGAATCTCTCTCTAACATGGACTCGATTCAAAGACTTACTCCATAAAGTCCCTCATCATGGCATTGATCTTTGGCTCCAAGTCCAACTCTTCTATGATCATGTCAACTTCCCCACCAAGCCATCCATGACTGCCACGGTGGAAAACTTAGTGATCTCACCGCGGAAGAATCGTGGGTATAATAGAGGACCTTGCTCTCTATGACAACGAAAGTTGGAATGACCCACGTAAGTTGCCCAAAACCGCAGGCAATCTCCATGCCTCCCATTGACTCACAATCTTCCCAATCGTAGGATGCTCGAGCTTGAAAATCTAGTTAAATTCCTAATGAGCTCCTACGAGAATCCTAAGTCTTCACGCCAAGTGAACAAAGTTTCTTCCTCATGTGAGCCATGTAGTGATCCTCATAACACGCATGCTTGCACAAGACTCTCAAGCTGTTGACTACGATCCTCGCATCAATGGAACGGAGGAAGATTCCCCACAACACATGGACCTAGGACTTTCAATGACGCCCGAGAAGCATGGAAGGGCAAACCCGACTTCTATTGGGGATAAACCAAAGAATTTACATCCGATGATTTCTCTTGGCCCCATCTCATGGCCCTACCCAACAAAACATAGAAGGGATGTTGCAAAACATAGTCGCATCCCAAGAAACTCAAATAGCTAATCTCTCTCTAACGCTTAACCAAAACAAGCCGATATGGATAGGAAGATAGATAACCTCATGAAAGCCATAACCAGTGACAAGAAGGTTAATGCTATCTCAACTCAAGCTCCCGCAAGATAGAGATTAAGGACCCCAAGTAAGTTAGCTAAGCATGTTCAATTGGCCAATACCATCACCTTAGTAAAGCCCATAAGAACAAATGACGGTTAACCAAGAAACGGTACTTGAGGTTAGTGAAACTCCAGGATGAAACAACCGAGAAGTAGGTGAAGTAGGCAATGACTATTTCAATAAGTTTCCACGGAAGAAGAGCTCTCACCCACATTTAGTACGAGACCTCCGTCACATGTATGTTAGGAAAATCCCTAGGATCAAGTTTGGGAACCCTTGGAATCTTAACATACCATGTTGCATAGACACCTTTTTGTAATAAAGCATACATTGACCGCAAGTCCCCAATAAATATCATGACTAGCACCTATTATGATTGGGTAATGAAGAAGCTTATCCCAACTTGCACCTCGATAATCCTAGGGTTAGTTGCAATTTTCTTGGTAGAGTTAAGGGATTGCCCGTCTATATAGGTAGTTTCATGTTTCCTACGGATTTCATAATAGTGGATGACATTAGTACGACCATAGATCCTAGCTTGTCCCACGTTATTCTAGGTAAGCCTTTCATAGAAAGCTCCTCGATGACTTATGATCCCTCATTAGAATACATATTCAAGGATGAGACCGATGATGTAGCTTACCAAATGCCGTTTAAGATTGAAAAATTTTCATCACTCTCCAATGATGAAAAGGAACTTAAACTATCGGTTTACTATAGGAATGAGGAGGATAAAGAGAAAGGAGTAGATTATGTTATGGCCAAGATTTTCGGTTTCTATAAGGATTGCTTGAACTTAGGATTGGAATATAGAACCGATGGGGAGAGGGACGAATTCTTAGAAAGCATCATAGAGCACTTTTACAACATGGAATCCCCCAATGAGAGCGCCATGAGGAAGAACGTGACGGTAATGAAGTCACGTAGGGCACCAATTCGAAGTCTAGCTACAAGACTCATAAATAAAAAAGCGCCGGAGGCAACCCATGCTTAATTGTTTGCTTGTTTGTGTCTTGTATCTTTTATTGATTGTTTATTCTCATGTTTAAATTTGTAAAAATGCTTTATTTTGTCTTTAACCTCGCCTTAATTACGCATAAAGGTATTTTACATAAGGGATAAGTGTAGGGAGGATTACACACGCTTTCAAAAGAAACGTGAACATGAGAATTACAATTATTTAAAAGATATACATGTGTGTTTGTTCGAGTCAAATGCTTGTATCGAGTAAAAATGGATGTTTTGCGTGAAATTTTTCCGATTCTAAAGATGTAAATTTTCTAGAATTTTTCCGTAAAATCGCACCGCTTTTGTCAGATAACCTGACGGCGTCAGATCGCAACCTCGATGTCGCCGAAGGAGCAAAACCAATGATTACTTTTTCTCGCTCGAGCTATTATAATTTTTGGAATTTTCCAGTCTTAATTTTCCGTAAATTGTAAACATCCATTCCACAAGCATTATATCCTAGTTTAGTAGAGTCATATATATATATTATTATCACGATTATGCAAAATGTTTCGCTTTGTTTTCTTCAAGTGTGCAGTTTGATTTACTAAGAAGAAGATACATAAGATGAGAAGGAGCTTTTCACGCAAACGTTCTTCTAGAAGAAAGATGTAACCACCACTTTACACCTAATCCTACCGAAGCTAATCGGGAGTATTAGTTTTTATCTTTTTATTACCTTCCATTATCATAACTTTGATACTTTGGGGAACATTGGGGACAATGTTCAGTTTAAGTGTAGGGAGGGAAAATAAAACGAGAACTTTGAAACTATGATTATCCTTGAATATTTTCTTTGTCCAATTGCATTTGTGTAATAAACCATGAGAAAATATCGGTTAGGGTAATTTTGGCACCAAATTTTAAAATTTTCATGACATATATAGAGGCCATTAGTCTTAACAAAATGCCTCATGGATAGTTACATGACTAGCACAAAACCCTTTACCACTTAAATTCCACCCAAAATGTGAGGATCGCCTTAGATTAGTAGGAATTAAAGCATTCATCTTTAATGCTTAGAGTGTGAACCGGTAGTATATTAGATTCTAGAACTTGTTTTGTGATGCATCCTGAGATCGCTAGTAAGACTACACTTGTGTAGTTAGGAATAACTAAATGATAAGAGGCATTAGGATAACCTTTGTTTGATACCCGTAATATAATTGCTTCTTCCAAATTGGTTGAGTAATTCCCCTACACCCTTGCGTTGTACTCATCTTTAGTACACGATACCCCTAGTTAACCCCTCAGATCCTATCCTTTTCGCGGTTCTCGTGATGTTTCGGTTTTCCAGAATATCAATGAAGAGAATTGTTTACACCCCACCCCCAAATGTACACCCAAATCGCCTTAGCCTACCTTGTATGCACTCACTTTTAGTGCATTATTGTTATCACACTAAACCCTTAGTTCAATTATCTAGTTGCTTGCATAAGTTGCTAAGTCGAGTCATATCCTTTGTACGCAGTTTTGGGACGATTGGGACTCATGGGAAAAGTTAAATTTTGTGAGATGACGAAAGGAACGTTAAATTCAAATTCCCTTTATTTGAATAATAATGTACTCCAAGTGTCTTGATCTTTTCAATTCGGGTCATGTTAGTGTTAGAGTAATAAAAGCTCAAGTATAGGGATGTGTAAATCCCTATCATTTTGATGTTATCGTAGAGGATGGTAGAGTAAAAGTGTATGAAAAAAAAAAAAAAAAAAAAACGGGCTACCATTCTACATCTATTTTTAAATTTATGTTTGTTTATTTCAGTTATCTAGAGTCTAAAGTGTCGAGTCTTGGCTTAGCAACGCCATTCTTCTCATGCTTGTAACATAAAGATTTTTGACTTGCCACCACTAAATCGCCTATCCCACCAAACCCTTTGTTTCCCTACCGTAAGCCTAACATTACAACCCTTTAAAAGACCTCTTGGATAGTCTTTCCTAGGTGCTTGTGCCAAAGCGATGGAGGTTTGATCTAGTCTCAAGCCTATGGTAATCTATGTACTAGGACCGGTTAATGAGTGTTTATCTTCCATTTCCAACTTGTTATATTTCATATACACCAAAGAGATGCGAGTGTCCAAACACCCCATGTGAGCTGCTAGTATGTAATTTCCGTGCTTGTTATGACTTTTGCGGGGCTTATATGTGTTGTGGATTGTTCTAAACCAATGCTTCACGACCCCTAACTTATAAATTAATTGGCTAAAAGCACATTTGCTTGAGGACAAGCAAATACCAAGTGTAGGGATATTTTATAAGGTTTTAAAATGTACCTTTTTAAGGGGTCGTTTAAGCCCTTATTTGATCACTTTTGTATCCGTTATTACTTAATATCGTGCCTTTTCACTTTTTAGGTATCTTGAAGGCAAAATGCTAGAATGACACTTATTCGACGAAAAGGCCAATATACAAAGAAAATGGCCAAAGTCAAGAATCGAGACACTCGTGTGCCGAATGAAGGGGGACGCGTCCGACATTATAAACTAGTGACGCCGGACATCTTTTGTGACGGCTCAGAGCCAAATTGCTTATTTACAAGTGACGGCTTCGTGTTTTAAAAGAGTAGGTCGTCGCAACCGTCGACGGCCTAGATTTGATCCACGACGCCGAGATCGGGCGGGACGGCGCGGCCACAAGCATAAGGTGATGCCGCCGCCGCAAGACTAACGTGGCCAAGACGAAACCCTAATGATCTGACCGACGGCATCACAAATCAAAGGGTGACGCCGTCGCATTTGTAATCTTATATATAGAATCCGAATTTTTAGTTTTCGAGTGTAGTCTTTGGAGTAAAACCTAAACCGAACCAAGGTTGTCTTGTACAGTATTTTAGGGTTCCATACCCTATCTTACATCAAGCTAAGTGTTTTACTTCATTAATTTAATTATGTCCTCAATTACTTGTGTGTATGCTTGCATGTTTCCCATGTCAGGCTAATTTACTTGTGTGTTTGCTTAGGGAATATGAAACTTAATTATTGAATATTGATTGGTTGTCTCTTATCTTAATTGTTAATGATCTAGTATTGCGATAGGTCATCCGTTGTGTAGTTAATGCTTGATTAATCTTTGTGAACCTTAGCTTATAGTACCTAGAGTCATTGTAGGCTAAACCATCCGAAGAGTACTTAGAGTTAAAGTTTATAAATCCTAGAGATTTTGTAGTCATTAACCTTTGGTAGTTTCAAAGAGATAGGGATAAACGCATACCCTACGACCTTAGACACACAACGCGATTAAGAATAAGGACGTGACAATTCAACCATCAATAGGAGATAATTAAGGAGTAATAAAACCTAAGTAAACACATCTTTAAATCATCATACGAGCACACAATAATTTCACATAGACTACATACACCTTAGTTTAGATAATTAGAAAAGTAGAAGTAATCGGTAGAAATACCAACCCCCCAAATCAAAACCCCAGAGATTCAGTACCTTTCCATTTCCTAAAAACATAAAAAGATAAAAAATAATCTTCCTCAACCCCAACCTTAGCGTAGTAACTTCTCACTAGCATTCCTATTCCCCTAGAGAACGATATCAATTCCCGTGGCTTACCCTAATACTATACTACAATGATTAGGTTCACTGCCTAGGGTGTTGAAAAACTTGCTCGACGAAAAGGAAGTTTCTTTGACCCCGAACGACGCGTGTAGCGTTATCAAATAGCACTCATCCCGAAACCCAACTACTTTTTTATATCTTATTCTTAACACTTCCTTAGTACCCAATCTATATGAATTTATCGCATCCTACTATTCAAACAATTTGCCGAGCGATTTTCAGGCCACTCCTTAGGTGTTCAGAAAATAAAAGTTAACGTCTTCACCGGGATACCTTGGATTCCCATAGTGAATGAGTTGCTCATACCCGTACTTGCCAAGACGGACACCAGTGGGCTTGCTAATATCATCAATCATAATGACCAACGCCATGGCCTGGTCATCAAGAGTTATCATTAAAACTCGCCACCAAAGAACCGTAGTACTTCAGATGCTATGGGAACATATTCATAGTCGACAAAGAAGACCTTAGCTTCTGAATGACGGAGAATAGTGGCTATTGATGACAACTCGATACCGAAACATGAACAGAAACCAAGGTACTAACTCGATCATGTTGCGTGTGCTTATGTTTGGAAAGTATATTGTATAAAACTCTTGTTTAGTGATATCTGCATGTTAATTCGTATGGTTCAGATGATACCGATATAGCATAATGAACTAATGATCATGGATTACTAAGGCGATATCAGGTATGATGTAGTTCGGCAGACTATAATTACTTAAAACAATATATGGAGCGATTGGAGATGCTAAGTTTAACTATTCACCTGCCATCCTAATTACATATTCTTTCTCCAGTAATGAAAAATTTAGAATCAAAATGATTCAGGATGAATACGTAATAGCAAAGTTTGGATGGTAAATTATATAGACACCATGCATTTTTAGGATGCGGATAAACTAATGATCCTACTTGAATGCTTACTCTGTATACTACTGCCAATTAACCCATCAAATAGTTCATTACTGGAACATGAGAGTGGCACAATATTATTTTATGTTTTATGTTTTTAAGTCAAAGAGATTGAAGAATACATTCGATACCTACTACAACCTAGAAAAAAGATCATCACAAATAATAAAACATTATATGAGCACATAATAATAAGCAACAACAATTCAATTGCATCCTCAAAACCCTATTTTTAATTATCGGTGTGAATTAAAAACATAAAACATAGACAAAAGAAACAAAACAAAATCAAACCTGAAAAATATTATGAGTTCAAGAAGAAAACACATATTAGGGTTTGAGATGCTCCTAAACAACACGTTTATGTAACAAACATACAAAATATACACAAAAGTTATATAACAATTATGAACACAATAACATAATAAAGCAGCGTTCATGGTTACAGATTGTGAGGAAAAAAATAATATTAGGGTTTGTGAGAAAAGGTATATTACGAAATATTAAAATACGTGTATCATATTTAGATAAATATATTCCTTTTCAAATTAATAATAATGGTCAATAATTAGTTGTTTAGGTTTATATTTTTGGTTTTGCAAGATATAATCAAAAAATATGTTGGTCTAGTGGTTATCATGCATGTTAATGATACAAACACCCTAGGTTCAATCCTTGCAAGTGACAAAATTTTAAAATAAATCATATTTTTTATAATAAAATTTCGAAAATTAATACATAGTTAATTAAATTTTGAAAAAATTGAAAATTGCTTAGGTGGAAAACAAATGATTATGTGGCATTAGATTGGATTATGTGGCATTGAGGTGGCATTGAGGTGACATTAATGCCAAATGCCTCCTGTTATTATATATAATATAGAGATATATATTTAAAAAACTTTCAAAATGAACCTTTAACATACCAAATAACTTTTGAAAATACATTAAATTTTTTAATAATCAACGCAACAAATAGTGCGACAGCAAAATGATCAAAAAGTAGGTTAAATTTTATAACCGAAAACATAGCTATAATATTAGCAAAACTCATATTGAAGTTATATGCACAAACAAAAATGCTCGGCCTCGACATTCAAAAATAGACTACCAAGAAGTCATCCATAACGCGCGGGTGCTATTTTTCTCGTTAACAATACACGTGAGAAAATTCTACGGTTTATATATTATAAGGAAAAGGTTTTATAGATAATATTGACTGAATATTGGGAAAAAGGAAAAAAGAAACACGTCGGTAAATATGTAAATTGCATAATACTATGATGGTATAACGAGTGTGCAAAATTTGGTATAGTCATGTCGATAAAAAAAATATACTCCGTAATATCAAAGTTAACATTTAAGTTTGTTGCTTTTGAGTATAATCATAGTTGAACGTAAGGGTGAGCAACGGAGCAGGCGGACGGGACGACCGGGATCGGACCGACATCGACCGGAGACCGACCGACCACATTCGGTCCGGTCCGCTGGTCTCGCTTTTGGCAAGTGGTTCTCGGTCCGGTCCGCACCGGGTCCTGACCAAAACCGACTAATTTGGCCTAGTTGGACCGGACCGGTCAAAGGACCGACCGACCGACAGATCGGCAGACCGGACCGACCACATTCGGTCGGTCCGTCTTGGCTTTCGCCAAACTCTCGCTGGTCCTGGTCCGGCCTTCGACCGGTCGGCCCGTTTTCCGACCGTGCACACCCCTAGTTGAACGTACATAACTATGATTGACGAGATTTTGAGCCGTCGTAATCTTAAGAATACACTCGCATTAGATTGAATTCGAGTGTGCATGATAACGTGGAGCCTAGTCTAATATTGGGTAATAATTATTGAGAAACAATAATGCTCTAATTTTAAAATCAGGATTCATTAGGTTGGAAATTAAAGTATTTGATAAGATAAGAGGAGAAAAGAATATCCAACAAAACACCAGCTAGATCGGTTAAACCTAATAAAAAGTAGTAATCATTAGCAATGATTTATAAGTAAAATATCATGGATACTGTTGGTATAAGGGTAGGGGGTTTTTGAATCAAAGAATGCTTGAATTCTTTGCTTGGTTGTCAAGTTTTAAAATAAATATGTGATAAAATAAATTTACAAAACTCATTTCTTATCATAAAGGCACCTATCGAATGATACCATCTCACAATCGCTTCTCCACCGCATATTTAATTTTTTCCTCAAATTTGATTTGTCTCTTTATTACAAATGTTTATAAGTCAACATTTAATATCCTAATTTACTTAAAAAACATATATAAATAAAATAATTAATAAATTTTTTCTTTCACACATAATCATTCTCAAATTCAAATCCGATTATAAACCCACTTACAAGCCAATCAGATCTTAAATAGAAGCCTAAATGGATAATGAGAAAAGATCAATATAGATCTCATATTTGACATAAATCCAATGAATCAATCATGTCTATTTATTTTTTGATCAAAATAAAAAAAATAAACATTCACTCTTTTTTTAAAAATTAAATATCTCGCAATCTTTAATCGTTATGCGAAAGAAAATCATACCATCGCGACGAGAATTAAATTATCTTTCTATATATATGCACTTCTATATACTTTTGACTAATTTGTTTTCTTCAAAATTGCCGCCAAGAAAAATCACATGTAATTTTTAAAATGAATCATATGTGATTTTTACAAGTCATATGTGATTTTTATAAATCACATATGATTTCTCTCTCCGGAAATTAAAAAATAAATAAATAAATAAATAAATAAAAAAGAAAGTTCGTCGAAAGTATATATAAGTGCATATCTATAGAAAGATAATTTAATTCTCGCCGCGATGGTGCATTTTTCGTAATTTGAAGATTTAACGTTTGTAAGATATGTTTGTTTTTAAAAAAAGTGGAAAATAGTTTTTTATTAATTTTGATGAAAATTGAATAACTAAGATTGGTACATTGTATTTATGGCAAATATGTGATCTATATTTATCTCAAATCAATGAATAATACGTGTACAAGTTTATAGACTACATCAGAACATATATAAGGCCATTAACAAAAATGGAATTAAGATTAAAAGTGTGTTAAGTTGCTTTTTTGTAATCAGCTATATTTCTATGAAAATGTCTTTTTTTCACTAAAAAAGGTACTAGTTATTAAGGGGTGAACACTTCTTACCTCTAAGGTTGGATGGCAAGGATGGTGACTCGGTCACCTTAGCCTATTAGTCACACATGAATCCTTTGGCCTGCTTTCCCTTTCACGCGCGAATGTGTGTTCTCGAGGTGACATAAGGTGAACGACTCACCCTGCAAATTTGAAAAAGAATCGGGCCCCATTTTTTGTTTATTACCGTTAGTTTTATTAAAATAAATAAATAAATAAATAAAAATAGAAATCCACATTGTGGAAAACTAGTAAGGGGTTGAATAGTTTTACCGATTTAAATTTAGATTTCAAATGTTTAGATTCAAGCTTATGTGAAATCTTTTGGATAAATAAAGTAAATAAAGAATGCATGTAAAGTAAGCGATAGAAAATAGTGACACAAGTGATTTATAGTGGTTCGGCTTCAAGGAAACCTTTCTTACCCTAATCCACTCCCTGAGTACCCACTCGAGAGTTCAAGCACTATGTCAAGAAGCTCATTCAAATCGGCAGAGAGGCCTCACAACGTCGCTTACACTTTATTCAGTACAAAGCTAAATACCGAGTTCTTCTACGAGGTAGAACCAAACCTTTACACAACTATTATAAAAAAAATATGTGAAATAAGAAATACAAGATAAGCTAACAAATCTTGTGAATGGAAAAATCAATAAAGGACTCTTTGCTTGGATGACTTGTATGAGTATCGTGATCTCGCCTTTTGTGAAGGACCTAAAAGAGAATCAGAACAAAATAGAGAAGAACTACAAGAATGATCAAGTGATCTGAGGTTAGAAGAGTGAGATAATATATGAGAGCTTGTAAAAAGAAGGGTGAGAAACAATGGAGAATCGGCTCACAATTTATAGGCATTCTGTCGCAGTCGCCTGGGCAAGGATCCCTCACCCAAGGGATCCGGTCAGTGTAAATTGAGGGATCCGGCCTCAGAGTCAATTAAGTCCGAATTTTGGATACCAAACCGGGTTATGGGTTATGGGTCATGGACTTTAGATCATGGATACCCAACAAGATACATTGTACCTAGTCAATGGGTCATGGGTCTTGGGTCATGGGTCATGGACTTTGGGTCATGGATCATGATCAATACCCAACATGATTTAATGCATGATGTCATGCAATGGGTCATGGGTTATGGATCAAGCTCCATAGGTATGGGTCATGGGTCATAGTTTTTACCCAACCTATTACATGTTTTATTACAACACATTTTTATTACAACATATATGTAAATGAACAAATGTATATTCTGCAAAACAACATGTACTCTTAGAGTTATACTTATGATAACTTTAAATTTGTTATCAACAAAACTTAACGAGATCGCTAAATATAATCAAATGTTTTTACGGTTTATTTGTATTAACAATCTCCCCCTTTTTGTTGATGACAAAACATAAAGTTATAGTGAGTAAAACTTAAAATTAGATGTAGGTTTTGAAAAATGAATGTAAGTTTTACTCTATTCTCTCCTTTTTTGTTGAAACAAAAAGATAGTCGAGAAAAAAATTTTCCACAAAGCAATCACTCCCCCTTGACAGTAGCTCCCCCTAGAATAGGGCATCAAGTGAAAAGTAAGAATATACCTAATAAAAAATGTTAGTGATAACAAATAATAGAACCATGTAGAAGACGAGAGAAAAGAGAGGAGACCAAGGTACGTAAACAAGTCCTTGTCCTTTATGAAGACCCAAAAAGAAAAAATAAAATAGAAGAAAAATATTATTATCGGTCCTTCTGATAGCGGTTTCAGGGTCGAAAGACTTCCTTTTTCGTGAGCAAGCTTTACAACCCACTAGGCAGTGTACCTAATCATTGAAGTGTAGTATGGGTAAGCCCAGGGGGTTAATCGTTCTCTAAGGGAATAGAGATGCTAGTAGAGATGTATGACGAGAAGGTGAGGTTGAAGGTGATTCTTTTTAGTTTTTTTATATTTTTTAGAAAACAAGTAAAATCTCGGGGTATAGGAATGGGGGTGGTACTTCTACCCATTTTAAATACTTACTAATTGAAACTAATAACTAATTATACTAATGAAAAAGAAAAGATAAGCTATGTATTGTAAGGTGTGTTCTTATGTTGATTAAAAGTGTGTTTACTTAGATGTTCTTACTCACTAGTTATCTCTTATTGGTCGGTTGAATTGTCACATCCTCATCTTAATTGGTGCGTATTCTGTGTGGTCATAAGGGGGTGCCTAATTCCCTAGTTCTATGAATCGTAACTCTCCTCTAGACTATCCGGGATCGCTAAGTACCGTTGTATCTCGCCCGAATACTCTATTATCCTAAAGCTACAACTCACGCAATAAACACAATGATGGCTCAAGTGCACTCTCAAGCTTTATGATATTTAGGACGTTCAAGCTCGCAACAATTAAAGAAGAAGCCAAATTTCCTTACTCTAGCATCTACCAATTAAAACAAGAGACAATCTAACAATAATTAACAACTAGGTTTCATAGATCTAATCAAAAATAATAGTAATTTAGCTACTCATAATGGATAAGCATGCATACACACAAAAAATTTAAAATAGGATAAACATGGTGATATAATGGATTAACAAACTTATATTTTAATGTAAAGAAGGGTTTTGAACCCTAAAATACTGTCCAAGTTGGACTACACACGAAATAGGGTTTGCTCTCCTAAATTCTGTCACCCTAAATGCAGAAAAATCGAATTCTATATATAGATTTACAAATACGACGGCGTCGCCTTTTGCTGGCGACGCCATCGGTCGCCGTCACTAGGGTTTCGTTTGGGCCAAGTCATCGTTAGGACGACGTTAGTTGAGATGTGTGACGCCGTCTGTCTTCATAAGGGACGTCGTCTTGAACTGGGTCTGGGAACTCTGGTGTAAAACAAAGAGAGACGCCTTCTAGAAAATAGGCATGATGCCGTCATGCTTTAGAACCAAAATCAAACCTGAGCTGTCGCTTGCAATTTAATAAGAAATCCTCCATAGCGATGGCGTCGCCCTTAGGGTTGGGACACCGTCAGGCTTGCAAAACAGCCTTGTTTCTTGAATTTGCCGTTTGCTTCATGTTTTCGCTCTTTTTCATCGAAATATGCTTCATTCCAAAGATTTTGCTTCCAAAAGACCTAAAATGTGAAAAGGAATGATTTTAAGTTGTAATGGATATAAAATGTGTCGATTTAGGGCTTAAATGACCCCCTAAAACGTATGTTTTAAATCCTTATCACCTTCCATGCTTGCATATGGTCTAATGGTGGAAGTTTTGGTGAGCGATAATGTCAATGCGATCAAGAATGTGGTTAATAATAAATCTCATTTTGTCCCTAATTTCTAGTGCGAGATCCCGAGTACATTAGTAATGCTCGTAAAAGATATAGTGAGGGAGAGGTGGTTGGATGTCATCCAACCAAGTTTGTTTGTTGGATTGCGGATTAGGTGGTGGGAATGTTGGTAAATATGGATTTATTTCCATGATATATAGGATTGGTGGTGGTAGAGAACCTAGGTGTTCTTGCAATGTAATGGGTGGTTGAGGTGGTAGATTTTCAAGTTCATTGAAAAAGGGCATTTGGAGAGGTAGGAGGTGTGGAGAAAACTAGCTCTGTTGGATTAACATTTGAGACTAGACGTTGTGTGGACTTTGATGGTTGAGTTGGAGCGGGTGGTGGACTAGACAAAGGTAGTGGAGAGGTTTTTTGAGTCCTATGTAGTTCCTCTAGAGTGGATACTTTTGAGTCAATTTAAAACTCATTTGGAGAGTGTGGTGGTGAGTTTTGATGAGATGGTGGTGGTGTTGCATTGTACTCGGTTGGTGTTGAAAGAGTAGTTGGTGATGAGTTGTTCGATAAAGGTTTCACAAAGCAACATGGCCGGACACTAATCTGAGAGGTTTTTCTAGCTTTAGGTGGTGGTGGTATTACGGAAGGTGGTAGGATAAGGTTGAGGATATTTTGGAGAGGGTTGTTTTCACTAGGAAGGTCATCATTGTTTTGAAATCTTTTGGAAGTCATGATGAGATGTGTTTGTGAGGTTGAGGGTGATGGAGATGCAAGCATTTTGAAACCTTATTTATAGAAGAAAGGATGCATTGCAATGAATGCTAATACCAAAAAATGAGCCATAATCTAATGATTAGATATGAATTTAAATCAAGTGATCATGAGAGCACAAGCATTAAGTTGAATACTCAGTAGGTGATGAAAATAAAATGTTGAAATTTGGAAATTTCAAGCAAAAAGATTAAAAAGAGGTTATAAAACAACCTTCTATTCATCGGTTCCCACGAATCCATCCCAAAAGGGATCTGTCATGCGTCAATGCAGGGATCCGGGTATCTAGTGTTTTTAGGCAGAAAAATCGTGTAAAACCCGATAGTGCCTAGTGTGTGCCTACATGAAGACCATGTGAAGTTGTAGTTATCTCGACTCTTAAAAGAAAAGAGAAACATAGAAGTGAAAAATACGTATGTGTATGTATATGTATATGTAAGACAACCAAAAGGCCCCTTAATTCATTACTGCTTTGGTTGAATGTACCTGAAAATACATATTGATTACTCCTAGACGTGAGAGTTCTTTTAAGACAAAATGATACTTGGAGAAATATTTGAAAGAAAATGTTTTGAAGAATTTAATGAAGAAAAATACTTTTTAGTATTATAAGAAATAAATCCCCATATTGTTTGTGAATTGTGCGAAATAGAATTCCTAGACTCAGAAGAAGAAGAAAAACACAAGTTTATGTACCTTGTAGAGAAAGAAAAGATTCAAGACAATTGTTCCATAAGACCAAGACCTAGACGGAGCAAGTTGAATTGCTCGCGATTCAATGGTTTGGTGAGGATGTCGGCTATGTTTTCTTCGGATGACACTTTCTCAATAGAAATGTTCCCTTTTTGAACAGTATCTCTTAAGAAGTGATGAAGAATTTCTATGTGTTTGGTACGAGAATGCAACACCGGATTTTTGCTAAGATCTATAGTGCCTTTGTTGTCGGAGAGAATAACAATGTCACTTATATGGATGTCGTAGTCAACTAAAGCTTGTTTCATCCATAGTGCTTGTTGGCATGCTTTGCCAGCAGAGACATATTCGGCTTCGGTTGTTGAGATAGCTAATGCCGTTTGCTTCTTTGAAAACAAAGATGTTAAGCAAAAGCCTATAAAGGTTTAAATACCACTTGTACTTTACGATCAACGTAATCACCTGCATGGTCAGAATCTGCATATACAATAGTTTCTACCCCCGTCTCTGTAGGATATCATAATCCTAATTGAGTTGTACCCTTAATATATATAAATATTCATTTGACGGCTTCTAGGTGTGAAGTTTTAGGGTCTTCTTGGAACCTAGCACAAAGACATACGCTAAACATGATATCTGACCGACTAGCTGTGAGGTAGAGAAGACTACCAATCATGCCACGATATTTGCTGTTGTCAATGGATTCACCGTCTTCATCTTTGGTGAGTTTGGTATCGGAGGACATTGGTGTTCTAATTGATTTTGAATCTTCCAATCCTAATTTCTTTAACATTCCTTTAATGTATTTGGATTGGTTGAAGAAGATATCATCTTCTAATTGTTTGGTTTGTAGACCGAGAAAGAAACTTAATTCTTCCATCATACTCATTTCAAACTCATCATGCATGATTTTCGAGAAATCATCACACATTTCTTGACAAGTTGATCCGAATATAATATCGTCCACGTATATTTGAACAATTATTATTTGTGACTCCGTTTTTTTTGTCAAAAGTGTGTTGTCAACTAACCCCATGGTATAGTTATTTTAAATTAAAAACACTTCAAGTCAATCATACCAAGCCTTTGGAGCTTTTTTAAGACCATAGACGGCTTTCTTTAATTTGTACACATGATTAGGTTTTTCAAAATAGACAAAACCTAGAGGTTGAGATACATAAATGATAAGGTTTTAAAATGTACCTTTTTGAGGGGTCGTTTAAGCCCTTATTTGATCACTTTTGTATCCGTTATTACTTAATATCGTTCCTTTTCACTTTTAGGTCTCTTGAAGGCAAATTGTCGGAATGGCACTTATTTGGACTGGCGCGATATCTGTAAGAAAATGGCCAAAGTCAAGAATCGAGCCACTCGTGATCGGCTGAAATATAAGGGGACGGCGTCAGTTCTACAAGTGACGACAAGTGTTATCGAGGCCGAACCACTTTTGTGACGCATACAAAGAGCCAAATTTCTTATTTTCAAGTGCTTACGGTGTCGCTTTAAAGAGTAGGTCGTCGCAACTCAGACGGCCTAGATTTGATCCAGACGGCGCCGATAATCAAGAGGACGGCGTCACAAGCATAAGGTGACGCGCCGCAAGACTAACGCGCCAAGACGAAACCCTAATGAGCTAATTCCGGCTCACAATTCATAAGGTGACGCCGTCGCGATTGTAATCTTATATATAGAATCCAAATTTTTCAGTTTTAGTGTGTAGTATTTTGGAGTAAAAACCTAAACCGAACCAAGACTGTGTTGTACAGTATTTTAGGGTTCCAAACCCTATCTTACAACAAGATAGGTGTTTTACTTCATTAATTCAATTATGTCTTCAATTATTTGTGTGTATGCTTGCATGTTCTCCATGTCCGGCTATTTTATTTGTGTATTTGCTTAGGGAATATGAAACTTAATTATTGAATATTGATTGGTTGTCTCTTATCTTAATTGTTAATGATCTAGTAATGCGATAGGTCATTCGTTGTGTAGTTAATGCTTGATTAATCTTTGTGAACCTTAGACTATAACGCCTAGAGTAGTTGTAGGCTAAACCATCCAAAGAGTACCTTAGAGTTAGAGTCTATAATTCCTAGAGATTTAGTAGACGAGACCCTTTGGTAGTTTCAAAGAGTTAGGGACAAATGCATACCCTACGACTTTAGACACACAACGCGATTAAGAATAAGGACGTGACAATTCAACCATCAATAGGAGATAATTAAGGAGTAATAAAACCTAAGTAAACACATCTTTAAACCATCATACGAGCACACAATAATTAGACATAGACTACCCTCACCTTAGATTAGATAATTAGATAAGTAGAGTATTCGGTAGAAATACCAACCCCTAAATCCAAACCCCAAGATTCGTACCTTTCTAATTCCTAAAAAACATAAAAAAGATAAAAAATAATCTTCCTCAACCCCAAACTTAGCGTAGTAACTTCTCACTAGCATTCCTATTCCCCTAGAGAACGATATCAATACCCGTGGCTTACCCTAATACTACACTAGGTTCACTGCCTAGGGTGTTATAAAAATTGCTCGAAGAAAAGGAAGTTCCTTTGACCACGAACGACGCGTGTAGCGTTATCAAGTTTTTTTTGCGCCGAAGGAATAGAATAGCTAGTTAGTAGTCCACCTCGCTTAGGTTTCTTTGCTTGATTCCTATCAAGTAATTTTTTTTTAGCTTCCTCGTAGTCTATCCCCCTTCTTTGTGTTTGCGTTCGTAAAACCCTTTTCATTTGTCGCTATGGCAATTGAAGTTTCATTTGAATCATTAACAAATGTGGAATAATTGAATTTCGCAAGTCGGGTTGGTTTTCATTGTTCTGATGAATTTACGAGTGATCTTAAAGATATCCAAAAGGAGATGGGTGTAAGGTTGGATGGATTTGATATATTCTGTACTTGTGTGGCTTCTATTCAACAATCGTTGTCACGATCAACTCCTTTTAGTGACACTATCTAGAGAATTTTTCAGAAAAGCCTCCTATGCATAAATCTTCAGCTGGTACAACTTGAGGAAATGGATAAAGCGCGTGAGGAATCCTTTAGGCAAATAGAACATAGTAGTCAAGTTTTTTAGAACAATTCTTATGAATCGGACGAAGAATTTGAAATGGCCAAAGAAGGATTTGAGATGCTTAGGAGTGTATTTGGGTTAGATCATACTAAAACACATGATGAACATTTAGGAGATCTAGATATAATGGTGAATAAGATGGAAAATCAAAGCCCACAAGCCCGACTATCACTTGAGGATCACGCATCGCCTATAATTACCCGGAAAAAGTAGAAGAGACTATAGGAACCCCGATTGATATAGAACCTTTTGACCAAATGCCACTAGAGAATGTAGGTTTAGATGCTTGTCGTCAGGACATCTCTCTTAGTCTTAGGGAAGTTCCGAATTTTGATGAACCGGAGCCTCAACCAAAAACCTTACCCAATTTTCCGTCTTTAGATGTGAATCTTTGAATTGAATTAGGCCCCAATCCACCCATCAAAACAAATAAACCGGGTAGTTGCTTGATAAAGGTGGTAGACTCTAGGCCATGTAGAGTGGAAGCTAATATAGGAGTAACCCATGACCTTACACACTTATATCACCCATTCATGGTTGATAACAAGAAACATTATGGGTTTAAACCGGTTTATTAGGTCAAGATGGATCCTTAACTAAGAATCTTTTGAAGTTGATAGAAGATGATCCATTTTAAGGAGAGAGATTTGATTCACCCGCTACACGAATAGAATTAGGTAAGGTTATAATGAATGGAGCACACTCCTTTGAGCATATAAATCACCCATCACCCTCTCCTCACGTAGCAAATTTCCACCCTAAGGGTGTGTATCGCTACTATCACCCGCACTTAAGCCTAAGTGTAGGGAAAACCTCCCCTTTATCTGTTAAATAAGGGTAGAGTCAGGCTCGTGACTCGAACAAAAACAAGCGCTTCTTGGGAGGCAACCCATGTGTATTTGTTTTTCATTTTTATTTGTGTGTCATATATCTTTTATTGATTGCTTATTCTCATGTTTAAATTTGTAAAAATGCTTTATTTTGTTTTAAACCTCGTCTTAATTGCATATAAAGGTATTTTACATAAAGGATAAGTGTAGGGAGGATTATATCCTAGTTTAATTTTCCAGAAATTCTGTAAACATCCATTCTACAAGCATTATATCCTAGTTTAATAGAGTCTTATATATATTATTACCGCCAATTTTACGCGAAGGTTTCGTTTGTTTTCTTCAAGTGTGCATGTTTAATTTACTAAGAAGAAGATACATAAGATTGGAAGGAGCTTTTCACGCATACATTCTTTTTGGAAAGGATTTAACCACCACTTTACACGGATCCTACCGAGCTAATCAAGGAGTATTAGTTTCTTTCGTCTTTAATTACCTTCCATTATCATAACTTTGATACTTTCGGGGAACATTGGGGACAATGTTCACTTTAAGTGTAGGGAGGGAAAATAAAACGGGAACTTTGAAACTATGCTTATCCTTGAATATTTTCTTTGTCCAATTGCATTTGTGTAATAAACCATGAGAAAATGTCGGTTAGGGTAATTTTGGCCCCAAATTTTTTATTTTTCATGACATATAGAAGTGGGCCATTAGTCTTAATAAAGCGTCTCACGGATAGGAAGTTATATGACTAGCACAAAAACCCTTTACCACCTAAATTCCACCCAAAATGTGAGGATCACCCTTAGATTAGTAGGAATTAAAGCATTCATCTTTAATGCTTAGTGTGTGAACCGGTAGTATTACAGATTCTAGAACTTGTTTTGTGATGCATCCCGAGATCGCTAGTAAGACTACACTTGTGTAGTTAGGAATAACTAAATGATAAGAGGCATTAGGATAACCCTTGATTGATACCTGTAATATAATTACTTCTTCCACCTCGGTTGAGTAATTCCCCACACACCTTGTGTTGTACTCATCTTTAGTACACGATACCCCTAGTTAACCCCTCTGAGCCTATCCTTTTGGCGGTTCTCTTGATTTTTCGGTTTTCCGGAATATCAATGAAGAGCATTGTTTACACCCCACCCCCAAATGTACACCCAAATCGCCTTAGCCTACCTTGTATGCACTCACTTTTAGTCCATTATTGTTATCACCCTAAACCCTTAGTTCAATTATCTAGTTGCTTGCATGAGTTTCTAAGTCGAGTCATATCCTTTGTACACAGTTTTGGGACGATTGGGACTCATGGGAAAGGTTAAAGTTTATGAAATGACTAGAAGGGAACGTTAAATTCCCTTATTTGCGTAATAATGTACTCCAAGTGTTTTGATCTTTTCAATTCGGGTCGAATTAGTGTTAGAGTAATAAAAACTCAAGTGTAGGGATGTGCCTATAAATCCCTATCATTTTGATGTTACCGTAGAGGATGGTAGAGTAAAAGTGTATGAAAAAAAAAAAAAAAAAGAGAAAAAGCCTATCCCACCAAACCATTTGTAACATAGAGATTTTTGACTTGCCACCACTAAATAGCCTATCCCACCAAACCATTTGTTTCCCTACCGTAAGCCTAACATTACAACCCTTTAAAGACCTCTTTGATAGTCTTTCCTAGGTGCTTTCGCCAAAGCGATGGAGCTTTGATCTATTCTCAAGCCTATGGTAATCTATGTACTAGGACCGGTTAATGAGTGTTTATCTTCCATTTCCAGCTTGTTATATTTCATATACACCCGAGAGATGTGAGTATCCAAACACCCCATGTGAGGTGCTAGTATGTAATTTATGTGCTTGTTATGACTTTTGCGGGGCTTATATGTGTTGTGGATTGTTTTAAACCAATACTTCATGACCCATAACTTATAAATTAATTGGCTAAATGCACATTTGCTTGAGGACAAGCAAATACCAAGTGTAGTTATATTTGATAAGGTTTTAAAATGTACCTTTTTGAGGGGTCGTTTAAGCCCTTATTTGATCACTTTTGTATCCGTTATTACTTAATATCGTTCCTTTTCACTTTTAGGTATCTTGAAGGCAAAATGCTGGAATGGCACTTATTTGGACGAAAAGGCGCGAATATATGAAGAAAATGGCCAAAGTCAGAATCGAGCCACTCAATCTGGCTGAAATATAAGTGGACGCTGCGTCGTTCTACAAGTGGACGTCGGTGTTATTTACCCGCGCCGTCGAACCACTTTTGTGACGATACTGAGCAAAATTGCTTATTTTCAAGTGGCGATGTCGGGCTTTAAAAGAGTAGGTCGTCGCAACTTCGACGGCCTAGATTTGATCGAAGCGCCGATCTAATCGAAGAGGACTGCGGCCACAAGCATAAAGGTGACGCCGCCGCAAGACTAACGTGGCCAAGACGAAACCCTAATGGCAGACGGCCAGGCCATCAATTCATAAGGTGACGCCGTCGCGATTGTAATCTTATATATAGAATCCTAATTTTTCGGTTTAGTGTGTAGTTTTGGAGTAAAACCTAAACCCAACCAAAGGTCGTCTTGTACAGTATTTTAGGGTTCCAAACCCTATCTTACAACAAGATAAGTGTTTTACTTCATTAATTCAATTATGTCTTCAATTATTTGTGTGTATGCTTGCATGTTCTCCATGTCCGGCTAATTTATTTGTGTGTTTGCTTAGGGAATATGAAACTTAATTATTGAATATTGATTGGTTGTCTCTTATCTTAATTGTTAATGATCTAGTAATGCGATATGTCATTCGTTGTGTAGTTAATGCTTGATTAATCTTTGTGAACCGTAGACTATAACGCCTAGAGTAGTTGTAGGCTAAACCATCCAAAGAGTACCTTAGAGTTAAAGTCTATAATTCCTAGAGATTTTGTAGACGAGACCCTTTGGTAGTTTCAAAGAGTTAGGGACAACGCATCGATCGCTCTGAGCGTCAAGTTTTTCACACAAGCCGCCACTTGTGAATGGCCTAATCGTAAGAAACTTAAAACGGTTCGAAGCGGATGCAATGAAGATCCGGGGAGTATAGGGTTTCCCCGGTCGTTATGTCCCGGAGCTATGCAATGGATCACCGAACGTATAGTGATCGAGAAATTTGAGCGTAAAAGGGATTTGATATGATTATAACTTCTGAGAAAAAGCCAACAAATTACAGAGGCTTAAATGCAAATTAAAGAGAATTAAAAAGATAAAAAATATTAAATATACGCTATCACTATTTGCAAAATGATGTTTTTGATTTTATGTTTTTATAAGCGAATTAAAACTACGTAACGTGCAAATAAAAATGTGAAACTTACACAATATTAATCCTAAAAATATGAAAATGATATTTTTACAAACCTACTGATAAAAGAAAAATTTTAGAAAAAGAAAATTATTTTTAAAACTATTTATCTAATTATTATTAATTAAAAACTATTTTTAACTAATTAATAATAGCCTAAAATACAAGAAAATAGGAAATAAAGCTAGAAAAATAAAATTATGACTTGGAAAAATCTAAAATAACAAAAGAGAATTTTCAAAACTATTTTTATATTTTTCTGATTATTTTTGTATTTTCTATGAATTAAAAACTATTTAAAATTAATTAAATTATTAAAAAAAATACAAATTTAACTAAGAAAAATCTAGAAAAATATTTTTTTGGCTTTTTATATTTATCTTAACTTAAGAAAAATGAAAAATTATTTTTTTGAAACTTTTCTTAATTAATTGTATTTAAAGCTAATTAAAAAGGCCTAAAAACTGAATTAAATCAAGAAAAATACTAAACAGTACTGGAAAAATCTAAAAAATTCAAGTTAAGCTTAAAATAATGTTATGAATCTAGGAAAAATGGAAAAACAGGTGGTTGTGTGTGAGATTATGGAACTGCTATGGAATGTGCTTATGAATAAGCAACGCAATAAGCCAAATGACACCCAATAAGCACCAACTGTTTACAGAAGCTATAAAATGATAAAACTACTAAAATGCAACAAGCAACAACTATCTTATACCACAGAATTACAAAATACAACAAATTTGCCTATTTGGCTAATTGCTTAAAAACAGTTTTTAGGGTACCAAGTTTGAGCTTAAAAATAAGCACTCAAATAAGCTAGAAATCAACAACCAAATAAGGAGACCTAAACAAGACCTGGCTAACTAATTGTGAACCAAATACCAACCCTAGACAAGCTCTTATGAGCCTGCAGCTTAACAGAACAAAATGCAGAAAACTCGACTTATCGCGAGAATTGTGAACAGGGGAAAGTAACGTGGAAAACCAATCTCGATCGGACTTTCGTTCACAATGTTAATAAACATATGAACATCAGAAAGTTCCACACCGACGAGATATAACCGCGGTATTGTTAATAGTAGAAACTATAAGGGATGATACCAGGGTCAAAAATGGTGTCCTCATTCTGAAAGAAAAGGGAAAGAGCAACCACACCATCTGTGAAGAATGGAATAAGAGCGTGCATGAGAATGCAAGTCCATTCCTCATCGAGAAGAAGCAAATCTCCATTTTTAACATTTTTAAGCTTAAACTTGAAGCTTAGATGGTGATTGTCAAGAAGATGTCCGGGAGGGAGGGTGGGTAACGGTTCTTCAATCAACGATTTTCCGAGAAAAGGATGTCTCCCTCAGGATCAAAGTAGTATTATCAATTCCGTTGGAATTGACTCATCACTAAGAAATGCATCGACTTCATTCCAAAAGTTGTCATCTTCCTCATCAGGAGTGAGAGAAGGGATGGAAGAGTCGAGAATAAGACTAGAAGATGATGGATCATTTTTGAGCAATTCATCAATGGGTGGAATGTCTCCCATTGGATCACAAATAGCATCATCCAATTCAGATGGCGAAGAGAGTTTGGTTTCATCCACGAGTTAACAAACTCGATCGACAAACCGATTCGAGGTGGGACAAGTGGTGTGCTCTTAGAGCTAGCAATTTCCACCACTTAGATGAAGTCTCCGATTCTAGATCATCATCATCATCAAGAACACTCTTGACTTCCCTGATACAACTTTCAAACCATTTGTTTGAACCGAGGTTGATTTTCAAAGCTTTTAACTCAGCCGCGTTTTTGAAAACTCCTCTTAACCGTGAAATTTGAGAGTGTTGCATTGAATCTTTCAGATTTTTGATCAATTGTGGCAACACTGTTTGGAGCGAGAGGTTTGGAGTTCTGGTTGATATTCAATGTGAGTTCTTCGTTGTCAACCCATATGGTCAACTCTTGACAAGAAATACATCAATCGAGCACGACTGCGTTCTCAAGAAAAGCTCTCCCTAAGATGAGGGGAACTCTAGGATCTGCATCGAAGTCTACTACAACAAAGTCTGTAGGAAAGTGAAACTTTCCCACTTTCATCACGACATCCTCGGCTATCCCAAGTGGGCGAGTTATGGTACGGTCCGCTAGCTCGAGTGTCATACAAGTGGGTGAAATCTTAGGAAGAGACAGATTTCTTCCATACTTGAGAGTGGCATGAGGTTAATGCTAGCGCCAAGATCGTGGCCAAGCGAGCATTGAACCATCCCCAAGAAATCACACGGGATTAGAAATGCGCGGGGTCTTCAAGCTTTTTTGGGGAGCTTTTTGAGAAGGACCGCTGAGCATTGCTCATTGAGAGGAGTTTTAGCCATCTCAGACAACTTATCTTTGTTGGTCGATAAGCCTTTAAGCGTGGATGCAAATTTAGGCATTAGAGCGAGAGCATCAACGAAGCTTATATCAAAGTGTAGCTTCGTTGAAGATTTGGAAATTTTTTCCATTTGCTCTTTGTTTTTGTCTTTAAGCTTCTCATCATGCATTCTTGATGGGTAAGGTCGACTAGACTTTTGAGCGGGATGGAAGTCATTCTCGGCTCGAATTTGTCTTCGAACCGGGTTCGGTTTGAAAGCTTGGACTACGAAGGTGGGGCGTGTCGATGTACCGTGGGCTTGAGAATTGCACCTTGTCCGTTGTATCCTTGGTAACTTGACTCAATGCTACAGGAGGAGGGGCATTGAAGTCGATGGTCCATTGTCGCGCCTTACCACTCACGGTGGTGGCGACTTTCAACTCGGCATTGGGATTAGGAATAGTATTGCTTGGGAGTCCTCCAGAAGATGGCGAAGCTTTGTTCATATTCATGTTCATGAAACTGCTCATCATATTCTTCAATTCATTTATGCCGAGACAATGTGGTATCAATTTCCTTTCTTAGCTCAACTCTCATGTTATTGATCTGAGTTTGCATTGAGCGTTATGCTTGACTCGATAATTTTCATGAAGTCATTTGGCATGGGAGCTTGAGGAGGTTGTTGATAACTTTGATGATTAGGAGCTTGATATGGTTGGTTGAAATTGTTCCGGTTTTGATTGAAATTTTGAGAGTTATTGAAATTTTGTCCTTGATTAGGAACAAAGCGATTTTGATTGCCATGGTTTTGCAGGGAGGAAAACCAGTGGTGTCATACCGCTAGGTGCACGGTAGTGAGGATCGGCTTGTGGTCGGTATTGATTGTGGTTTACCGAAGCTACGGGAGCTTGGTAAAAAGAAGCATCGATTGCTTGACAATCATAATACGCGTGTGGACCACTACAAGTTTCACACACCTTGTTTACGGCTTTGATTGGTTCCGGCTTATGAATTTCGCTTTTGATTTCCTTTACATCCTTAATCATGCAACGGATGGCGTCCGTTAGAAGCGGCTATCGGAGTTGCTAACTTCGAAGAGTTATTGGATGAAGAAGTAGGAGTGTTCGGAATATTGACTTTGTTGCGAGAAATAGGAACTTTTGATTTTTGCTCGCAAATCTCAATCACATCTTTAGGCTTATGATTCAAGATATTGCCACCGGCGGCTGCGTTCAAGGAATCTTGATCGTTACCGTTCAACCCATTGTAAAAGATATTGACTTGTTGAAGCTCAGTGAATTCATGATGGGGGCATTTTCTGAGGAGATCTTTGAATCTCTCCAATGCCTCTCCAAAGTTTTCATCGAAATTTTGACGAAACCCAGAAATTTCATTTTAAGATTGGTCGTCTTTGATGGAGGAAAGAAATAATTGACAAACTTTTGAACAAGATCCTCCCAAGTTTCGATGGATCGAGGGGGTTTTTTTTCCAGCCAAATCCGGGCTGTCCCCTCAAGAGAGAATGGAAAAAGCATCAACTTGATCACTTTTCGTGGCACATCTTTGAAATTGATCGTTGCGGTCAACTTGTTAAACCAACGGATGTGTACATACGGGTCTTCTTGATCAAACCGCGGAATTGATTCGTAGACACAAGTTGGATTAAATGTGTCTTCAATTCAAAGTGATCGAATTGATTCTTGGTAAAACGATGGCATCTCCATAACCCTCGGTGGGTGCCTGGTGCATTTCCGCCATAGTTCGTTAGTTCGCCATATTGTTGCTTGAAATAGTACGAATCTCGGGTTCGACTATTTGGCAAGCACGTCTGAGAACGTCTTCTAGGAATTTCCGCTAGATCACGCAAAGGACTCAATGATCTAGAAGAACGAGTGCGCATGCACTAGACGTAACTCGAGGAAACAAGAGAATTAAGGAAGGGAATTATGAAAATGAATTATGAAAATGGGGTAAAGAAGAATCTTTTTGGTTTTATGGTTTTGACAAGTAGATATCACAACAAATCCAAGTAAAACAAAATCGAGGCAAAACAACATTGAACTTAACCAATAATCACAAGATGAATGGCTTCTTTGAAAAAGGTACACCAATCACAAGGACACAAAGGCAAGTTTTAAATCTTTAGTTAGGGAACTTATTATGGATCGTTCAATTACTCCCCAGTTAGGTAGTACACGCCTTGGTTTGCGGTGGTAATCTTTTCTGTTGTTATTATAAAGAAAACGACAAATCTTTTGTATTTTTATTATTTGATACATATATAGAAACAAAAGAAAAATATTTTTGTGTTTTATCGTTTTGGATGTTTTGGGTTTTGGATTTTTATAAGAAAATATGGATATATATATATAGATAGAGATGGATGATATGAACAAAGAGTGAGTATTCAAACTACTAATCTTCTAAACGGAAGATAATCAACCTGAGCCGGGCAAAAATTTGATCCGCCAAACCGTCAAGTTTTTCACACAAGCCGACCACTTTGAATGGCAGCCGTAACACAAACCGACCACTTGTGAATGGCCGACCGTAAGAACTTAAAAGCGGTTGAAACGAATGCAATGAAGATCTGGGGAGTATAGGGTTTCCCCGGGTCGTTATGTCCCAGCGAGCTATGCGATGAATCACCAAACGAATAGTGATCGAGAGATTTGAACGCAAAAGAGGATTTGATATGATTATAACTACAGAAAAAGGACATAAATTACAAGGGCTTAAATGCAAATTAAAGGAAATTAAAAAGATAAAAAATATTAAATAAACGCTATCACTATATTTAAAATTGATGAACGTTTAAAACTAAAAACTTACGTTTAAATAAAATTACGTAAACGTACAAAATAAAAAGTGAGATCTAAGAAATAAAAGACCTAAAAATATGAAAATGACATTTTTACAAACCTAATGATAAAAGAAAATTTATAGAAAAAGAAAATTATTTTTATAACTATTAAATTAATTATTATTAATTAAAAACTAATTTTAACTATTTAATATTAGCCTAAAATACAAGAAAATAGGAAATAAAGCTAGAAAAATGAAATTTTGACTTAGAAAAGTTTAAAATAGCAAAAGAGAATTTTCAAAACTATTTTTGTATTTTTCTGATTATTTTTGGATTTTTTATGAATTAAAAACTATTAAAAACTAATTAAATTACTTAAAAATACAAATTTAACTAAGAAAAATCTAGAAAAATACTTTTTTGTCTTTTTATATTTATCTTAACTTAAGAAAATTGAAAAATTATTTTTTGAACCTTTTCTTAATTATTTGTATTAAATGCTAATTAAAAAGGCTTAAAAATTGAATTAAATCAAGAAAAATACTAAACTGACTTGGAAAAATCTGAAAAATTCAAGAAAAGCTTAAAATAATATAAGGAATCTATGAAAAATATAAAAAACAGGGGTTGTGTGTGAGAAATAGCAACTGCTATGTCAAGTGCCTGGAAATAAGCACTCTAAATAAGCAAATGCACACAACTGATGACCAAACTGAAACAGAAGCTTCAATAAGCTAAAATAACTCTAAAGCAACTAGAAACAACAACCCATAACCTCTGGATTGCAAGATACAACAGATTTTCTTATTTGGCTAATTGCTTAAAACAGCGATTTTAGGGTACCAAGTTTGAGCTTAAAAATAAGCACTCAAATAAGCCAGAAATCAACAACCAAATGAGGAGACCTAAACAAGACCTGGCTAACTACTTGTGAACCAAATACCAACCCTAGACAAGCTCTTATGAGCCCTGTGCAAGCTTGCACAAGCTCGAGAAAAACTTCAGCTTATGCTTGAGAATTGTGAACAGGGGAATTAGGGCTTAAAAGAGAAGCTTGTTTGGAGCTTTTAAAAAAAATTGCAAAATTTCACAAAAATGGTGATAAGCAAGGAGACCAGTTGAAGTTTTAAAATGTCGTTTCACTAAATATGGCTAAAAAATGAAGCCATGAAAAATCCTTCCAGTTGGATGAAAACCACTTTTTTCAATTTTGACTTTTGAAAGTAGTTAAGAAACTTTGACCAAAATGAAATTTGAAACCAATTTTTGGGCTGATATTGATGTAATATGATGTAATGAACACAATGCAAGCAATGTTTATGTTATCCAAGCACAAATCCAGTTTTTGAATTCCCAAAATCCAAGCAGTTAAGACAGTGGGACAGATTTAGTGGAGTTTGACTTTTGAGAGAGTGCAGGCTCAATATTTTGACTGATATGAGCTCAAATGAGCTTAACAAACATGAAACAACAGGCCTTGATCACTGAATAAACCTTAATAACAGTTTAAACTATAAAACCAAACACACCTTAAACCAACTTATTTGCAAATGAAACTGAACTAAAGATTGAACCAACTTATTTTAATGATCAAACTAAGTTTAAATAACCTAAATACTACTATTTAAATAGGTTTTAACTATTTGTAACTACAAAACCGATTATGCCATGAAACTTGATAATAACTTACAAATGTCTTAGCCAGTGGCTTGAAACAACAATCAAACCAGAACCACTAGCCTATATTAACCAACCATTTAGCTCTGAATTAACCCAAATACATTTCTGAACCAACCCATATCCATTGTTGCATCATTGTTGCCCCATGTTGACTTTTGTTGACCAATATCCAAAATGCTTGAAACTTAAATTTAAGCTCACAAAAAGCTATGATAAGCTTGCATAAGCTTATTTGAGCTTGTAAATAAGCTATTGAAACCTTAATATCAGATTTTGAAATGGAAAATTACCAACAGTGACCATGAAACAAGAATTCTTAACATGAGTTTGAATTGATACTTAAAAAGACTTGCAATACACTAAAATACTTTTACTTGATACAATTAAACTTGAAAATACAAATGAGAATCTTTTTAAGACTGAGAAATTAAAATACGACATACATTGTGAAAAATAAACTAACTACTGCCTTTCTTTGCCTTCCTCTTCCTTCTTTTTATACTCCAATCTGTTTCTCTCACCTCTCTCTTCAAATCCCAGCATTAATATTGACCCTTGGATTGCTAAGATAGATTTTGGCCATAGGATGAGTTTTGGCGCCAAAACTTGTATAAGCCAGCTGGGGGGGTTGAGTATTAGGTTGAATGGGCATTAAATGCATTCTTGGAGTGGGGTGAGGTGGAGGGTAGGGGTAGGGATATGATGGGGGGGAAAGGGTAAGCGTGGGTGGTTTTGCAGGTGTAGGGGTGATGATGGAGAAGGGGATACCCGTGAGTGGAGGGAAAAAAGAGAAGTCAAATGAGTTTGACTGGGATTAAATATTGGAGGGGTCCAAATGTAATTGACAGGGGGTCACTTGGTTTGTGACAAGTCCAAAGGTGTATAAAAGGTTTAATAATCAAGGGACCTATTATGCAATTTCTGAAAATCAAGGGACCTCTTCTGCCAATATCTCCAAGTTTATCCAAGGGCTGAAAGTGAAAATCTCAAAAAGTACAAGGACCAAACTTGCCATTTTCCAATTTCCAAGGGCCATTTTTGCCAATTTTTAAACTTGAAGGACTAATTTTGTAATTTCTCAAAACTTTTGATATTTTTCACCAAAGGACTAATTTTGACAAGTTATGATTTTAAAAGGACCTTTGGTGATTTTTACTTTGAAATTAGGACTGGGACTATTTCGACAATTTTAGAAACTTGGGGGAAAACGCCAATTATGCAAACTTTGCTCATTTTTCATCCGATTTTGAACATTTTGCATCTGAAACATATAAAATGCAATTTTGGAATATTTTTAGTATTTTGATGCATTTCTGAGCATTTTTTAAACGTTTTGGTTAAGATTTAACCAAAATGATGAGTATTTACACACTCATCAATCCCCACCATTTCCAACGGATTTGATTTGTCTTTACCGAGCCGTTTGCTCACGACTAGCCAACTCTTAGATAAATTATCAGAATTATCTTTGTTGAGCTGATTACCAATTATGGTTTTCCACCGCTTTACCACAAGGCATAAACTTCGGCTAGCCAACTATTCACTTTTAGGATATGGTGAGGTGAATACCATACAATTTTGGGCAAATTGCAAGCCGTCAACGGATTTGATAAATATTTACCAAGAGCCGCTTTTGCTCTGGATTAGCCAATCCTTTGTTTTAGACAAGGCGGTGATAACAAATGAGTAAGTGCAAAACACTTACTCCAAAAAAAATTTTGGCCAAAAACGGGGGGATTAGGCGGTATAATTACATGATAAAATTCGTGAGAATTCCCCCCCCACTTAGAAATGAATATTGCCCTCAATATTCAAAGTACCGGCGGTTATGCCGAAACGTAAAAGGGAAATACTACGCCATTATTTGAAAGATTTTTTGAAATGTGCATATATACAAAACATGTGGGGCAACCCCCCCCCCCCCACACTAGGGTGGTAGAAAGTAGAAAGAAGTCTGAAATATGGGTGAAAACCCATATGGCATGCTACTGTTTTTGATTACCGAGTCGCTAGCTTGACTCGACCCGAATTCATTTGTTCATGGGGAAAGTAACGTGGAAAACCAATCTCGATCGGACTTTCGTTCACAATGTTAGTAAACATATGAACATCGAAAGTTCCACACGACGAGATATAACCGCGGTATTGTTAATAGTAGAAACTATAAGGGATGATACCGGGGTCAAAGATGGTGTCCTCATTCTCGAAAGAGAAAAGGGAAAGAGCAACCACACCATCTGTGAAGAATGGAATAAAGACGTGCATGAGAATGCAAGTCCATTCCTCATCGAAGAAGCAAATCTCCATTTTTAAGCTTAAACTTGAAGCTTAGATGGTGATTGTCAAGAAGATGTCCGGAGGGAGGGGGGAAACGGTTCTTCAATCAACAGATTTTCCAGAAAAGGATGTCTCCCTCCCGATCAAAGTAAGTATTATCAATTCCCGTTGGAATTGACTCATCACTAAGAAATGCATCGACTTCATTCCAATAGTTGTCATCTTCCTCATCGAGGTGAGAGAAGGGATGGAAGAGTCGGGAATAAGACTAGAAGATGATGGATCATTTTTGAGCAATTCATCAATGGGTGGAATGTCTCCCATTGGATTACAAATATCATCATCCAATCAGATGAAACGAGAGAGTTTGGTTTCATCCACGAGTTAACAAACTCGACGCGATAAACCGATTCGGAGGTGGGACAAGTGGTGTGCTCTTAGAGCTAGCAATTTCCACCACTTCCGATGAAGTCTCCGATTCTAGATCATCATCATCATCAAGAACACTCTTGACTTCCCTGATACAACTTTCAAACCATTTGTTTGAACCAGGGTTGATTTTCAAAGCTTTTAACTCAAAGACGTTTTGAAAACTCCTCTTAACCGTGAAATTTGAGAGTGTTGCATTGAATCTTTCAGATTTTTGATTAATTGTGGCAACACTGCTTTGGACGAGGTTTGGAGTTTAGGTTGATATTCAATGTGAGCTCTTCGTTGTCAACCCATATGGTCAACTCTTCAAAGAAATACATCAATCGAGCACTTCGTTCTCAAGAAAGCTCTCCCTAAGATGAGGGGAACTCTAGGATCTGCATCGAAGTCTACTACAACAAAGTCAGTAGGAAAGTGAAACTTTCCCACTTTCATCACGACATCCTCGGCTATCCCAAGTGGACGAGTTATGGTACGGTCCGCTAGCTCGAGTGTCATACAAGTGGACGAAAGCTTAGGAAGAGCGATTTCTTCCATCTGAGAGTGGCATGAGGTTAATGCTAGCGCCAAGATCGGCCAAGGCTGAGCATTGAACCATCCCCAAGAAATCACACGGGATTAAAAATCTGCCAGGGTCTTCAAGCTTTTTGGGGAGCTTTTTGAGAAGGACCGAGCATTGCTCATTGAGAGGAGTTTTAGCCATCTCGGATAGCTTATCTTTGTTGGTCGTAGTAAGCCTTAAGCGTGGATGCAAATTTAGGCATTAGAACGAGAGCATCAACGAAGCTTATATCAAAGTGTAGCTCGTTGAAGATTTGGAAATTTTTTCCATTTGCTCTTTGTTTTTGTCTTTGAGCTTCTCATCATTCATTCTTGATGGGTAAGGAAGTTGACTAGACTTTTGAGCCGGGATGGAAGTCATTTGGGCTCGGAATTTGTCTTCGAACCGGGTTCCGGTTGAAAGCTTGGACTACCGAAGGTGGGACGTGTGCGTGCTCGTGGGCTTGAGAATTGCACCTTGTCCATTGTTTCCTTGGTAACTTGACTCAATGCTACAGGAGGAGGGGGCATTGAAGTCGATGGTCCATTGTGCGTCTTACCACTACGAGTGGTGACGGCTTTCAACTCGGCATTGGGATTAGGAATAGTATTGCTTGGGAGTCCTCCCGAAGATGATGAAGCTTTGTTCATATTCATGTTCATGAAACTGCTCATCATATTCTTCAATTCATTTGTCTGCCGAGACAATGTGGTATCAATTTCCTTTTTTAGCTCAACTCTCATGTTATTGATCCGAGTTTGCATTGAACGTATGCTTGACTCAGTAATTTTCATGAAGTCATTTGGCATGGGAGCTTGAGGAGGTTGTTGATAACTTTGATGATTAGGAGCTTGATATGGTTGGTTGAAATTGTTCCGGTTTTGATTGAAATTTTGAGAGTTATTGAAATTTTGTCCTTGATTCGTAACAAAGCGATTTTGATTGCCATGGTTTTTACGAGGGAGGAAAACCAGGTGGTGTCATACCGCTAGGTGCACGGTAGTGAGGATCCGCTTGTGGTCGGTATTGATTGTGGTTTACCGAAGCTACGGGAGCTTGGTAAAAAGAAGCATCGGTTGCTTGACAATCATAATACGCGTGTGGACCACTACAAGTTTCACACACCTTGTTTATGGCTTTGATTGGTTCTAGCTTATGAATTTCGCTTTTGATTTCCTTTACATCCTTAATCATGCAACGGATGACGTCCGTTAGAGCAGCTATCGGAGCTGCTAACTCAGAAGAGTTATTGGATGAAGAAGTAGGAGTGTTCGGAATATTGACTTTGTTGCGAGAAATAGGAACTTTTGATTTTTGCTCGCAAATCTCAATCACATCTTTAGGCTTATGATTCAAGATATTGCCACCGGCGGCTGCGTTCAAGGAATCTTGATCGTTACCGTTCAACCCATTGTAAAAGATATTGACTTGTTGAAGCTCAGTGAATTCATGATGGGGCATTTCGAGGAGATCTTTGAATCTCTCCCATGCCTCTCCAAAGTTTTCATCGAAATTTTGACGAAATTCAGAAATTTCATTTTTAAGATTGGTCGTCTTTGATGGAGGAAAGAAATAATTGACAAACTTTTGAACAAGACCCTCCCAAGTTTCGATGGATCGGGGTTCTTTTCCAGCCAAATCCGGGCTGTCCCCTCAAGAGAGAATGGAAAAAGCATCAACTTGATCACCTTTTGTGGCACATCTTTGAAATTGATCGTTGCGGTCAACTTGTTAAACCAACGGATGTGTGCATACGGGTCTTCTTGATCAAACCGCGGAATTGATTCGTAGACACAAGTTGGATTAAATGTGTCTTCAATTCAAAGTGATCGAATTGATTACTTGGTAAAACGATGGCATCTCCATAACCCTCGGTGGGTGCCTGGAGAATTTCCGCCATAGTTCGATCGCCATATTGTTGCTTGAAATAGTACGATTCTCGGGTTCGACTATTTGGGAAGACGCGTCTACGAGAACGCTTCTAGGAATTTCGCTAGATCACGCAAAGGACTCAATGATCTAGAAGAACGAGTGCGCATGCACTAGACGTAACTCGAGGAAACAAGAGAATTAAGGAAGGGAATTATGAAAATGAATTATGAAAATGGGGTAAAGAAGAATCTTTTTGGTTTTCTAGTTTTTTTTTGACAAGTAGATATCACAACAAATCCAATTAAAACAAAATCGAGGCAAAACAACATTGAACTTAACCAATAATCACAAGATGAATGGCTTCTTTGAAAAAGGTACACCAATCACAAGGACACAAAGGCAAGTTTAAATCTTTGGTTCGGGAACTTATTATGGTCGTACCCCCAGTTAGGTAGTAGTACGCCTTGGTTTGCGGTGGTAATCTTTTCTGTTGTTATTATTAAAGAAAACGACAAATCTTTTTGTATTTTTATTTTTTGATACATATATAGAAACAAAAGAAAAATATTTTTGTGTTTTATACGTTTTTGGATGTTTTTGGGTTTTTGGATTTTTTTTATAAGAAAATATGGATATATATATATAGATAGAGATGGATGATATGAACAAAGAGTGAGTATTCAAACTACTAATCTGCTAAACGGAAGATAATCGACAGTCCCTCGGCGCGGCGCCAAAAATTTGATCCGCGCCAAACCGTCAAGTTTTCTCACACAAGCCGACCACTTGTGAATGGCCGACCGTAATACAAACCGGCCACTTGTGAATGGCCGACCGTAAGGAACTTAAAACGGTTCAGAAACGAATGCAATGAAGATCTGGGGAGTATAGGGTTTCCCCGGGTCGTTATGTCCCAGCGAGCTATGCGATGAATCACCAAACGAATAGTGATCGAGAGATTTGAACGGAAAAGAGGGATTTGATATGATTATAACTACATAAAAAGGACATAAATTACAGGGGCTTAAATGCAAATTAAAGGAAATTAAAAAGATAAAAAATATTAAATAAACGCTATCACTATATTTAAAATTGATGAACGTTTAAAACTAAAAACTTACGTTTAAATAAAATTACGTAAACGTACAAAATAAAAAGTGAGATCTAAGAAATAAAAGACCTAAAAATATGAAAATGACATTTTTACAAACCTAATGATAAAAGAAAATTTATAGAAAAAGAAAATTATTTTTATAACTATTAAATTAATTATTATTAATTAAAAACTAATTTTAACTATTTAATATTAGCCTAAAATACAAGAAAATAGGAAATAAAGCTAGAAAAATGAAATTTTGACTTAGAAATGTTTAAAATAACAAAAGAGAATTTTCAAAACTATTTTTGTATTTTTCTGATTATTTTTGGATTTTTTATGAATTAAAAACTATTAAAAACTAATTAAATTACTTAAAAATACAAATTTAACTAAGAAAAATCTAGAAAAATACTTTTTTGTCTTTTTATATTTATCTTAACTTAAGAAAATTGAAAAATTATTTTTTGAACCTTTTCTTAATTATTTGTATTAAATGCTAATTAAAAAGGCTTAAAAATTGAATTAAATCAAGAAAAATACTAAACTGACTTGGAAAAATCTAAAAAATTCAAGAAAAGCTTAAAATAATATAAGGAATCTAGGAAAAATATAAAAAACAAGGGTTGTGTGTGAGAAATAGCAACTGCTATGTCAAGTGCTTGGAAATAAGCACTCTAAATAAGCAAATGCATACAACTGATGACCAAACTGAAACAGAAGCTTCAATAAGCTAAAATAACTCTAAAGCAACTAGAAACAACAACCCATAACCTCTGGATTGCAAGATACAACAGATTTGCTTATTTGGCTAATTGCTTAAAAACAGTTTTTAGGGTACCAAGTTTGAGCTTAAAAATAAGCACTCAAATAAGCTAGAAATCAACAACCAAATGAGGAGACCTAAACAAGACCTGGCTAACTACTTGTGAACCAAATACCAACCCTAGACAAGCTCTTATGAGCCCTGTGCAAGCTTGCACAAAACTGAGAAAACTCAGCTTATGCTGAGAATTGTGAACAGGGGAATTAGGGCTTAAAAGAGAAGCTTGTTTGGAGCTTTTAAAAAAATTGCAAAATTATACAAAAATGGTGATAAGCAAGGAGACCAGTTGAAGTTTTTAAAATGTCAGGTTTCACTAAATATGGCTAAAAAATGAAGCCATGAAAAATCCTTCCAGTTGGATGAAAACCACTTTTTTCAATTTTGACTTTTGAAAGTAGTTAAGAAACTTTGACCAAAATGAAATTTGAAACCAATTTTTGGGCTGATATTGATGTAATATGATGTAATGAACACAATGCAAGCAATGTTTATGTTATCCAAGCACAAATCCAGTTTTTGAATTCCCATAATCCAAGCAGTTAAGACAAGGGACGATTTAGTGGAGTTTGACTTTTGAGAGAGTGCGGCTCAATATTTTGATCGATATGAGCTCAAATGAGCTTAACAAACATGAAACAACAGGCCTTGATCACTGAATACACCTTAATAGCGGTTTAAACTATAAAACCAAACACACCTTAAACCAACTTATTTGCAAATGAAACTGAACTAAAGATTGAACCAACTTATTTTAATGATCAAACTAAGTTTAAATAACCTAAATACTACTATTTAAACAGGTTTTAACTATTTGTAACTACAAAAACTGATTATGCCATGAAACTTGATAATAACTTACAAATGTCCTTAGCCACAGTGGCTTGAAACAACAATCAAACCAGAACCACTAGCCTACATTAACAAACCATTTAGCTCTGAATTAACCCAAATACATTTCTGAACCAACCCATATCCATTGTTGCATCATTGTTGCCCCATGTTGACTTTTGTTGACCAATATCCAAAATGCTTGAAACTTAAATTTAAGCTCACAAAAAGCTATGATAAGCTTGCATAAGCTTATTTGAGCTTGTAAATAAGCTATTGAAACCTTAATATCAGATTTTGAAATGGAAAATTACCAACAGTGACCATGAAACAAGAATTCTTAACATGAGTTTGAATTGATACTTAAAAAGACTTGCAATACACTAAAATACTTTTACTTGATACAATTAAACTTGAAAATACAAATGAGAATCTTTTTAAGACTGAGAAATTAAAATACGACATACATTGTGAAAAATAAACTAACTACTGCCTTTCTTTGCCTTCCTCTTCCTTCTTTTTATACTCCAATCTGTTTCTCTCACCTCTCTCTTCAAATCCCAGCATTAATATTGACCCTTGGATTGCTAAGATAGATTTTGGCCATAGGATGAGTTTTGGCGCCAAAACTTGTATAAGCCATTGGGGTTGAGTATTAGGTTGAATGGGCATTAAATGCATTCTTGGAGGGGGTGAGGTGGGGGGTAGGGGTAGGGATATGATGGGGGGGAAAGGGTAAGCGTGGGTGGTTTTGCAGGTGTAGGGGTGATGATGGAGAAGGGGATACCCGTGAGTGGAGGGAAAAAAGAGAAGTCAAATGAGTTTGACCGATTAAATATTGGAGGGTCCAAATGTAATTGACAGGGGGTCACTTGGTTTGTGACAAGTCCAAAGGTGTATAAAAGGTTTAATAATCAAGGGACCTATTATGCAATTTCTGAAAATCAAGGGACCTCTTCTGCCAATATCTCCAAGTTGATCCAAGGGCTGAAAGTGACAATCTCAAAAAGTACAAGGACCAAACTTGCCATTTTCCAATTTCCAAGGGCCATTTTTGCCAATTTTTAAACTTGAAGGACTAATTTTGTAATTTCTCAAAACTTTTGATATTTTTCACCAAAGGACTAATTTTGACAAGTTATGATTTAAAAAGGACCTTTGGTGATTTTTACTTTTGAAATTAGGACTCAGGGACTATTTCTGACAATTTTAGAAACTTGGGGGACTGAAACTGCCAATTATGCAAACTTTGCTCATTTTTCATCTGATTTTGAACATTTTGCATCTGAAACATATAAAATGCAATTTTGGAATATTTTCAGTATTTTGATGCATTTCTGAGCATTTTAAACGTTTTGCAGTTCAGATTTAACCAAAAATAATGAGTATTTACACACTCATCACATACCCTACGACTTTAGACACACAACGCGATTAAGAATAAGGACGTGACAATTCAACCATCAATAGGAGATAATTAAGGAGTAATAAAACCTAAGTAAACACATCTTTAAACCATCATACGAGCACACAATAATTAGACATAGACTACCCTCACCTTAGATTAGATAATTAGATAAGTAGAGTAATCGGTAGAAATACCAACCCCCAAATCCAAACCCCGAGATTCGTACCTTTCTAATTCCTAAAAAACATAAAAAAGATAAAAAAATATTCTTCCTCAACCCCAACCTTAGCGTAGTAACTTCTCACTAGAATTCCTATTCCCCTAGAGAACGATATCAATACCCGTGGCTTACCCTAATACTACACTACAACGATTAGGTTCACTGCCTAGGGTGTTATAAAACTTGCTCGAAGAAAAGGAAGTTCCTTTGACCCCGAACGACGCGTGTAGCGTTATCAATAAACTTCTTTATTTATAAACCCATTAAGAAAAGCACTTTTGACGTCCATTTGAAAGAGTTTAAGATCATGAGCACAAGCATACGCAAGAAGGATTCTTATAGACTATAATATAGCTACGGGAGCATAGGTCTCATCAAAGTCTATACCTTCTTGTTGGTTGTATCTTTGAGCAACAAGTCTAGCTTTATTTCTAGACACGACACCATTTACATCTAATTTGTTTTTATACACCCATTTTTTTCCAATTATTTTTTGGTTTTTAGGTAGAGGGACAAGTTTCCAAACATTATTAGCAACAAATTTATTTAATTCTTCTTGCATAGCAATAACCTAACTTTCATCTTTTATAGCTTCTTGAGTGTTTTTAGGTTCTATAGTTGACACGAAACAAAAAAGACTACTTTGGTTTTGAACTCGAGATCTTAGAGTTCTTTCATTTAGTTTTCTTATGACATTTTCTACATGATAATCTTTAGACTCTTTAACATTGATAATTTCATAATAGACCATCTTCCTTGCTTTTTTTTTTCTTTTATTTCTAAGACTTCACTTTTGATTAACTCGTCGTCTACAAGAGGTAAAGAAGTTTTAGGTGGACTCTCGTCAAATTTTACATTTAAAGACTCTTCAACTTTCATGGTTTCTTTATTTAATATCGCGTATGCTTTACTATTAGGAGAATATCCAAAGAAAATACCTTCAGTTGATTTTGGGTCGAATTTAGTTAGGTAGTTTTTTGTGTAAGGTATAAAACATTTGCTACCAAATACTCGGAAGTGTCCTAACAAAGGCTTTTTAGCTCGTAACAACTCGTATGGAGTTTTTCCTAAGAAAGGTCTAATTAAGACTCGATTTAGAACATAGGTGGATGCGTCGACGGCATTACACCAGAATTTCTTGAGGGATATATTACTTATTAATCATGGTGAGATTCTTTTCTTGTAAGGTTCAATTTTTTCGTTCAACTACCCCCATTTAATTGTGGAGTACGAGGAGCCGAGAAATTGTGAGTAATACCATTAGCATCACAAAAAGCTTCGAATTGTACTTCATTATCAAATTCTCGACCATGATCCATTCGGATCGACACAATAGGACTTCCTAGTTGTCTTTGAATTTTTCTACTTAAGATTTTGAAGTGATCAAAAGTTTCATTTTTATTCTTTAAAAATTTAGTCCATGTATACCTAGAGTAATCTTCTACTATAACCAAGGTATAGAAGTTACCTCTGTAACTTTGGATAGCGGACGTACCAAATAAATCAATATGTAAAAGTTCTAGACATTTTGATGGAGAAACCATATTTTTAGCTTTATGACTAGCATGGATTGTTTTCCGACATTACAAGCATCACAAAAATGATGTTTGTATTTTAGTTTAGGTAGGTTTCTTACAAGCTCTTTGGATGATAGCGATTGAAAAAGTCGCATATTGGTGTGACCCAATATTCAATGCCATAAGGTCAAAGTACCATCTATAGAAGTGAGACAAATTTATATTTTGGTTCGTTTCCGATTTTAATAATGTAGACACCATGTTTTCTAATACCCGTTCCTATAGTAATACCATTTTTCAAGATTTTACTACCAGTTTCGCTAAAGAGAACGTTACACTTTTTATCACATATTTGACCTATACTTAGTAGATTAAAGTTTAGGTATTCTATGTAACCACGTCATTAATGATTAGGGAATTGTGAGAGATTGTACATTTTCTGATGATTTTGCTTTTACTATTGCCGAATACCACATTTCCTCCATTAAAGGATTCGTATGTGGAGAACAACGCTTTATTACCGGTCATATGCCTTGTTCACCCGCTATCCTTGATCCATTCGTCCGAATCCAAGTCTAGCTTTAGGCACACCTAAGACAACAAACAACTCAAAATTTTGGTCCCCATTTTTTCATGGGTATTGGTGTTATACAATTCATTCATATGATGCATGTATGAAAATGGCGTAAAAGCATTCCAAGGCACATAGTTTTGGAATGGAAAACCATTTTGTGAGTTGTGGTTCCATCCCATATGGTTACTTTTAGAAAAAAACATTATTTGACCTTTTTATCGACTTGTTTTGGTAAACACTGGGGGTTTGTTTTTCAATAAACCTTGACCTTGTTTTAAAGAGGGTGGTTGTTTAACATTCATAAGAGTAACATTGGGTGTTTTCTTTTTATTAATGACAACAAATTTGGTTCTAGAAGAGATGGTTGCGTTATTTTTAGCCTTTGTTGTTGCAGATGCCCGGATCCATTCATTTTCACAAGACGGATCCCTTTTGGGCCGGATCCAGCACATCAGTAGCTGCTTTTTCAGTTGATTTATTACCTTGAGACTAATTTTGCAAAGTTTGTTATATTCTAGGTGTAATGACTCATCATCTAGAGATGAACTACTATAGTAAAGGGAGTCGAAGCATACCTCGTTGGAGTCCTTGGCCATGAGACAAATCTCTTCCTTCTCTTCTTCACTCATTCCCCATGAGCCGCTTACAAACGCCTTTTGTTCGTCGCTTTTAGGACATTCACCAATGAAGTGGTTTGGATCCCCGCACTTGAAACATTTTCACTCATCCTTCACCTTCTTATCATCTTTGCTTTTCCGCAAACCTTTCTTGTCATCATAGGGTTGCGTGACATACTTTCCTTTTCTTTGAAAGAATTTCTTGAAGTCTCGTACCGCCATTGCATATTATTCATCTTCACTTTCCGAGGATGATTTTTCTTTATCACTAGAGACTTTCTGTGCTTTCAAAGCAAGAGATTTATATTTCTCTTTCTTTTCTTTCGACACCTCGGAGTCTTTGGAAAGTACAAGCTCATAAACTTTTAAGTTGCCTATAAGTTCATCGAGAGTGAGAATCGACAAATCTTTGGATTCTTCAATGGCCGTCGCCTTCGGTCTCCATTTTGATGGAAGCGCCCTTAGAAATCTTCTGACATGATTACGACTCGAAAAGACTCATTAAGTGCTTGTAGTGAAGTAATAATAGTATTAAAACTAGCAAATGCATTATCAATACTATCATCATCCAATATTGAAAATTGTTCATATTGTTGAACAAATAAATCAATTTTGTTATTTTCACTTGTTGGTTTCCTTGATGTGTTACAACCAAAGAGTTCCAAATTTCTATAGCGGTTTTGTGCATAGAGATTCTTTCAAATTTCTTTTTGGGTAAGGAATTGTATAAAACCATTTTTGCCTCACTATTTTCGGAAAGATTTTTCTTTTGGTTGTCGGTGAGACGATCATGAGAAATATTTTCTTCTTTACCGGTTTTATTATCTTTCACGGTTGCTTGAAAATCACCTTCAACAATAATATACCAAAGATCAATATCTTTAGATTTCACATAATTTTCAAACCTATTTTTCTAATAAATAAAACTATTAGTTTCAAGTAGTGGAGGTCTTTGCATGGATTGCCCTTTTTTGTAGTTTTCAAAATCCATTTTCATCGAAAAGTTTTTAAAATACAATTTACTTAAAAACTTTTTGAAAACCTTACTCTTGATGCCAATTGTGGAAAACTAAAAGGGGGGTTGAATAGTTTTACCGATTTAAATTTAGATTTCAAATTTTTAGATTCAAGCTTATGTGAAATCTTGTGGATGGATAGATAATACCAAACAATAAATAAAGTAAATAAATAATTCATGTAAAGCAAGCGATAGAAAGTAGCGACACAAGTAATTTATAGTGGTTCAGCTTCAAGGAAACCTTCCTTGCCCTACTCCACTCCCCGAGTACCCACTCGAGAGTCCAAGCACTATGTCAAGAAGCTCCTTCAAATCGGCGGACAGGCCTCACAACGTCGCTTACACTTTTTCCGGTACAAAGCTAAATACCGAGTTCTTCCACGAGGTAGAACCAAACCTTTACACAATTATTATAAAACAGATATGTGAAATAAGAAATACAAGATAAGCTACTGAAATCTTATGAATGGACAAATCAATCAAGGACCCTCTGCTTGGATGACTTGTATGAGTATCATGATCTCACCTTTTTTGAAGGACCTAAAAGAGAATCACAACAAAATAGAAAAGAACTACAAGAATGATCAAGTGATCTGAGGTTAGAAGAGTGAGATAATATATGAGAGAGTTGTAAGAAGAAGGGTGAGAAACAATGGAGAAATGGCTCACTATTTATAGACATTCTGTCTACAGGTCACCCAGTTTTGGCAGATCCCTCACCCAAGGGATCCGGCCAGTGTAAATTGAGGGATCCGGCCTCCGGGTCAGTCACGTCTGGATTTTGGATACCAAACCGGTTTATGGGTTATGGGTTATGGACCATGGGTTATGGAATTTGGATCATGGATACCCAACAAGATATATTGTACCAAGTCAATGGGTCATGGGTCATGAACTTTGGGTCATGGATCATGAATAATACCCAACATGATTTCATGCATGATGTCATGCAATGGGTCATGGGTTATGGATTAAGCTCCATGGGAATGGGTCATGGGTCATGGTTATTACCCAACCTATTACATGTTTTATTACAACATATTTTTTATACAACATATATATAAATAACCAAATGTATATATTTTGCAACACAACATGTATTCTTAGAATTATACTTATGGTAACTATATATTTGTTATCAACAAAACTTAACGAGATTGCTAAATATAAACAAACGTTTTTACGGTTTATTTGTATTAACAATCTCCCCTTTATTGTTAATGACAAAACATAAAGTTATAGTGAGTAAAATTTAAGATTAGATATAGGTTTTGAAAATGTATGTAAGTTTTACTCTCTTCTCCCCTTTTTTGTCGAAACAAAAAGAGAGTTGAGAAAGAAAACAAATGGTGGAAAAAAATGTTCCACACAACACTAATTCCCCCTTGACTGTAGCTCCTCCTAGAATAGGGCGTCAAGTGAGACATAAAAAGATACCTAAAAAATGATAGTGATAACATATAATAGAACCATGTAGAAGACGAGAGAAAAGAGAGAAGACCAAGGTACGTAAAGAAGTCCTTGTAATAAACATCAACATGTAGTGTTATATATGCCACATACAAGTGTAAAAATAAGAACACGAATTTTTTCTTTATAAAGACCCAAAAAGAAAAATAACATAGAAGAAAAATATTATTATCGGTCCTTTCATGCATGATGTCATGCAATGGGTTATGGGTTATGGATCAAGCTCCATGGGTATGGGTCAGGGGTCATGCTTTTTACCCAACCTATTACATGTTTTATTACAACACATTTTTATTACAACATATATGTAAATGAACAAATGTATATCTTACAAAACAACATGTATTCTTTGAGTTATACTTATGATAACTTTATATTTGTTATCAACAAAACTTAACGAGATCGCTAAATATAAAAAAACATTTTTACGGTTTATTTGTATTAACACAGACCACCTCATTTTTTCTCTATAAATACCCCAAAACTTCACCATTTTTATACACATCTTCTCATATTTCATTCAAACAACATATATCTCATTCTTTTTATTTTTTAAATGAATTCCGATATGATTATGTTCACCGTCTCAGAAGAAGAACAAGAAATTGAAATTCGAAACTTGACTTTCATTTCAAGAGCGGTGTCGTTTATTAAAAATAGAAGAAAAGTAAATCCCCGATGATAAACGCATTAATCAAGATTATTATGGTGCTCATGACCGTTTAGTCGTCGCTTATTTTAGTGAGAACCCGTTCAACGATGCACGTATATTCCGCAAGAGGTTCCGAATGAATCGGTCTCTTTTCAACTGGATAGTTCGGGAGGTAACTATTGATTGCCCATTTTTTAGTAATAATAATTATTGTAGAAAACTAGAATGGGGGGGGGGTTGAATAGTTTTGTTGGAGAGGGGGTTTTACGTTCAAAAATCTTTTATGGGGAAGGAGGAGTTTTGAGATTCGTGTTTTGTTTTATTTGTGTTTAGAGGGATTAGATTTATAGAGATTAGGTTTAAACAACACATATTGATGCACCTAGGTTTAGATGAACGAAGACACGTAAGCACGAAGTTCTCTAAGGAAACCACGTATATCATATAGATATATTTAGATATTTATTTGAGAGAAAGAGAAAAGAAAATAATAAACACATAATTTCCCATTAGTGACATGCAAGCATACACATATTTTATTAATATTAATTAAAGATAAGTCTTATGAAAGTCATACCTCTATTGCAATTTGAGTGTCCTTTTTGAAGAGATTTATCAATGGACAACTCCGGGTTCTTCAAGATCTACTAGGTAATAGGTTTGGACAGCTTTTTGGGGAAAGTTATCTTATAACCCAAGAATCTTGATGGTATGCTTATTTTGGGATCAACTAAACAAAATGACAAGTAAGGTTAGTGCATTTTGTAAAACTAAATAAGATGTAAGGTAAAATAGGTGTTAACATCTAATCAACATCCAACGATATATAAAAAAGAATTCTTGAAACATAGTTTTTGTTTTAATAAATTTCCTTCTTTGTAGTTTTCAAACACACGCAGATCGTATCAAGTTTTTAAAGTACAATATACTCTAAGAAACTAGTTAACAAAACTCTGATGCTAAATGTGGAAAACAAGAAGGCGGGTTGAATACTTTTACCGATTAAAACTTCGTTTTAAAGTATTTAGATCGACTTATGTCAATCCATTTAGATCGTGTGTTGGATATTGATAGATGGACATATATATATATATATATATATATATATATATATATATATATATATATATATATATATATATATATATATATATATATATATATATATATATATATATATATATATATATATAAGTAATGCAAAGATATAAATAGTTAAGGAACACAAAACCACAACATGAGTATTTATAGTGGTTCAGCTACAAGGACACCTTCCTTGCCCTAATCCACTCCCCGAGTACCCAACTCAATAGTTTCTAAGAACTACACAATGCAAGCTCCTTAATGTGGCAGAGAAGCCTTCACAACGTCGCCTACACTTTATCCTGTACAAGGCTAGACACCGAGTTCTTCCACAAGGTAGAACCAAAACTATCACAATGTCGCCTACACTTTATCCGGTACAAGGCTAGATACCGAGTTCTATTAAAAATGAGAAACTACTACCCAACACTACTACTCAAAGGAGACAAAATCCTTTTTACAATACTTGAAAGGATGGCAATATCCTTTAACCCAAACAACACAACTTATACATCGACGCACCATATCGAATGTATACCTTCCGCACTATACACCAATGCCTTCAACACGACACACTATTGGAGGGAGAGAAGAATTATCAACAATATGCACTTCGGTGGTCTTGATGATGACGAACCTTAGCAACTCATGACCTTGATCTTGCACGACTTCAACAGGTTGTGATCTCGCCTTTAAGAGGAACCTAGAGAATCACACAAAGAGAAAACCACATAGAATGATCTTTTAGATCTGAGGTTAGAGAAGTTAGAACATAGAGAGAAAATATGTCTAAAGGGGTTAGTAAGCAAGAGAGAATTGGCTCACTATTTATAGGCAAAACTGCCTACTATTCCACGGTTCCAGCGGATCCCTTACCTAAGGGATCCAGCCTGTACAAATCCAGGGATCTGGCTACTGGGTCAGCTTAGTGCGATTTTAGGTTGTAAACTGTGTTATGGGTAATGGTTATGGACCATGAGGCATGGACTTTGGATCATGGATACCCAACAAGATACAATGTATCTAGTCAGTGGGTTAGGATCTTGGGTCATGGGTCATAGACTTTGGGTCATGGATCATGGATAATATCCAACATGACTTCATACATGATGTCATGCAATGGGTCATGGGTTATGGATCATGCTCCATGGGTATGGGTTATGGACTCTGGTTTTTATCCAACAAGATTCATTGTACCTAGTCAATGGATCATGGGTCTTGGGTCATGTGTAATGGACTTTGGTTTTTACCCATTATTTATCCATTACAAGTTTATACAAAGTACATATACATTTTTATAAATTATAAGTAAACAATATTACTTGTAAGTGTTTTATAAAAATGGTTTTGGTTTTATATAACTTATTTAACTAAACTTGTTTTGATGGTTTTTATATGTTTAGTAAAAGTGTGTTAGTAACTATTGGCTCAAAGCTTTTACATTTTTTATTTATTTCATTAAAATGATTTTTCAGTTGTTATCGACAAGACATTAGAAGATCGTAAAATATAAATAAACGTTTTTTATGGTTTATTTGTATTAACAATCTCCCCTTCTTGTTCATGACAAAACATAAGATTATTTTAAGTATAAAACAAAATTCGTAAAATTTTGAATTGGAGTTTTTACTATCTTCTCCTTTTTTTTTTTGGAAAAAAAGAGCGTCGAAAAGAAACTAACACATAGTAGAAAGAGTTTTGAGAAAAATTATGGAAAGTAAAAAAAATTTAGATGCGAAAGATTTAGAGAAAGAAATGTAGAGAGAATAAGTAGTAAGGTAAGAAAGAGGGTATCGTTTTAGCTCCCCCTTGACGGATGCTTCCTTTTGGTGAGGGCTTCAAGTAATTAGGAAGACTAAACGAGTATATTGTAAGTAATTTGTAACGTTTTTTCTTTGAAAAAAAGCTCCCATTGACGAATGCTCCCTTTTGATGAGGGCGTCAAGTAGTTAGGAAGACTAAGTTAATGTATTGCAAGTGTTCTGCAATGTTTTGCTTTGATGAAAAGCTCCCCCTAGTTGAAGGCGTCAAAGTATTCAGTGTCAAAGTCTTCTTTGTCTACCCGGTTCTACCGAATCCTTCATTTGAGGGATTTGTCCAGGCTAATTGGCGAGAACCGTGTACCTGTAAGTCATGTATTGTTGCACCAAACATGTTCACATAACTATATAACATACAAACATGTAGTTTCATTTAATAAAACGAGAGAAATGATACACATATCTCTAAAACTAAGAAAACGATACAAACATGTACTAAAGTAATAAACCTAACAATCTAAGTTGCACCTAAGACTAGAGAATACAACACTTGTGCTTGCATTCCTAGATTTAAAGACGGTTAGATTTGTTGACTTCATCAAAACATTCAAGATGGTGATAGAACATGAAACATACTTCATCACATACTTCATGGACTAACCCTTGGACATGTTGACAATGATAGCAATCATTTTCATGCCTTGGAAATGGTGGAAATAAGAACGGAGAAGTTTGAGGACGTAAGTTTGATGAGGAAGGTGGATGTTCCACAAAGGATGGAAGGTTTTGTGAAGGTAAGTTTGATGAATTAGGTGGTGGTTCTAACAAGGATGAAGGTGGTGACATATTTGTTGGTGGTGGAGGTAAAGAGGTATCTACATCCATATGGTCTGGTTGTTGAGGTTGGAGATTCCTCATAATCCAAAATGGACCATTTGAGGGTGAAGGAGAAAAAGACACATGTGCTAGTGAAGTTCCAGCACCGAGGGTTTGGTGAGAAGGTTGTTGTGATACCATTTTCTCAATTGATGGGAGCGTGGGCAATGGTGGTGGATGAAAAGGGTGGCAAATCTTCTAGAGAGTATAGGTTTGGAGATGAATGAGGCATGGTGGAGGAGAGAACTCTAGGTTCTAAAGGTGAGAGTTTGGTTATTTTAGTGGAGATGGGAGTGTTTGGTTTTGAAGGTATGGTAGTGTTTGGCAAAGGTTGTTTGGTGGGAACAAGTCTTTGAGGGGTTGGTTTGATTGGTAGAGTTGTTTTGAGAGGAGCTCTAGTGTTTGGATCTTTGTTGGGTGATGATTTGGTTGATGAAATTTCATGAACAACACGAGCAACTTTCTTTGGATGGCCTTTGGTTGATGAGTTTGCACTGGGTGCTTTTCTCATAGTGAAATGGTAAAAGGTGAGAATTGAAAAAGGGAAGTTTAGCTACTGAGAATGAGTGTTTGAATGGGGGTTTAGAAACACAAAAACAAGTGGTTTATAAAGACATGAATTTGAAAAGTGAATTAAAGCGTAAACCACTAAAGTTCTTCAAATTGCAATGATTTGCATGAACAAGAGTCAACTACAGTGTTGCTCTTTTCTAGAGAGTTCTTTAAGAAAATGTGAAGTGTTTGAAATGATTGTATCAAGTTATATTAACCCTTCTGTGCAGCCGGTTCCAATGGATCCCTCCCTTGAGGGATCCGGCTAGCTTTAAGCTAGGGATCCAGCTTTCAGAAGCTAGGAAAAGGGATGATTGGGTTCTAGCAAGGTCTAGTACCTAATATCCTGAGTGATTTGATCTACTAAGGTGTTTTAAATGGTAGAAGACTTAAATGACTAAGTATGATGAGTGAGGGTAGCCAATTATGACTTTTATGGAGAGAATGGAGTTTTTAGAAACACCAATGAGTGATCATGGATCACACTAAGAGTTTTAAGGATGGTAAATAGTTGTAGAAACTAGATGGTGATCAAGGAAAAATTTAGAAAATTCCTTAAAAATCATAAGAAATGAAAAAAAAGATTTTATAGCATGATAAGTAAAATCAATTTGTAAAAAATAAGAGAAATATCAAACTAGGAGTTTTGAAATGAGAGAAACAATGTCTAAAGATTAGAGCAAAAAGATGGTGAGTTTTGATGTAATGATAAATCAAAAACACCTTGAATGTGATCCTAAGTCATCCATGAGTGAATGTGAGATCAACAGAGGCTAAGGAAAACTTAAGTGATCTTAATGTAGCATGTTTAACTAGTCCAATAAAGTCTGGAAGGTTGTATTGATGTAAGAAGGCCTAAAATGAGCTTTTGTCTACCCGGACCCCACGGATCCTTCCCTTGAGGGATCCGGCTAGTTATAACCAAGGGATCCATCATCTAAGACAGATTTCTTAACAGAATTTTTGTGAATTTTAGTTCCACGTATCAAATTTTGAAACCAATGATCTCTATAGTAAGCATATATGTATACAAGTAAAACATAGTAAGTATATCATGTAGAAACAACATGTGATCAAGTAAATAGGAAAATGATCAACAAAAAACTATTTCATAGACATGATCAAGTTACATTGGTGAGTCAGGAGAAAGCTAAAGATTGATTCTCTAATGAGTAGGAAATATTTTATTCATAAGCTAACTTTATCATTCATTGTTTTCATTTGATGGATCACCAAGTGGTTCTTGAGCAGTTGATGATTCAAGAATGAAGAATGGGGCAATGAGAGATGTATTCAGAGGTTCCATCATTTTATTCACAAGTGAATAATGAGGGCTTTGAAATTGTAAATGATAGTACATGATATGATGATAGAGGCGTGTCAAGAACATCCCATAAGGTATTAGTTTCTTCTTGTTTCCTTGGAGGTTTACAATTCGCCTAGCGAAGAAATAGGCAATATTGTACGGTTGTTGAGTTAGGAGACAGTAGATCATGTGAGCACAACATGCAGGAAGTATCTCACGATTTCCTGTAAGACTCCAAACATTTTCACGTAGGATGACTGCGAGAGGTTTTAGATCATCCCGGAGTTCATGTGTATGAATTATTTGGATTTGAATAGTTGGAACGTTGAGGAGTACATAGAAAACGAGTTATTTCTTGTAGAGAGGGTATGTATGAACAATATGAACTATTTTTTTCACGATAGTTTAAGAGAGAATCAAGGGACCAATCTTCAGTGAAAGCACATTATCCATAATTTAGAATTCGAAGAATGTGTGCAAATTGCTCAAGAGTCAGATTAAACTTTTGGTTTTTGATCCAAAACTATAGTGATAGAGAACGATCCTCTTTACAAACGAGCTCAACTTGATGGAAGAATTCTAAAACAAACTGCGGACAAAGTTTCTTGTTGATACCGAGAAGACCTTATAGTCCTATGGCGCGGAATTAAGTATTAATTCCTTCTTGGAAGATTATAGGTGAGTCAACAACACGTCCTTAATGAAAGAAATGAGTTTCAAGATTATTGAACCCACGAACATGATTGCCAGGGGTGTTTGGTTCAAGAGAGATGTTTGGAATGTAGACATAAGTAAGTTGATGATCGAAGTCATACTCATAAGATATGTTGGGACCTATAGACATGGAACGAATATTTTACATAAGTATGTTAATACATAGTAAAGCTTCGAGAGTACAAGCGTTTTTGATTGGTGACACTTTTAAGCATTTTAATCATAGTTTAGGATTATAGTAAAATGATAGGATCTTTTAACGCTTTTATTGTCTATTATATTTTATTAACAATGACACTCTTATATTTTTAACTCAATCCCTTTTAACATCTAGTGAAAATACTTTTTATAGTAAGATTTCATGAAATGATTTTTAGGGTGTTTGTGTAGGAAAAAGGGAAAGAGTGCATGAGTTTCTATCATCTGTTCTTCCGGTTCCACCGGTTCCTTTTTAAAATCGATCCGGCCAGTTAAGATCAGGGATCCAGGAGATCTGCATAATTGACAGAAATTTGGTTTGACGTAGGTTCTATTTTTATAACTCGTAGTTTCATGTGTTACAAAATAAATGTGTTTTATCCAGTGTTAATTCTTGAACTTAAATTAATGGTTTTAAACACGTTGGGATTTTGAACGTTGTGTTAATACAAATAAACAATAAAAACGTTTATTTATATTTTACGATCTTCTAATGTTTTGTCAATAACAAACGTAAAATCATTTTAACGAAATAAATAAAATACGTAAAAGCTTTGAGCCAATAGTTTACTAACACAATTTTACTAAATATATTAAAACCATCAAAACATGTTTAGTAAATAAGTTATATAAAACCAAAGACACTTTTATAAAATACTAACAAGTAATATTGTTTACATGTTATAGAAATATATATGTGTAATAAGTAATATTGTTTACATCTTATAGAAATATATATGTACTTTGTATATGTTGTAATGGGTAAGTAATGGGTAAAAACCAAAGTCCATAACCCATGACCCATGACCCATGATCCATTGACTAGATACAATGAATCTTGTTGGGTAAGAAGCACAGTCCATAACCAATACCCATGGAGCTTGATCCATAACCCATGACCCATTGCATAACATCATGCATGAAGTCATGTTGGATATTATCCATGATCCATGACCCAAAGTCCATGACCCATGAACCAAGATCCATAACCAAAAGACTAGGTACATTGCATCTTGTTGGGTATCCATGATCCAATATCCATAACCCATAACTCATAACCCGGTTTGCAACCCAAAATCTGGACTAAAATGACCTAGTAGTCGGATCCCAGGATTTGCACTAGCCGGATCCCTCTGGTGAGGAATACGTCGGAACCGTGGGATAGTAGGCACATGTTACCTATAAATAGTGAGCCATTTCTCTCTTTCTCACTACCACACTTATCTATACTTTCTCTCACTATTCTAACCTTACTAACCGCAAATTCAAAGGATCATTCTATGTAATTTTATCTTTATGTGATTCTCTAGGTTCCTCATAAAGGCGAGATCACCAACTCTTGAAGACGTGCAAGCTCAAGGTCATGAGTTTCTAAGATTTGTTATCATCAAGACCACTGAAGTGCATCTTGTTGATAGTTCCTTCCTCCCTCCATAGAAGTGTCGTGTTGAAGGCATTAGTGAATGGTGCCGATGGTGTACAATTGATATAGTGCATCATAGTATAAGTTGTATCGTTTGGGTTAAAGGATGATGATATACTTTTTAGTGTTGTAACAAGGAGTGTGTCTCCTTTGGATAGTTATGTTGTGGTGTAGTGTTTGGGTAGTAGTTCCTACTTTGTAATGGAACTCGGTATCTAGCCTTGTACCGGATAAAGTGTAGGAAATGTTGTGATAGTTTGGTTCTACCTCGTGGAGGAACTCGATATCTAGCCTTGTACCGGATAAAGTGTAGGAAATGTTGTGATAGTTTGGTTCTACCTCGTGGAAGAACTCGGTTTCTAGCCTTGTACTGGATAAAGAGTAGGCGACGTTGTAAAGGCTTCACCGCCACATTAAGGAGCTTGTATTGTGTAGTGCTTAGAAACTCTCGAGTGAGGTATTCGAGGAGTGGAGTAGGTCAAGGAAGGTGTCCTTGTAGCCGAACCACTATAAATACTCGTGTTGTGGTTTTATGTTCCTTTACTATTTATCTTTTGCATTACTTACTTATATGCTCATCTATCAATATCCAACACACAATCTAAATGGATTGACATAAGTCGATCTAAATACTTTAAAACGAAGTTTTAATCGGTAAAACAATTCAAACCCCCTTCTAGTTTTCCACAATTGGCATCATAGCTTCGTTACCAAGTTTTTTAGAGTATATTTGATAACATCAAATAGTCCTTAATATTAAGTGTCAATTTCCCCCGATAATGCTCGTTATTTATATCATTTATATGGATTTACGCTTGTTTTCCATTGTTTTCCACTTTCAGGTAAATTACGAGCATTGGAGCTAAAGAGGCGCGGAAATGGAAACATTACTAAAGATTTATCATAGTATGCCTATTTTGAAGAAGTTACGGCGTAACTCGTCTCTCACATTACCGTAACTATAAGTGACCAGAAGTCCAACTTATCAAGATGCGGTGTAACCCTTCCCAAAGGTTACGACGTAACTCCATTAGGTCAAAAGAGGTTCCGCGCCACTGATACTTACGCCGAACTCTGCATCACTTACTACGTAAACGAAGTTTATTGAAGACTACGGCAGTAACCACTTATTAGGTTACACGTAACTAGCGTATCTAGTGCATTTACGAAGAAATAGAAGGTTACTGGCGTAACTCCTCTATTGGTTACCGCGTAACCCGGACGGCCTATAAATACCCACACCAATTCCAAAGATTTCAAAGCATCCCATTCCATACACAACACTCTAAGAATGTGGGAAAAAGCTCAAGGCAGGTCTAGGGGAGCATACGGAGTTGTTTCCAAGGGAGAAGTCACACCATTACGATAAGCTTTAGCGTTTTATATTTCTTTTACTTTCAATTCATGTATTTCGTACCTTTGAATATTGAATTGATTTGCATGATTAATATGAGCGGCTAAGCACCCTTTGGTGCTAGCCTAGTTATGATTCCTTAATTGTTTTGTTTACGTTTACCTTTACTTCATTACAACTATTTCTAAGTGTATGCATGCATAGTTCTTTGGTAGTCACCCTTGGTTCGTTAGTTTTGAATGGCGATAGAGGCCAATTGCCTAGTAGATATGACCAACTGACCCTAGGTGAGCGGACTGAGACGGGAAGGGTAAGATATGACCAACTGACGACCCTTTCTACTTGTGCGATTTGACCAACTAATCACCTATCGTTTGGATGAACTTAAGAATTGGGGGTGTAGTGTCTAAGTTTCTAACGTCCCGGCACTCACTATTTAGAATCTAGCATGTAGCGGTACTTCTAATGACCTCGGCTTAGGGACCGGAACAACAAGACTTATGACGGTGCGCTGATTTCTCTCTCGTGGTGGCATCTTTGTGATAGATAGGGCGAATTGACCAAATGTTGTCCTCTCGAATTTGACCCCACCTGAAGTAATTGGAAGTAGGTAGACGTAGACATAACTAGCTAGGAGGATTGACTAGGTTAGCACCACTATTCCTCAATTGATTTCCCTTTATCCATTTATCTGTTTTTATTTTATTCTGCATTAGTAGTTTAATTAATTAACACCCTATCGAAACCATTATAATTCTGTGACAATTAGACTTTGTAATAATCCGACACACATAGCTCTTGGGACGACCTCGGTTTTACCATTTACTACACTAAACACGACCGGGTACACTGCCCATTAGTGCATTAGGGTAGAGCATAGGTATAGCGAGACACTATAAATATTAAGACCTGGTCAGTAAAAACTACAAAGAAGGAAATTTCTTAAAACAAAACTTCATGTTTTAAATTTTTTATATTTTAACAAAATGTTGGATAGTGATAGATCATTCTAACATTTTCTCTTGAGAAATCTTCATCCTAGGATTCTTTCAATGACTTCGTTCTATCCAAAGAAAAATGAAGTCAACATCCAAAGAAGAACCCAAAAGTAATCACAACTTACTTTCAGAAAGTACGATTGATTACTTTAAAAGCTCATGAAGTATTTCGTGTCTTAGATTTCTAAAAACCATAAAAAGAGAATATAGCAAAGGTATGTTCTCCTAGCTATAACTAGTTAATCTATAAATGTAGTAATCGCACGTGGATAAAATGATGGTATATGCTTTTCTCTCACAATAAGCATCTTTATAAAAACTTTGCATATATGTAAAACTATGCGTATGTATTAAGCATTTGACATCGAAGTCACAAGTTTCTAAAAAGTCTCTCTTCACTACTTTCCATCTTAACACATCACCGGGAATAGTATTCCTCGTTGATCCTCTTAAAAACTTGTAAATTCGTCAAACCTACTCTGTCATCACAAAATAATTTTTTTTATAGTTAAAGTCTTGACCCATCATACTTCGATAAACAATTTCCAAAAACATCTTACCCAAACAAATATGACTATAACCAAAAACTCATTCTAAAAGTTCTTCTCAAAAATAAGTTATTGTATAACTTATTGCAAGTAAAAGAATAATCCAAATCACTCCAATAATTGTCTGCAGCGTCGGATACCTCAAGTTGTGCTATCCGGATCCCTCAAACAAGGGATCCGTGGGAACCATGTAAACAAACAAACAGGAAACTCATTTTTAAAACCAAAAACACTCCATTTTCCCTCTTCCTAAAACCTAGAACAACCAAATCTCAGCTACTATCATCCTAGGGCTTCATACTCTCAAGCATCTCAATCCTAAACATCATTGTAAGTAATTACACTCATATTTTCTATTCATCATCATCTCCATCCTAGGGTTTATGGTTTTAAATTTTTCAATTGGTTTCAATTTTCCATATTATCTATTGGCAAATTGTTTGTTGCAAAATTGTTTTCCATACAACAAGGTTCTACATAATTAAGGATTTTTCAAAATGACATTGTTAATACAAAATAAACTCATAAACCCATCTTGACAGATTTTGTCTAATTTGAATATTATTTTTCTAGGATCAAACATGCCTAAATCCACCCAACAAGACCATCATGACACCGTTCACTACATTCCTAGATATTATCGCAAAGAAAGGTTATCAAAAAGTGATCGCAAAACCTTCAAAATGCTTCAAAAATGACTCATCCACGAAGGTCGTGTAATTGAGGAATCTTTCCTTGAAAACACCGACATTCCTCAAGTCTTTTCCGCAATCAACTTTGATTGCCTCCTCAAAATTAATGAACAAATTTGTCCAATCTTCATCTTCAAATTATAAAAAAGTGTTAGGATTATCTGAAACAATGATGAGAGTATTTCAATCGCTTTCGTCATAAACAACCAAAGCATCACCTTACCTCTCACCACATTTGCACAAATCCTTCACATACCATGTGAACGAATTTGTATGTATTCCAAAGATTGGTCAATTTCTTGTCAATCCTTCGCATAGGACCCTAAACCGATCTATCACACTCCACTTGCTAACCCCATTGTTGTTCGAGATACCATATTCACAAAAAGAGTCGACCAATCTTGTTTTAACCGCAACAAAGAACTCATCCATCATGAACCCTATCAAATGGAAATCTTTGAGATGATTCCCATTTACAAAAAGTGGGAAGAAATTCTTAGAGAAAATGTCATTTGTTTGGTTGGAAACAAAGACCATCCCAATGCTTGTCTTGTCCAAAATATCTATTGTCTCATCCAACAAAAGCCTTTCAATCACGCCTATTACATTGCCAAAAGAATAGTAGGTGTCTTCAAAACCAATAAAATGGTTCTTCCTTTAATGCTCCTACAGTCTCAGGTAGTATTTTAGTGTAATGCAACCTACTCCTATTACCGATGATCACTTTCTCGCTAACCATGTTATGGTACCTCTCACCAAACAACCCTCCAAACGATTCATGATCAATGGGAAAGGGCCTCGTCCTCTCTCGGACTCTTTGAATGAAGATGAAAATATTGAAGTCGACCCCGTTTCTAGTTATCAACTCGATCCCATGACTTACTTTGAACAACTTCCCACTCTTCCAAAGGAAATTGTGGAATTCAAGCAAACAAAATGGATATTCAAGTGTCTAACTCATTTCCTCATGAACTCGAGAAAGAAGGAAAAGTGAAGATATTGACAAAAGAAACATTGTACCCCATGTCTTTCTTTTATTGTTATTTTGGATTTCATATGATTGTCAAAACAATGTATGCTCACAACTTTATGCAAGACATAATTGGTTTTTCTCATTTTGATATATACTCATTATCTTGTTTGCTTACTCATATATTGTTTCTATATGATATGTTTACTATGTTTTACTTGTATACATGTATACTTACAGTGGAGATCATTAGTTTCAAAATTCGATACCTAGAGCAAAATATTGCACGCTCACTGTTAAAAATTATGTCACAGATGTCGGATCCCTGGCTTTTAACTAGCCAGATCCTTCAAGTGAAGGATCCGTGGGATCCAGATAAACATAAGTGAATTCTTCGTTTTCTTACATCAACCCAACCTTCCAGATCTTATTGAACTAGTCGAACATGCTTCATTAGGATCACTTAAAGTTTCCTTAGGCTCAGATGATCTCACATTCACTCATGGATGACTTATGGTCACATTCAAGGTAATTTTTGATTTATCATTACCTCAAAACTCACCATCTTTCTTCCCTAATGTGCACAAATTGTTCCTTTTATCTCAAACCCTAGTTTGATATTTCTCTCAATTTTAGCAAATTGATTTTAGTCATCTTTGCTTAAAATGATCTAAAAACTAGTTTTCATTTCTTGAGATTTTAAAGAATTTTCTTAATTTTCCTTTGCTCACCATCTGATCTCTATGATCATTTGACATCCTCAAAACTCTTAGTGTCATCTAGAGGTGGCAAAATGTGCCCAAAAGCAAGAAGATGGGCTAAATGGGCAAATTTTTAAAAGATTTGGGCACATTTAGCCTCCTCCTTTTTTGAAATGGGCACATATAGCCCATTGAAAACGTAAATGGGAACCAATGGGCACATTTTTTCTCAATTGTAGAACATTACGATTGGTTTTAAAGAATTTTTTTTATATAATATATTTAAGTTTTTTAATATAACTAAGATATTACGTTTAAGGAATTTATTTCATCGTTTTAGGTCTTTTATTAAGCGATTTGTATAACATGTGCCCGTTTGGCCCGTGCCCGTTTAGCCCATTTAAGCCCATGCCCATTCTAGCCTGTGCCCGCCCTGCCCGCCCGTTTTGCCACCTCTAGACTCATCCTTGATCACTCATTGGTGCTCATGAAAACTCCATTTCTTTCCATAAAAGACATCATTAGCTATCCTCACTCATTATGCTTTATCATTTAAGTCTCATAACATTTAAGACACCTCAGGAGACTAAATCACACAAGATATATAGGTGCTAGACCTTACTAGAACCTCATCACTCTTTCTCTTGCCGGATCCTTGACTTTAGGCTAGCCGGATCCCTCAAGTGAGGGATCCATGAGAACCGTCTACACAGACTAACCAATCTTACTTGATATAATCATTTCAAACCCTCTTTGTTAATCTAAACACTCCACATTGTCTTAAATGACTCCCTAGATCAGAACAACTCTGTAGTTGACTCTTGTGTATGCAAATCATTGCAATTTAAAGATTTTTAGTGGTTTAGGCTTTAATTCACTTGCCAAATCTCTTCCTTTATAAACCACTTATGTTAGAGCTTCCAAATTACCATTCAAACACTCATTCTCAGTAGCTAAAACCTTCTTTTTACACTTATCTTTTCTACCATTTTCACCATGAGAAAAGTACCTAGTGCAAACTCATCAACCAAGGGACCTCCAAAGAACATTTCTCGAGTTGTTCATGAAATCTCCTCAACCGAATCATCACCCATCAAAGCCTCAAACACTATATCTCCCTCACAACCAATTCTACCTATCAAACCAACTCCCAAAAGGCTTGTTCCTACAAGACAACCCTTGCCAAACACTACCATACCTCCTAAACCAAACACTCATACGTCCACTAAAACAACCAAACCATCACCTCTAGTACCTAGAGCTATCTCTTTCACCACCCCACTTTCACCCCCAAACCTTTAGAACTTAGAGGACTTACCACCTAGGCTTTCTCATCCACCACCATTGCCAACATTTTCCTCAATTGAGAAAATTGTGCCACAACAACCCTCTCACCAAAACTTTGGTGTTGAAACCACACTAGCACCCATATCCTATTCTCCTTCACCCTCAAATGGTCCATTTTGGATTATGAGGAATCACCAAACTCAAAAACCAGACCACGTGGAAGTAGATACTTCTTTACCTCCCCCACGAACACATATTTCACCACCTTCACCAATAGTTGAACCACCTCTGACTTCATCAAACTTGCCTCCACAAATCCCTCATCCTTTGTGGAACCTCCACCTTCCTCATAAAACTTTCCTCCCCAAACCGCTCCATTCCTACCACCACTATTCCCTAGCCATGACAATGATTGCTTTCATTGTCAACATGTCGACGGGTTAGTCCATGAAGTACGTGATGATTTATGTTTCATGTTATATCACCTTCTCGAACCTTTTGATGAAATCAACAAATCTAATCATCCCTAAAACTTAGGAATACAAGCACAAGTGGTGTTCTCCTCTAGTCTTAGACACAACTTAGAATTGTTAGGAATTTCTCTTAAATACATGTTTATATCATTTTCTTAGTTTTAGAGATATTTGTATCATTTCTCTTATTTTATTAAATGAAACTACATGTTTGTATGCTATATAGTTATATAAATATGGTTGGTACAACAATACATAAATCATTTAGATGTTTACGATACTATTTATATCTACATTGCTGCCAATAAGCTACAGGTACACGGTTACCAAACTTTTGCCTAGACGGATCCCACGAGGGGAAGGATCGCCCGAGCGATCAAAAGCGAATCAAAATTTTGAACTAATTTGAAGCTCATTCAGAAACAATGCACCTCTTATTTTTAAACCTTTATTTTGTAGATTTTCAAAATACACATGAAGACTTTGACACCCTCAACAAAAGGGAGCTTTTCAGTCAGCAAGTATTGCAAAAACACTTGCAATACATTCATTTAGGCTTCTAACTACTTGGCCCTCATCAAAAGGGAAAGCACTAGTCAAGGGGGGAACATCTCAGATCAAGTTAAAACCATTGCAAATATACTTGCAATACACTCGTTTAGCCATCCTAATTACTTGACGCCCTCAACAAAAGGAAGCATCCGCCAAGGGGGAGCTAAGACGAGAATCTTTATCTCATCTTATTATTTCTCTTTACTTTTCTTTTTCTAAATATTTCTCATTTCTTCATTTTTCACAAGTTTTTCTCAAAACCATTGTTTTTTTTTCTTTCCACTATGTGATAGTTTCTTTTCGACGCTCTTTTTGTTTCAACAAAAAAAGGAGAAGAGAGTTAAAACTCCAATTCAAATTTATACGAATTTTATTTTCTTTTTAAAATAATCTTATGTTTTATCATCAACAAAAAAGGGGAGATTGTTAATAAAAATAAACCATAAAAACATTTATTTATATTTTACAATCTTCTAATGTTTTGTCGATAACAAACGTAAAATCATTTTAACGAAATAAATTAAATACGTAAAGCTTTGAGCCAATAGTTTACTAATACACTTTTACTAAACATATTAAAACCATCAAAACATGTTTAGTAAATAAGTTATATAAAACCAAAGACACTTTTATAAAATACTAACAAGTAATATTGTTTACATCTTATAGAAATGTATATGTGTAACAAATAATATTATTTACATCTTATAGAAATGTATATGTACTTTGTATATGTTGTAATGGGTAAGTAATGGGTAAAAACCAAAGTCCATAACCCATGATCCATTGACTAGGTATAATGAATCTTGTTGGGTAAGAACCAAATTCCATAACCCATACCCATGAAGCATGATCCATGACCTATGACCCAAGATCCATAACCAAATGACTATGTAGATTGCATTAAGGAGCTTGTGTTGTGTAGTACTTATAAACTCTCGAGTGGAGTACTCGGGGAGTGGAGTAGGGAAAGGAAGGTGTCCTTGTAGCCGAACCACTATAAATACTCGTGTCAGGGTTCTATGTTCCTTTACGCTTTATCTTTTGCATTAATTACTTATATGCTCACCTATCAATATCCAACACCCAATCTAAATGGATTGACATAAGTCAATCTAAATACTTTAAAACGAAGTTTTAATCGGTAAAACTATTCAACCCCCTTCTAGTTTTCCACACGTTCGATGTGAGAAAAATAAAAATAAAAAGAAAGTATATTACGCGAAAATGAAAAAAGATAGCTAAGACATCATTTATATATCATTTCAATGCTTAAAGCAATACAAAGGATCGAATAGATGATATAAATGTAGATTAAAACAAAGAACATGTCTCCATGCGAGAATTTGATCATGGAATAAACGAGGCCGATGAGTGAGATGACGATGATCACGAGATTGACGTAGACCATGATGACGAAGTTCTTCCTTGGTTTGGATTTCTTGAAATGAGATGATGAAGAAGATGAAGTTGTGAGTGTATGAAAAATTTTAAAGTGAAAGACTTGAAAAGTAGGATTTGTTGGAGAGAGGGTTTGATGTTCGAAAATCTTTTATGGGGAAGGAGGTGTTTTTAAGATTCGTGTTTTGTTTTATTTGTGTTTAGAAGGATTAGATTTTTAGAGATTAGGTTTAGACAACACATATTGTTGGGAATTAAACGCAGCAGTACTATTTGTCTTGAATGCGCCAAGCATATCTGACGGAATTTGCTAAAGATAACACTAGCGTGCTAAGCGACTTAAATCTTTGCTAGTACATAGAGTTTGTACTGCTTATATGATATGTACGCATTTTGTATTTATAGAATAGATATTGTATATCTTATATGCAGCGGTACTATTTATCTTAGTACTTCCAAGCATATAGACGGGACTGCTAAAGATAACACTAGCGATGGCGACAATGCTTGCTAGTACATAGAGTTTGTACTGCTTAGATGATATGTACGCATTTTGTATTTGTAGAATATATATTGTATATCTGATACGATTATATAGTGATAGTTATCTTGTAAAGGACTCCTTGTGTTATAAAAGGAGATCCTAGGTTAGCAATCATATACGTATCTTTTGTTAAGCTTCAAGGTTGTAAACCCTAGTGATAAGTTGAGATCACTCGTATTATTTTCAATAATAATATTGAAGCGTTTTGTTAATTCATTTTTCACTATTCCATTCATTCATATACATAAAACACATTAGTCTTCTAAAGTACAAAGTAGTAGATTCCGCATACTACTTGGTATACCCTCAAAGTATCTATAACACAAATCTCAAGAGTGTTTAAATCCTCACAAGTGGTATCTGAGCCTTGGTTTCTGATACTTTGATTTAGAAGATACATACCTAATCACTTTGTTTTCCCAAACAAATCTCATGGATATGGAATCCTCACAAAACCATGTTGCTTCTAAGTTACCAGTACTTAAACAGAATGAGTATGACATGTGGAGGCTCATGATTGAGCAACAATTTTTGGTGCTGGATTATTATCTTTGGGAGATTATAGAGAATGGAGACTCCTTCGTTCACACTAAACGATTCTTGATGGCTAGGCATTACTACTTTTAGTACTGAATCCCTCCTTTACTTGAGAGGTGAAACTTAAAAGGAAGAATGATCTTAAAGCAAGAAGCTTGTTAATGTTGGCCATCCCCAATGACCATGTTCTGTCTTTTAGTCATTACAAGACAGCTAAAACCTTATTTGAGGCTATTGTCACAAGATTTGGTGGTAATAATGCCACCAAGAAAATTCAAAAGGTTTTATTGAAACTTGACAATTGGAGAACTTTACTGCAACAAGCAATGAATCTATTAATCACTTGTTCAACATCTTTAGCGAGGTAATTCAGTAACCAGTGTCTTGGGTGTCAATGTTCCCTAAGAGCCTAAACACCAGTTTCTAAGAAGTTTGCACGTAGAATATTGGATGCATGTGGTTGTCTGGAAGAACAAACCAGAAATTGACAACATGACTCTGAGTGACATGTACAACAATTTCAAAATTGTTGAACAGGAGATTAAAAATTATGGAGGCACAAGCTCGAGCTTAGAGAATATGGCGTTTTTATCTGCACAAACCAATGCCAGTTCTGAAGATGATGAGGACTCAGGGAATATATATATATATATATATATATATATATATATATATATATATATATATATATGTATATATATATATACTACATACATAGAGTGAGGTTAAAATAAAAAAAATAGAAAGGCATGTGGAGGTGACATGTGTCACCTTGCCACATCATATGACATGTGTCACCTCCCCTTATACTTGCATTTTTTCATAAAATAAAATTTTCTAATTTTTTTTTCGCCAAAAATTTCCCACCAAATTTTATAAGTGCATCACATTTAAAAAGTTACTGCATCAATTTTATAAAGTTACTGCATCACATTATGATTTTAGTGCATTAAGGTTATAAGTTATTGTATAATAATTGATGCACTTAATTATTAACTATGATGTAGTAACTTATACTAAAGATGCACCAATTATATAAAAAAAAGTATATTACTTGTAAAAAAAAAAGAACCGTGTTTAATTATGATTCAGTTACATACTTATATGAAGCAGAAAACTTAGGATGATGTCGTTTCTTATAACTATAATGCAATAAACTTATAACTATGATGCACCTTTTTATTTTGGTGAATCACAGTTAAAAAAATTAGTTATAACTATGATGCACCAATTTTTATAACCGTGATGCGCCTATAGTTATAAGAAACTGTATCAACCTAAGTTTTCTGCATCATATATGGCTGACATATTTAAATACGATTTTTTTTAATACAAGTAATACACTTTTTTATATCATTAGTGTATCACACTAATAAGTTTTGGTGCATATTTATTATAAATTACTGCATAATGGTTAATAATTAAGTGCATCAACTATGATGCAGTACTTATAACCTGAATGCACTAAAATCCTAACTCTATATACATACATACATACATACATATATATATATATATATATATATATATATATATATATATATATATATATATATATGTATATATATATATGTAGGTTTGGGTTATTATGAAAAGTTTCTTAAATAAGAAAGAATGAGAAGGCGTATGAGGTGACATGTGTCACCTTTGCCTATCATCATACCCCACCCCCA
>OU343224.1:24836626-24961057 GCA_910596185.1 Chrysanthemum makinoi | reverse complement strand
GGTTAGGAATTAGAAATTCCGGTATTAAAGAGTCGGTCACCTCAAGTATATGTAATCGTTAGAAAGCTCGTAGTCGTAGTTATATTAAGTTAAGTAGTATTTAGTTAAGTAACACCGTGGAGGACGGACGGTCTTTACCCATCTGTATGCCCGATCCACGTACCGATGTGTGGCGTTTTTATTGTAAGACTATAAATACTCTCTACCTCCCAAGGTAGAGAGTTGGAGCTCATAATAATATCTTTCACTTTCTCTCACTAAGTTCCCTAAACCTCTAACTTTCTCTCTCTAGAATTCCATCTATATTCTACCTTGTGTTAATGTTATGATGTGTATGTGAAAAGTTATATCTTACAATTGGTATCAAGAGCCATGGTTAGATCATATCTTACACATCTTTGGATTTCTAGTGGTTTTAGGTGGTTTTTAAGTTTGAAAAAGTTTAGTGGTTTTAGCATCATTTGATTGATTTCTAGTGTTAAAGTTTCGATTTTGGTTGTACTTTTATGTTTAGAATCATCAAAAGTGTTTAGGTTTTCATTTGGTAAGCTTGAATCATCTTGGTTGGGTTGTTTTTGGATTGAAAAGTGAGGTTTACATGGTTTTTCAAGCTAGCGACTTAGCTCACGGAATAGTTTCTTGGTAGCGACTTGCTTCACATTTGTGTAGCGACTTACAGTGTTGGAACTAGCGAGTTAGATCTAGCGAGTTAAAGTACAAGTAGTGGATTCTCCACTACGGGTAGCGACTTGTGGTAGCGACTTGGTCAGTAGCGAGTTGCTCTTTAGCGACTTGTGTCTCTAGCGACTTGTGTAGCGTAATTGTGCCAAAATTTGGTTAGCGAACTTGGTCTGTAGCGAGTTACTACTTAGCGACTTGTATTTCTCTAGCGACTTGGGACTCTAGCGAATTTAGTGGGTGTAGCGAATTAAGGGTTAGCGACTTAGTGCATTAATTTCTAGCAACTTAGTGCATTATCTTCTAGCGATTTAGTATTTTATCATCTAGAGTCTTGAGTGATTGTTTACGGTTTTCTCTTGATTTAGTAAAATCCCGTGAAAGAATCCATTTCCCGGTTTAATCATAGAGCTATAAAATCCAGTATAATCTGTTAACATGTCTACCAACGTTCTACTATATCTCCATCGTTGTCGAAGATGTTCAAGCAAATGGTTCAGATACTCCCACCCATGCTTGACGAATCGACTACGACTCTTGGCCTCAACGAATTAGACTGTATTGCCTTGGAAAGGAAAATGGTGTCAACATTCTCAAATCCATTGATGAAGGACCATATCGAGTTGAGACGACTAGAGACATACTTGATACTAATGCGATGGTACCTGTTACGGAATTGACGACCTAAGATGTATGATGAGCTTGATGATAAGGATAAAAGAGATTTGATGCGATATCGTGGCTTCAAACATTGTTCTTCAAGGTCTTCCTAAAGACATCTACAAGCTGATCAATCATAACACGATGCTAAGGCGTTTGGGACAATGTTCAGATGCTTCTCTCAGGTTCTGAATTAACTATGGAAGACAGAGAATCCCAACTCTATGACGAATTTGAGCATTTCAAGATGAAACCAGATGAGAGTGTCTATGAGTACTATGTGAGATTTCATAAGTTAGTTAATGACATGAGGAACATCGGAATGACTATGCCTAACATTCAGTTGAACTCAAAATTTGTGAACAACATGAATCCCGAATGGCACAAGTTTGTTACCGCTGTGAAGCTCACTAAAGGATTGAAGAATACAAACTATGAGCAACTCTATGCCTTCCTCCTTCAGAATGAGAGACATGCTATGTTTGAAAAATTAATTCTCAATCGCAAAACCAACCGTGGAGAGACAAGCTCGTCCAATGACTCTACAGCTTTCTACTCAAACATCGAAATCACAACCAAAGCATCACAAGTCATACCCTTGGGTAATGGTAATCACAAACTCATTCCTCATCCTATGTACAAACAAGCTGATGCCGATACTCACGTGGGTAGCTTCATTAATCAACTAGCTCTTCTCATCAGTCAAAACATGAATACTCTCCCACAAACCAACAACAACCTCGAACGCATCTAACCCACACAATCAAGCCACTATTAAAGATGGAAGGATCGTGGTGCAACCAGTCAGAAAGACAAGATGATCGTGGACGAGGTGGAGCTAGGAGAGGTTATGTTGGAAACCAGAATCGAGGAAGGAATGGTAACCAAGGTCAAACTAAGCTCATCAAATGTTATAACTGTGGTGGAGAGGAACACATTGCAAGGAACTGTACATCTCCAAAGCGCCCACGCACGTGATTACCGTGAGAGAAGATGTCGCTGCTCAAGCTCAGACAATGGTGCTACTGAATGAAGAGGAATTGCTATTTCTTGTCGAGGGCAATGCCAAGACCTATGATGCATGTGGATGAGCGCCTATTCAGAGATAGGTCACAATCATCGAATGCCTTTCAAGTCACTGACTGTGATGCATACGACTCTGATGTGGATGATGGACCTACGGCACACAATTTTTATGGCTAGCATTTCTCCAATGGTTTCTCCCAAGGTCTCCTCTTCATCACTAGTTGGGCCATCCCATGACAAGCTCATCTCAGAGGTATTAAAACTATATGATGATGTCGATGTGCACCAGATGCATGACAAAGTACAATCAAATGAAACTATTGAATCAAATATTGAAAATATGGGTAATATCAATATTGTCCCATATGATCAATATGTGAAACAAAGTGAAAGTGAAGTTGTACCAAGTGATGCATCTTCTGCAATCAACAATGACTATGTTTTTGATGAATACAATCGCATGTGCCCCCGATGATTCCATTATTTCTGAACTAAATGCCTATAAAGAACGTGTTGCTATTTATGAACAACGTGCTAAGTTTGAGTTGACCACTCGTGAGCAGGAAATGGATAACCAAGTAAGTACAAGTAATTAGAAAAGTAAGTTTAGAGAAGAAGTATTGAAACAAGAATTAAATTCCTTGCAAGAAAAACTCTATAAAACATCTAAACAAAAACAAGAACTTCAAGAAAATGTGAAAATGCTTAAGCAAGAATTTAATGCAAAGGAATCAAAACTCTTGAGAGATTTTTCTAATCTGAAAACTTTGAAAACAAACTTGAGAACAAGTTGTACATACAAGGAAACACCATTCAGACCGCTCACATGGTCACTAAACATCGAGTCTTAAGCGATAAGCATAGCATTCCCCTTGTTGAGGAACCGAATCCAGAGGTAATTAAAAGGGCTAGAAATGCTCATAAGGTGCTTTATGATGGTAATGAAATTCTTAAGCCTAGGCAGAAACCTAGTTGCGTTGAGTGCACTGAGGAAGATAAGAAATCGAATGAAGTCACTAGGGAAAGGATGAACAAAAAACTAGATGACCCGAAATGCAAAGAGAAAAGGATTATTATCACTCCCCATGACTACAAGAAGGAAAACTGGATTTCCTTGAACATGTTTAAGCCTCAAACATTGTTGACCCCCTAACAAGTGTTCGAAAAAGGATATGGAAAAGGAAAAAGCTGAAAATCTTGTTGAAAAGAATCCCCCTTGTAGGAAATTCCTAAAGCGACTGTGTATCCTCCAAATACACCAATGCATTTAGTTCCTAGAACTATTGCCACTAAGAGCAAGACCTTAATCAGCCAATATGTTATTCTTCAACTATTTGTTGATTTTGAGAAAACTTGTAAGAAAAGGATCACACCCATCGGATAATGAAGGGAAAGGGGTTTTGAGCAAATGAAAGAATGTTATTTAACCGAGGTCATGCCTTTCTTTAAACAACTAAAAGATCATTTTGAGAGTCTTAAAAGGGGACAAAATCAAATATTAAAGAAATGGAAAAGGAATTTGATGCAATGGTAGTTGAAGTTAGTGATTATGAGCGCGCACTAAAATATAATGAGATTGAGAGGAAGAACTTGCATACCTTAAATGAGACTCTTATTAATGAATGTGTTGCTCAAGATATCTTTTTCACCGCTTCAAATTGCTCTATTAATGCTTCCAAATTTCATGAACTATCTGTGGCCCTGAAAGTCTCCCATGATCGTGTCATTGAGCTTGAAAAACTAATTCTGAACTAAACGAGAAAATTGAACTGGATGATCACAACAATTTGGTTAAACATTTTTCTAAACTGAAAGTTGAGCATTTTAATTTACAACTAAAATATCAACATCTTAAAGAAAATGTTAAAACTTCAAATATCAAGACATCGCCAGATGCTCCAGAGTTTGATGCGCTTTTCAAATTAACAAACGTGATGAAAAGATTCAAGCTCTGCAACACGATCGAAAGTTGAAAGCCCAAATCTCTCAATTAAAGGGTCAAACAAACAATATGACAAGCTCCCAAATCCTCCCTTTAGATTCTCAGAATACACAAACTTTTCATCTTCAAAACTTAGTTGATGCCTTACAAAAGGAAAACGAGAGTTTTCTAGAAGAAAATGAAAAGTTAAACGACATTTTAAAGAGTTATATGATTCAATGAAAGTCACCCGTGACCAAAACAACGAAAAAAAAACGTCTTTACAAAAGGAAATTGAGAATCTAAGAAGTCAGTGAAATGGGAAACTGCCACTTGTTTTCAATAAGAATGTTGTCTCAAAGTCACCCTTAGACTGCAAATACACTGTGACAGCTAAATATATTCCTCCTCATCTTAGGAATAATGAACATGCTTTTCATGAATACTGTGCTCACCTTAAGGATAGTCTAGAATGTCTCCGTGAGATTGTCGAAGAGGATTTCATTAACAAACCTCTTGATAGTGAAATTAGGTTTGCTTGCCTGTGCCAAACGATCTCAAGAATTGCTAGAATGTGTAATTGCCACATGCCCAAAATCCTTAACCTTAGGTGAAAAGGCAGCCGCTGATGATGCCCTGTTCTATGCCTAGTGCCAAGCAGGAAATCCGTTCTATGCCTAGTCTTAATAAAGGAAACACTAATGTGCCTTCAAGTAGTTCAGATTCCAGATATGTTAGTGCTAAGAAAGTGAACTTTAGTGTGCCTGCAAAAAGCTCAAATCACAGTCTTAAAGTATACACTAATGTGCCTTCTAGTACTTCAGATCCTTGCACATCAAGTTCAGGAATGCAAAAATTAGATCAACCAACTAATGTTCCCATTCCCTCTACAGAGTAATCAGGACTTTAAAGCGAAGGGTCAAAGTCTCAAGACAATACAAGGAATGATAGGACCTTGCAAGCTAAGAATGTGCATGGGAAGAGAGTAGAAGACCAATCTAGGAACTTTAGGCTTGAGTTGAATAAAACGAATCGTGTTGATTCTAGTATTAGCCTTAGGCGCATCTGTAATTAATTCACTGATACTATCTGCAATCCTTGTAATGCTGCATGCTTGAATTCTGTTGCTAATCATGAATGTGGTGTGAATGCTTTGTCTAATGTGTCAAATGCCCAGCTAAAATTGTTAATGCTAATAATCGTGCAAATAAGGCAAAAAGGCAAAAGCGAAAGATTGTTAGAAAACAGTGGAAACCCACAGGAAGAACTTTTATAAAGATAGGTTATTATTGGATACCTTTTGGTCATAAGAATAATCGGTTTTGTTCTCACACTGCTAAGATTATGCCCACTAGAAAATGGATGCCTACGGGTAGAACTATTCCCTTAAGAAGTAAACATACTTTGAATAGGGCAAATACGATGACACCAAAGATTGCATCTATTCCCAATGATTCCATTGCTTCTACTTCTGATATGGATGTTTCTGATTCCGATGTGGGTGTTCCAAATACTGTTACTAACCAAATGGAACCCATTCTTGCATGGGGATCCCAATTATCCAGCTTATCCATTTTGTCTCGGTTCAACTGCAGATCGTTCAAATCGCTCGTGGTACCGGACTCAGTCGTTCCAAGCATATGACCGGAGACCGGTCGCTCATGAACTTCGTGAGCAAGTTCATCGGACAGTAGATTTGGTAATGATCATTTCTCGCAATATGGGTTATGGAGATGATGTTGTTGGTGATAGTGTCATCTCGAGAGTCTACTATGTTGAAGGGTTGTCATAACTGCTTTCCGTTGGTCAATTCTCGGACTCCGATCTAGAAGTTGCCTTCTAAAACATACCGCTTTGTTAGAGATCTTAATGGTAAGGAACTGTTAAAAGGAACTCGTAGGTCAAACCTTTACACCATCTCTATCGATGACATGATGAGGGCTTCTCCAATCTGCTTGTTATCAAAGGCTTCAAAAACAAAGTCATGGTTATGGCATCGTCGTCTCAATCACTTGAACTTCGCACCATCAATGATCTCTCCAGAAAGGACCTAGTTGTAGGTTTACCTAGACTAAAGTATGAAAAGGATCATCTTTGTTCAAGATGTCAATTGGGAAAAAGCAAGAAATATGCCCATAAACCCAAACCTACTAACTCTCACGAAGTTCTTCATATGATTCATATGGATTTATGTGGACCAATGAGGGTACAAAATATCTTTGGGAAGAAATATGTGTTAGTTGTGGTTGATGATTACTCTAGATTCATTCGGGTCAAGTTCATAAGGACAAAGGATGAAACTCCTGATATCATCATCAAACTCATCAAACAACTGCAGGTTCGACTTAACAAAACCGCCGAATTGTCGAAGCACAATGGAACTGAGTTTGTCAACAAACAACTTAATGAATTCTATGAAAGCTTGGAATCAGCCATCAAAGAAGTATTTCACGAACTCCTCAACGAACGGTGTAGTTGAAAGACTAAATCGACTCTCGTTGAAGCCGCTAGAACAATGTTGATTTATTCAAAGGTTCCAATGTTTCTCTGGCTGAAGCAATCGCCACTGCATGCTATACACAAAATCGTTCCCTAATCCACAACGCACATGGAAAACTCCATATGAACTTGTCCACAACAAAACCTAATCTCTTTCCTTCGTGTATTTGGTGCATTGTGCTATCCAACTAATGAGGGTCAAGACTTAGGGAAACTTAGGGCTAAAGTGACATTGGAGTATTTGTAGGATACGCACCAAACAAAAAGGGATACCGAATCTATAACAAAAGAACCCGAAATATCATGGAAACCATTCACGCACGCTTTGATGAGCCGACCGGTCAAATGGCTCCCTGACAATCCAGCCAGGGACCCGCACTTCAAGACTGTCCCATTGGTTCATCTCTTGTTCCAAACTCTACTCAAGAAACTCCATATGTACCTCCATCCGAAGATGATGTAAAGAAATTGTTTGATCCTATGTTTGATGAACTGTATGATTCAAACACTAATGAGGTAATGATTCCCGCAAATGAGGATGCTCATATTCCTATGAATGAAGACAATCCTTCAGTCTCAATATCTTTAAGTCAAGAAGCACCTGCCGCTGATCCTTCGCCTCATCAACAAATCAACATTCTTCAAATGTACATCATGGAAATGTTTCTGGCATCAATGATGAAGTTAATCCCTTTGCTACCCCTGAGGATGCTCCATTTGAAAACATATTTGCTACTCCCTGAATCATCATCGAACCATCTTCTTCGTGAGACATCGACTCAGCTACCTCAGATCCTCAACAACTGCCACATGAACACCTTAGAAAATGGACTCACGATCATCCATTAGACAACATCATTGGAAATCCCTCTCGTCCTGATCAACCCGGAAACAACTTGCAACCGATGCCTTATGGTGTTTCTTCAACTACGTACTTTCTAAGATCGAACCAAAAGATGTTAAAACCGCCATGAATGAAGACAGTTGGTTCAATGCCATGCAAGATGAAATTCATGAGTTTGATCGACTTGATGTATGGGAGTTAGTACCGCTCCGATGACTGCTATGATTATAGCTATCAAATGGATCTTCAAAGTAAAACTTGATGAGCATGGTGATGTGTTGAAGAACAAGGCTCGATTAGTTGCTAAAGGATATCGTCAAGAGGAGGGTATAGACTTTGAAGAATCTTTTGCTCCCGCTGTTCGAATCGAGGCAATCGAATCTTTCTGGCTAACGCAGCTAGTAAGAACATGGTAGTGTATCAGATGGATGTGAAGACGGCATTTCCGAACGGAGATCTTAAAGAAGTCGCTACGCCGCCAACCTGAAGGATTTGTGAATCAAGAGCATCCTACTCACGTTTATCGCCTGAAGAAGGCTCTCTACGGTTTAAAGCAAGCTCCAAGGGCATGGTATGATACACTGTCAAAGTTTCTTCTATCATCCGGATTCAATAAAGGAGCAGTTGATCCTACATTGTTCACCGTGAAGTCGCAAACATTTAACTCATGTTCAAATCTATGTTGATGATATTATTTTTGCTTCGACCGACCCAATGGAATGTGATCATTTTTCTAATGAAATGAGTTCTAAGTTTCAAATGTCAATGATGGGACAAATGTCGTTTTTCTTGGGATTACAAATTTCACAAAGTCCCGAGGCATTTTCATAAATCAATCTAAATATGCAACAGAGATTTTAAAGAAATTTGGATTTGATTCATGTGACCGTGTTGACACCCCCATGATTGATCGAACCAAACTAGATGAGGACCACTCAGGAATCATGATTGACCAAACGAAATATCGTAGTATGATTGGATCCCTGATGTACCTCACCGCTAGTAGACCAGACATCTTGTTCGCTGTTTGCATGTGTGCTAGATACCGGGCTAAGCCTACTAAAAAGCACCTTGAAGCGTTAAACGGGTCTTTCGGTATCTCCAAGGAACCATCAATATGGGACTATGGTACCCGAAGGACACCGGTATGTCACTAACGGCCTATGCATGCCGATCATGCAGTTGTCAAGATACACGAAGTACATCCGAGGTGCTCAGTTTTTGGGTGATAAGCTTGTGAGATGCTCTTCAAAGAAGCAAATGAGTACTTCTATTTCCTCTACAGAGGTCGAATACATAGCCATGTCATCTTGTTGTGCTCAAATCCTATGGATGAGATCTCAATTATCGACTATGGCTTTGAATTCAACAAAATCCTCTCAGATCTGTGATAATAAAAGTGACATTGCTCTCTCATGCAACAACGTTCAACACTCAAGAGCAAAGCATATCGACATTCGACATCATTTCATCAGGAACAAGTGGAAAAAGGTGTGGTGGAACTATATTTTGTGAGGTCTAATATCGCTTAGCGGACATCTTCACCACAGCTCTTCCAAGAGAACGTTTTGAGTTTATTCTTCCACGCCTTGGCTTGAAAAGCCTTCAACCAGATACTCTCAAACGTCTTCATGAGGAAGACGAGGAGTAAAGGTCTATCTTCATCTATCTCTTGTAAATATTTATTCAAAAAAAACAAAATACAAAATTATAAAACCTTCAAAATCCATAAAAATCTGAAAAATTCGAAAAATCTTCAAAAATATTGTCTTTTTGTCATGCTTTCTGGTTCGATAATATCTACGGTTTTTGTGTGTCATTCAAAGAATGACACGGACTTTAGATGTTGTTCTAATTCAAAAAAAAAAAAAAAAAATAAATCAAAAAATTATGTTTGAGAGAAAGAGAAAAAATGGTTTATTGTCATTTTCGTGCAATAACCCGTTTTTAAAAGAAAGAACAGAGCCATGTTTTACCATGTTTTCAAATTCCATGCTCGGATTCTATAACATTTATCTGCTGAAAACTAAATGCTTTGAAAAATAACTCGGTCTCTATTTTTGATAATCATCGGGACTTATTTGTCAAAATCTCTATCTCTCAATCAACAACCTATGTCATTGATTGAGGGGAGAATGATTTCAATTAAATTAAAAAGTTATTTGGCATTAAATTGTTTTCAAAAGATGTACATGCATGTTTAACCAATGGAGTTTAAAATCTCAACATCGATCCTTATCGCTAAAACGCTTTCATAAACAAGTCACAATTCTCCTTAAAAGCTTTCAAAATCAATTTAAATCTACAGAGATCACAAATCTCAAATGTTTTAATAATTGTGATCGGGGAAGAAGTTGTGATTTAAATAGGATTTAAACCGATAATTCGATAAATGGTTTCTTAAGTGATTAGCATGTTTGCCTCCCGTAAGTGACAAACGATTTCAAATTTTCCATGCACACATTGAGGGGGAGCATCTATCTTAAACCTATGATTTGAAACGTGATCATTTATCTCAATGTGCAGTTTCCCTCTAGTATGTGCAAAACTCTTTTCAAATCTCGAGGCACATATTGAGGGGGAGCAAAATCATGAAAACCTCATCCTTCCCCAAAATGCTTTATCTACTTGATTCGATTAGGGAAGTGATGTTGATATCTTTTAGAAAATGGTAATCAAAGAAGTTAATTCTTTCTCTTGCCTCCGTGTGCAAAACATTTTCAAATACTTGATGCACATGTTGAGGGGAGTTCTCGTTCTAAAAATATCAAAAACAATTCAGGTACAAAATGCTTTGATAATATATCACAAGTATCCGGATTGATTTTCAAATGGTTTTCAATTGGTTCCAATGGCAGATGAACAATACCAAATAGACCGACCAACTTTACTTTATGTATGGTGATATAAGGATGATAAGGTTAGGTATGTGTTCCCATGATCCGCCGAACCGAGGGATCTACCTGGGACTATCCACTAGTAGTGTAGAGTTCTTAGGTATGATGATAAAAGGAGAAAAATGAGATATGGGAAGAGTGCGGACTAAGACTGAGCTAGTAATGGAATAAACCCAACAAGGTTCTAGCTATGAAGTCTCGGTAAGCAATGAAGGGGTTGAAGAATTAAAAAGAATTGAATGAGAAAAGGGTGAAAACAAATAGCCCTCCATTTATTCAACCTTAGGGCGTAAACCGGTTCAATTCATATGCTACTGATGGTAACATCGGTATTGAAGACAAGACGTCATGGACCCAAAGGACGCATCGCACTTCTACTTTCCAAACCACTCAAGTTCCTCTTAAAAGGACTTGTTTCATTCTCACGGGAACCGACATTATCTATCGACTTTCTCTTAGAGATTGTTGATATTGAAGAAGGAGACCCTCTCCCTAGTCTCCGCAATACGGATCCAAATATGCAAAATTGAGTCTAGAGCCACGAGATCATCAATAAATCTCATTAGGACACTTTCAATGAAGACTCTCTGTTTCACACAATGTGGAAAGAGAGATTATATCTTGAGTCCTACGAATTATCCTTGTGGTATTGCCGTAACATCCGAGTGATGTGTTTACACATTCACAATGAAGATGGAAAGCCTTCTGGAGCCAACATCTAACAAGCTCCTCGTAGGTGGCATGTGAGATCTATTATACAGATCAACCATGTGACAACCGAACAGAAACAATGGGGCGATTCAATCTTTTGAATCAATCCTCGGTTCAGTTATGGATTGACGGATACCTTTGAAAAACCAGTATTTGTGCTTTAAAACTCTTTTCATTAGCACGTCGACCGGTACTAATTTTTCAAATCAAAAGGTGTTTTATGATTGATAATTGATTTTCATTAAAACCTTCGTAATATTGCAAAAACAATTTCTATTGAGCAATACACGATTGTTTTTCAAATATCTTTTCATCAATCGACTCAAATTACCGGTTCACTCAATTCCCGTGTTGTCTTCTTTGAGATGTTCCGGTTTGAGAACAACTAGAGCAAATGCCAAGAAACCCTGTCAAGGAAATTCTTCGAATTATACCGATCACGTGCGCACTTGTATCGATCAACGGGAACCGTGGGCCGTGTACCTCAATTCAACAAAAGTGATCAAAGACACTTTCGTGCGCATTTATTGCTAATCGCTGTATGCAGTACCGACGCTTGCACTGATCGTAATGAAGCGGTCAATTCATAGCCGCATGCTCACTTAACACATTCATCTCAAAAGAAATCATGATTAGTGCATCAATGACTCGGATATTTTCACTCCATGCTTCTCGCTACGCTGCGCCAATATCATGAATCAACTAATGCTTCCGCTACTCTGATGAGAAGATATCATGATCCATAATGTGAGCATGTCGGTCCAAATGTCACAACATCACATAATACCAACACCACAATGGATGTATCAGAGATTTTCTATTAGATGATGATCTCAAAAGATGGCTCAACATTATTATCACGTGGATCAGGAAAAGACCTCCACTTGGATTAACCAAACATGCAATGTGAAGAATCAATGACTACGAGCTTAGGAACAAAAGACTACATCAAGAATGCAAGAACAATTGTTAATGTCATATCTGTTTGTATTCAATGTAATTTTAGTGCATGATTGAGGTGACCTCCCTTAGGGAGAGATTGTTAGGAATTAGAAATTCCGGGTATTAAAGAGTCGGTCACCTCAAGTATATGTAATCGTTAGAAAGCTCGTAGTCATAGTTATATTAAGTTAAGTAGTATTTAGTTAAGTAACACCGTGGAGGACGGACGGTCTTTACCCATCTGTATGCCGATCCACGACCGATGTGTGGGTTTTATGTAAGACTTTAAATACTCTCTACCTCCCAAGGTAGAGAGTTGGAGCTCATAATAATATCTTTCACTTTCTCTCACTAAGTTCCCTAAACCTCTAACTTTCTCTCTCTAGAATTCCATCTATATTCTACCTTGTGTTAATGTTATGATGTGTATGTGAAAAGTTATATCTTACATATAACTACATCATCATAGCATCTCATCATTTCATCATAAGTGCATGTTCACTTTTGCATCCTGGCTTATAATGCTACATTTTCGAAGTTATTTACTTTCATTTCAAAAATCTATTGTCACATAGATGTCTTCAAATACCCATCCCATTTCACATCTAATTTGACATGAAGAATGCCTGCCATTCCCTATCACAATTATAACATCGGTTGACTCAACACCAAACATCATATGAGTCGATTAGTCCAAGCATTGCATAAAGTTATCTAAATTATACATAGCCCTCGATCACCTATGTCTAATTCGTGAAGAATCATGCACGGAGTAGTAGGCTTATATGTGTGGGCAACTCCATGACCGTAAACCAAATTTTCAAAAGACCTGGCACCGACATTTAGCTCTAATCTCATGACAGCTCTTGTTTGGATGAGTCAGGAGATTAAGTAAAATTCCATACCTAAAAGTCCTTTTGAAGGTTTTAATGAGAATGGGAAAGTTTGCTACATCAAACCCTAAACTGGATTTAACCGAATTGGACTCAATTCTTTTGGATGGGCTTAATGTGACAACCGTAATTTCGTGTCATTTCTCAAAACAATTTATGCTTCACAATTTCAACATTTATCGTAAACTAGGTTTGCGTGTTCCAAATTGCCAGAACCTTTATGGTTTAGCGGCTAATTCATGATCATATCATCACCTAATACTCTCATATGGACTAAGTTTAGTCTACATTTCATTAGCATCATTTTCATCACGTTAGTTCATTCATGACATTTATTACATTAAACGCCAGAAATTTTATATTAAATAAATGTTATCAAAGGTGAGTTATTATTTTGAACATTTAATCCATTACTTTCAAAATGATTCCTATATATTTTTATACTCACATGTAGTTTATAAAAACTATATTTTGAGTTTACCTAGTGTTTTAAATTTATTTTGTATATAAATCGTTAAATTATATAATTACGCAGTTGGAAAAACTACAACAGAAATATTAAATACTTGTGAGAAATATTTTATAATTTTTATGACTTCATTACACTTTTATTTTATTCCACTAAGATGATAGTTACTCAATACCCAAATAATAATACCCATATTATTATTATTATTATGTATATACATATATATACACTTAAGAAACTTTCAATCCAAGGGACAAGAAATTAATTACATCATACCTTCCTCTTTCCAAAATCAGCCTAAACCCTCCCCTTGATAATGTTGTTGAAAATCTTTATTTCATTCAAAGTACACTTGCACATATTTAATTGATATATTTGTTTACTTACACTATCTACATCACCTCATTCATTCACTTCATTATTTCAAGATATAAAAGTCTCTCTCTTTGTTTTCTTTCTCCTCAAAACCGCCATAGAAGGAGCTCAAAGGGATCACAAAAAATTTTCCAAGTTCAAGCATAAACACAATCTAGATAACACTCTTAATAAGGTTTTGAAATAAAAACCTAGAGTGTTTAGGTTAAACCTTGGTTCTAATCACCTCATCATAGTACTTGTAAGCATATCATTTATATTCTTCATTTTTCCTTATCATTACATATGTATTTTATCACTTTCATAGCAAACATGCAAGACTTATGTTGATTTATACCCATTTTTATGATTTTTAGTGTTATATATATAAGGTCATCCTATAATTATCCCCTTGGTATAGGTTGGTCTTGATGATGTCTAGGAAAACCTATGACACCCCCAAGAAGGTGTATGGTAGGATTAGAAGAGCTTTGGAGTTGATTTGAAGGGATTGGAATAGGTTTAGTAATGCAGAAAACTATTTTCGATAAGTATTAAAAGTGGTCTGTCCTTATTTTGGATTTTCTGAAAATCCGACAGTAAAAAGTAACGAAATTTTGGCCTTGATATTTAGAAAATATACTTTAAAACTAACTGCGGGTCGCTTGGAAGTGGATTAAAACGGAGTTATAACTTAAGAAGTTATGAATTTTAAAGTTTGATCTATCTAAATATATATTTTCAGAAACCAATTTTTACTTTGTTCGAGCCAAAAACGAGCCTTAAGCTTTCTCACAAATTATTTCACTTATCAAAAAATATATTAGTATACTTTGATACCGGGGTTAAGGACATATAATAATGTAGAAAACGGATTTGAAATCCACTCAAGATATGCACGCTTTCATAAACTTCAAGTCGTAACTATTATTTTTGTGAAAAACTATATATTTTTACGAGACAAGTGTTACTTAACTAAAATGACCATGTTGACGGTCGCTTAACTATGATGTAGAACTTTTGAAACTAAATGTCTTCTAGTAAAATCAAGATCACCAAGCATATTTTCAAAAATCCACCAACCGCTTGTATAGCTGAGTTGTAATAAATATTTACTTAATACTTAAACTTACCTAAAACTCACTTTTTGAACCACACCACAAAATCACCATCTTTAACCTTTATTATCTTTTATGTTCTAGACCTATGACGAAACTCCTAAACTGAAACTTCTATATTTTGATACATACTCTTTCTAAATCGCTTGAAGTTCGCTTTCCTAACCATCGACGCACACCATTTTAATGAATTAGTTTTCAAGCCATTTTTGTCAATTTCTACATGAAATTTCCGAATACCTTATTTTACCATCTAAAAGTGATAATTTCACTATAAATCATTTATAAACTATTGTAGGATGACATTTTGACGTAAATACTTGTAAGGTAATTTAAGAACGGTCAAGACGTCAAAAGGAGTATTTTTCGACAATAAGTATTATTTTTCCAAAAACTCGCAAATGGTATAAATAACATACCTAAATGCATGATAACATTACATTGCAACTCATTACATATCATATCATTGGTAATAGGTCCAGACAAAGTTTCACGCTTATACCTGCACTCACTCTTGTCATCACACCAGCTTATCAAGTATCTATAGCTCCTACCTTTTAAATTGTTTTGAATTACTTTTGGGGAGACATACATGCTCAAACCTGCTTTCATTTACTTTCACAAGTACTTTAACTTATATGAATTACCGTGAGTTTTTCATAGCCCCTAATTTCAATTGTTTTGTACTATTTGGGAGATACATGCTCAACTATTTTAGTTACTTTCATAAGTACTTTAAATTTTTAAGATAACTTTATCAAGATCACCATTGTTTCAAAACCAATGTCGCACTATATCAATTGGGTTCTTGTTTATGTGCTATTGATTATGTGTTATAGTTCTACCGTCAGATAACGCTCTAAATCAGTTGACTACCCATACATCGTCAATAAAGTACTAAGTGTCGTATTGACCATCGATACATTGAGTTAGGTGTTATTGATATAAAGTTGCCAGCTTCTACGTCAGAGTATCGTTCCTAAATCGCTTGACTACCCATACATCGAGTCTAGTCCTATTGATTAAGTGCTATTTGTTCTACGCCGAAGTTAGGTACTCATTGTGAATTCATTTGACATCATGTGTTTACACATAAACTATATACATTTTGGCAAAGTTGGTTGTGAACATACAAAGGTAAAAGTTTTGTATGGGCGAACTTGGAACCGAAAGTGGATTTACAATGCCTTTTGCTGCATAAACGTATTTTGAAAGAAGTTTTACATTTCAACACAAACTCTATGAACTCACTCAACCTTTATGTTGACACTTTTAGCATGTTTTATCTCGTGTATCTAAGGTATCTACTTCATGGCATGCATGTGGACATATCATTGAGTCAAGGTGACGACGCCAGTTTTCAATTTGGCTACATACTTTAAACATCGCTTGAATTGTAATAAACTGCTTCTCAAGACAAGTTGATTTTCACTGGGACCTATACTTTGTAACTCATTATTTTATTACCAAACGATGTATTTTCCAAATGACACTTTAGGTCGCTCAATATAACCGTGGATTGTGATGCTATAACAGCCAATCCCTGTGAATTCCATTCACAGAAAATGTAATTTGGGGTGTGACACTTGCCCTACTCCACTCCCCGAGTCACCTACTCGAGAGTTCAAGCACTATGTCAACAAACTCCTTCACTTGGCGAGAAGCCTTCACAACGTTGCTTACACTTTTCCTGGTACAAAGCTAGATACCGAATCCAGAAAGCACGGTGGACCAAATCAACACAACTATTACACAACAAATATGTGAAATATCAAATACAAGATCTTGGCTACAGAAATCTTGTGGAGTGACAAATCAATCTAGGACCCCTTGCTTGGATGACTTGTAGAATGCTCGTGATCTCGCCTTAGAGAAGGACCTATATGAGGATCACAAACAGAAAGAAAGAAGAACAACTCTCTAGATCAAGTGATCTATATGTTAGAAGAGAATGAGAGTGTATGAGAGATTTAGTATAAAGAGGGGTGAGTTAGAATGAAGAAATGGCTCTCTATTTATAGGCAAATTTCTCCTCTCTGATCCACGGATCCCTCCTACTTGGGATCCGTCTAGTGTAATCCTAGGGATCCGTGGTACGCTCCTCTTGGCCCATGGGTTTTTTGGTTATGGGTCATGGGTTATGGGTTGGTCCATGGGTTTTCTAGATTCAATGTATTTAAGTATACATTGTATCAAGTCTTCTTTGGTATGGGTTTAAGATCCATGGGTTATGGTCCATGGGTTATGGTTTTACCCATCCTAATAAACTATTACAACAAATGCTTAATTATTACATTTTTGTATTTAAATGGCTATATGTAAATGCTTTACAAAAATAACATGTATCCTTATAATTTTACTTAAGATAACATTACATTTGTTATCAACAAAACACAAAGAGATCGCAAAATATTAATAAACGTTTTACGGTTTATTTGTATTAACAATCTCCCCCTTTTTGTTGATGACAAAACATAATGTTATGATGAGTAAAACTAAAAATAGATGCAAGTTTTGAAAGCCCCTAAGTTTTACTTCTTCTCCCCCTTTTTGTCGAAACAAAAGTTAACCCTTGGAAGAAATAAACATAAAGTGTGGAAAAATTAGTCCACTACTAACTCCCCTTGATCGGTAGCTCCCCTTGTTTGGGGCGTCAAGTGAAGAAAAATAAAAATCCTACAAAAAGAAAGGTTAGTAACATGCTTATATAATCTTGTGATTGATGAGAATCAAGATTAGGAGCCAAGGTATGTAAACAAGGCCTTGTAATAAAACAACAAATTGTAGTGGTATGTATGCCACTTACAAGCATATAAAAATAAGAACAAGACTTGTTCTTGAAAATGACTTCAAAAAAAAATAATACTAAAAGTAGAAAAGTAGTAGTAGTGATTCCTTCCATGCTTGCATAAGGTTATGGATGGAGATTTTGATGAGTAATGGTATTGATGCGATCAAGGATGAGGTTGAGTATGAAACGCATTTCTTCCCTAACTTCTATTGCAATTTCCCTAGTGGATTGGCAATGTTCACAATGTAAATGATGTGGGTAATGAGTGCGGAAGTTTTCGGGTTGTTTTGATTTGAGTTATGCGAAAGTTGTGGTGGAAAAATAGGAAAATATGGATCACAATCCAGAATGTTAATAAGTGGTGGTGGAAAAGAACCTAGATGTTCTTGTAATGTGATGGGAGCTAATGGTGGTGATGTTTCAAGATCTTGAAAGATAGTATTTGGAGATGTGGGGGTGTTGAAAAGACTAATTCTTTTCTTTAGGTTGGTTAGATCTTGTTGGAGTCTTAAGGAGTTCCAAAAGAGTTATTTTAGGTGGTGATGAAGTTGGTGTACTTGTTGGTGATGAGGGTGGTGCTATAATGGAAGCATCTTGTGGTGAGTTATTTGTTGAGGATGAACCATTTGAGGTTGGTTTTGCTAAACAACAAGATCGGATACTAATCCGCGCGGATATCCTAGCATTTGATTGTGGTATTTTGGATGGTGGAAGTACAAAGGTTTGGATATCATGATTGTTTGTACTAGATGATTCTCCTAAAGGGTTTTTGGATGACATGATGAAGTGTGTTTGTGAGAAGGAGATGGAGTATGCAAGCATTTTGGGAGTTATATATATAGAAAACAAAGCATTGTAATGAATGCTTGACCCAAAATGTGGATTAAAATCTAATGATTAGATATGAATTCAAGGCATGTGATCATGAGAACACAAGCATTAAAGAGCATACTCCCAAAAATGAAGCAAATGTGGATTTTTCATCCAAAGTAAAAAAATAGAAGTTGAAAACGCTTGCTTACACGGATCCCACGGATCCTTCCCTTGAGGGATCCGGCCCAAAGATAAAGGCGGATCCGTGGGTCAGTGTTCAGCAACAGACAAAATTTTCCTTTTTGGAAACATTTTTGCCTAGTTTGTGCCTATATGCAAACTATTTGGAGTTTCGGTTATCTCGACCCCTAAAAAGAATAGAAAATAAACTAGAAGTGTAAAAGCATCCTATTGAGATAACCCGAAAACACATATTTAGTACATGAGTACGTAATTTTGTGTTATCAATGCTCCTAATTCATTGTTGCTTAAATGAATGTACCCGAAAACACATATTAGTTATGTGTCCCCTTTAGCATTCAAAAGACATGAGATGCAATGAAAACGGTTTTTACTTTGTATTAATAATGAAAAGCGATTTGTCCTAGACGTGAGAAATTGCTTTTGTGAAATTGATACGGAAGGTATCATCCTTTTAGAAAACATTGTGAAAGTAGGTTTTCTTTGAAAATGTGTGTATGAAAAAAAAATAAGAAAGCTATAAGTGGAAAAACTCATCTTGTGTTTTGAAAATTCCCGTATTGTTTGTGAGTTGTGCGTGAAATAGAAATCCTAGACTCGAAAAGAAGAAGGCTAGTGTTTACATACCTTGTAGAGTCAAATAAGTTACGACGTTTGTTCCATTAGACCAAGACCAAGACGAAGTAGGTTGAATTGTTCCCGCTTCAACGGTTTGGTGAGGACGTCGGCTATGTTGTCTTCGGATGCTACCTTCTCAATAGAGATGTTCCCCTTTGAACATTGTCTCTTAGGAAGTGATGACGAATCTCTATATGCTTTGTGCGAAAATGCAATACCGGATTCTTGCTTAGATCGATTGCACCTTTGTTGTCACATAGGATGGCTATGTCGCTTAGATGAATGTCGTAGTCTACTAACGCTTGTTTCATCCATAGTGCTTGTTGGCATGCTTGCCGCGGAGACGCATCGGCTTCGGTTGTTTATATTGCAAGTGCCGTTTGTTTCTTAGAAAACCATGATGTTAAACAACATCCCATAAAAGTACATACCCCACTTGTACTTTTTCTATCAACGTAATCACCGCATGGTCAATCTGCATATACAATAATTGTTTCTACTCCCGTGCCCTTAGGATACCATAATCCTAATTGTGTTGTACCCTTAATATATCTAAATATCCTTTTACGGCTTCTAGGTGTGATATTTTAGGGTCTTCTTGAAACCTAGCACATAAGCAAACACTAAACATGATATCCGCCCTACTTGCCGTGAGGTAGAGAAGGCTACCTATCATGCCACGATATTTAGTATTATCTACGGATTCTCCGTCTTCATCTTTTGTGAGTTTGGTGTCGGATGACATTGGAGTCCTAATTGGTTTTGACTCTTCTAGACCGAATTTCTTTAACATCTCCTTGATGTATTTAGATTGATTAAAGAAGATACCATCTTCTACTTGTTTTATTTGTAGACCAAGAAAGAAACTAAGTTCTCCCATCATACTCATCTCGAACTCGTCATGCATGATTTTAGAGAAATCATCACACATGTCTTGACAAGTGGATCCGAATATAATATCATCTACATATATTTGTACTATGATTATATGTGACTCTCTTTTCTTAGTAAAAAGTGTGTTGTCAACTAACCCCATGGTGTAGTTATGTTTAACTAAAAATGACTTGAGTCTATCATACCAAGCTTTTGGAGCTTGTTTAAGACCATAAAGGGCTTTCTTTAATTTATACACATGTTTGGGTTTTTCAAAATCAATGAAGCCCGGAGGTTGAGCTACATATACTTCTTCATTTATGAAACCATTTAGAAAAGCGCTTTTGACATCCATTTGATAAAGCTTTAGATCATTAGCACAAGCATACGCAAGAAGTATTCTTATAGACTCTAATCTAGCCACGGGGGCATAGGTCTCATCAAAGTCTATTCCCTCTTGTTGGTTATACCCTTGAGCAACGAGTCTAGCCTTGTTCCTAGACACTACTCCGTTTGCATCTAATTTGTTTTTATAAACCCATTTGGTTCCTATTATGGTTTGATTACTAGGTGGAGGGACAAGTGTCCAAACATCATTAGAAACAAATTGATTTAGTTCTTCTTGCATAGCCATTACCCAACTTTCATCTTTTATGGCTTCTTGTGTATTCTTAGGTTCTAAGGTTGAAACGAAACAAAACAAGCTACTTTGGTTTTGAACTTGAGACCTTAATGTTCGTTCGTTTAGTTTTCCTATGACTTTATCTACGGGGTGATCTTTGGACTCTTTAATGTTTATTATTTCATCACTTAGAGGTTCTTCTTCTTCACTTATCTTTTTCTTTATTACTATGGCTTCACTTTCTATAATCTCGCCATCGACAAGAGGTGGAGAGGGTTTGGGTGGACTTTCATCAAATTTTATATTTAATGACTCTTCTACCTTCATTGTTTCTTTGTTTAATATGACGTAAGCTTTGCTATTTGGCGAATAACCTAAAAGATACCTTCGGTTGATTTAGGATCAAATTTTGTAAGGTAATCTTTAGTGTTAAGAATAAAACATTTACTACCAAAGACTCTAAAATGATTTAACGTAGGCTTTTTGCCTCGAAGTAACTCATATGGAGTTTTTCCTAAGATTGGTCTAATCAAGACTCGATTGAGTATATACGTTGAAGTATCAACGGCATTACACCAAAATTTTTAAGGTATGGATTGTTCATTAAGCATGGTTCGACTCATTTCTTGTAGAGTTCTATTCTTTCTTTCTACTACCCCATTCGATTGTGGAGTGGGAGGAGCCGAGAAGTTGTGAGTAATACCATTAGCGTCACAAAAGCTTCGAATTGCACTTCATTATCGAATTCCCTACCATGATCCGTCCTAATAGACACTATGGGACTTCCTAGTTGTCTTTGGATCTTTTGGCTTAATATTTCAAAATAGTTAAAGGTTTCCGTTTTGTTCTTTAAAAATTTTGTCCATGTATACCTAGAGTAGTCATCCACTATTACCAAAGTGTAGTAGTTGCCTCCATAACTTTGGATAGCGGATGGACCAAATAAATCCATATGTAGTAATTCTAGACACCTAGTTGTGGACACCATGTTTTTAGCTTTATGACTAGAATGAGCTTGTTTTCCTATATTACAAGCATCACAAAAATGATGTTCATATTTTAACTTAGGTAGATCTCTTACTAGATCTTTGGATGATAGCGATTGAAGAAGTCGCATGTTGGCGTGACCCAATCTTCGATGCCATAAGGTCAAAGTATCATCCATAGAGGTAAGACATAGTTTGTCTTTAGGTTCATTACCGATTTTAATGACATAGACTCCATGTTTCCTAATTCCTCTTCCTATGGTTATGCCATTTTAAGTATCTTACTACCGGTTTCGGTAAAAGTACATTGCACTTTTTATCACATATTTGTCCTATACTTAAGAGATTAAAGTTTAGGTTTTCTACGTAACACACATCGTTAATGGTTAGAGATTTGTTAGAAATCGTACTTTTACCGATGATTCTACTTTTGCTATTTCCAAACACCACATTACCTCCATTAATGGATTCATATGTGGAGAATAGATCCCTATTCCCGGTCATGTGCCTTGTGCACCCGCTATCCTTGACCCATTCATCGGGTCTAGGTCGACCTTTAAGCACACCTAAAACAATAATAAACTCAAAAGTTTGGTCCCCATTTGTTCATGGGTCCATTAGTGTTAAACATTCCATTCATGTTAGACATGTATGGATAAGATGAGTATGCATTCCATGGAGCAAAGTTTTGAAAAGGAAAACCGTTTTGCATATTTTGATTCCATCCCATTTTATGGTTACTTTTCGGGTAAACGTTATTAGGTCTCCTAAATGAGTTAGGTTTTGAAAAGATGGAGCTTTGTTTCTTGCAAAAGTAGGATTATATTTTGGAGGTGGTTGTCTAGTGGTGACATGATTTGGTTTCTTCCTATTAACTATGACAAACTCAGTTCTAGATGAAGAAGCTACGTTATTGTTATGTTGCTACAGCAGATCCACGGATCCCTTTCTACACTAGCGGTTCCCTTTTTAGGGGATCCGGGATCCGCCACAACAAAGGGCTTGTTTTTCTAGTGCCTTAACAAATTTTGTTTCTTTATTTTCACTAGTTGATGGATCAAGTTGTTGAACCCTAAACCTTTTGGTTGTCCCAGTTTTAACACTATCTAGTATTGTATCTAAAGTGTTCGTGCTCATTCTAGCAATCTTAGAATCTAGTTGATCAACTAGTGTTTGAAGTTGAACGCAAAGTTCACATTCACCACTTGCTATTTTACTCTTTTCTACACGTTTTAGTTTTGCTTTTAATTCTATGACTTCTTTATCTAAACGTTGATTTTGACTCTTTAAAAGCTTGTTTTTGTTAATTAGTTTTAAGCTAATATTGCATAGTTTATCATATTCATTATGTAATGAGTCGTCATCAAGTGATGAACTACTATAGTATTCGTGACATACCTCGTCATTTGCCATGAGACAAATTTCTTCGTCCTCCTCGTCGCTCATTCCCCACGTACGCCACGAACGCTTTTGATCATCCCATTTGGGACACTTACTAATAAAGTGGTTTGGGTCCCCACACTTAAAGCAAGTACGATCATCCTTTGGCTTTTCGTCCTCTTTGCTTTTCCGAAAGCCTTTCTTATCATCATATGGTTGTTTGACGTATCTTCCCTTTCTTCTAAAGAAGAACTTTAAAGTCCCTTACCGCCATAGCGCATACTTTCGTCGTCACTACTTGAAGATGAGTTCTCCTCATCGCTCGAACCCTTTTTGGCTTTAAGGGCAAGAGATTTGTGTTTCTCTTTCACCTTTGAGGCTTCGAAATCTTTAGCAAGGACAAGCTCGTAGACTTTTAGGTTGCCTATGAGTTCATCGAGGTGAGGATTGTCAAATATTTTGACTCTTCGATTGCCGTCACCTTGGATCTCCACTTTGATGGAAGTGCCCTTAGATATCTCCTAACATGGTTATGGCTAGAGAAGGATTCATCAAGTGCTTGTAAAGATGTAATAATAGTATTAAAGTTAGCAAATGAATGATCTATAGTTTCCTCATCCGATATTGAAAATTGTTCATATTGTTGAACAAATAAATCAATTTTATTATTTTAACTTGTTGGTTGCCTTGATGAGTTACAACTAAAGAATTCCAAATTTCTTTAGAGGTTTTAAGCATAGAAATTCTTTCAATTCCTTTTCGGTAAAGCATTATATAAAACCATTTTGCTTCACTATTTTTAGAAAGCTTTTTCTTCATTTCATCATTTAGTTTATCATGAGGTATGTGAACTAAATTTCCTTTATCATCATTTGAGGTAGCCTCAAAATCACCTTCAACAATAATGTACCAAAGATCAATATCTTTAGACTTCACATATGTTTCGAATCTATTTTTCCAATATATAAAACCATTAGTTTCAAGTAGTGGTGGTGGTTGCATAGATTGCCCTTCCTTATAATTTTCAGAACCCATAGTGATCGAAAAGTTTTTAAAATACAATTTTATTTTAAAACTTTTATAAACTTAGCTCTTGATGCCAATTGTGGAAAACTAGAAGGGGGTTGAATAGTTTTGCCGATTTTAAGTTGATTTCAAAAACTTTAGATTCGATATTATGTGAAATCGTATGGATGTTGAGAACGTATAGATCTAATGATAATGCAAGCAAATAGATAAAGTTAAGGGATAGAAATGACACAACCGATTTATAGTGGTTCGGCTACAAGGTCACCTTCCTTGCCCTACTCCACCCCCGAGTCACCTACTCGAGAGTTCAAGCACTATGTCAACAAACTCCTTCACTTGGCGGAGAAGCCTTCACAACGTTGCTTACACTTTTTCCGTACAAAGCTAGATACCGAGTCCGTAGCACAGTGGACCAAACCAACACAACTATTACACAACAAATATGTGAAATATCAAATACAAGATCTTTGCTACGAAATCTTGTGAGTGACAAATCAATCAAAGGACCCCTTGCTTGGATGACTTGTAGAATGCTCGTGATCTCGCTTAGAGAAGGACCTATATGAGGATCACAAATAGAAAGAAAGAAGAACAACTCTCTAGATCAAGTGATCTATATGTTAGAAGAGAATGAGAGTGTATGAGAGATTTAGTAAGAAGAGGGTGAGTTAGAATGAAGAAATGGCTCTCTATTTATAGGCAAATTTCTCCTCTGTTCCACGGATCCCACGGATCCCTTCCACTTGGGATCCGCCTAGTGTAATCCTAGGGATCCGTGGTACGCCTCTTGCCCATGGGTTTTTTTGATTATGGGTCATGGGTTATGGGTTGGTCCATGGTTTTTCCTTAGATTCAATGTATCTAAGTATACATTGTATCAAGTCTTCATAGGTATGGGTTTAAGATCCATGGGTTATGGTCCATGGGTTATGGTTTTTACCCATCCTAATAAACTATTACAACAAATGCTTAATTATTACATTTTTGTATTTAAATGGCTATATGTAAATGCTTTACAAAAATAACATTTATCCTTATAATTTTACTTAAGATAACATTACATTTGTTATCAACGAAACACAAAGAGATCGCAAAATATTAATAAACGTTTTTACGATTCATTTGTATTAACAGTTATGATTGTCACATATCAAACCAACAAGAAAAGCAATAACAACAAGCAAGTATCAAGTTCATGGTTATGATTGTCACAGATCAAACCACAAAGAAAAGCAATATAAGAACATATTATCATAAGAACAAAACAAGTAAACAAAACATCATGGTTATTTCAATCAAACACAAAATCTCAAAAATCATATCAATAACAAACATCTTGAAATATAAAAGTAACAAGGTTTACCCAAAGTATGAATTACAATAGGCAAAAATGAAGGATTATAGCACTCCTTCAAGCCTCCAATTGACTACAATAGTTCTACCAATGCCGAGTTTAAAATCATATCCAAACGCCATCAACACATGAGCACTACTGTGAAATGGCGTAGGTTTGAGGTCTTTGGGAAGATAAGGTGTAATTGGTGGAAACCAACAGGGTCTATGTTATTGGTCCGAAATGGATTTAGAAAAACAAGTTGATGTCAAGGTACTTATCGTAAATAAGTCACGTGCCTAGTGGCTAAGGGTTATCGACAAGAAGAGGGATTAGATTACAGGAATCATTCGCACCTGCTCAAGTTAGACTTGAGGTCAATCGGATTTTTCCGGCATTCGCGGCTCACATGAATATCACAAAGATTTCGTAGATGGATGTGAAAACCACTTCTTCAATGGTAAACTGAAGGCTGAAACGGTCTATGTTAGTCACTGTAAGGATTTGTTGATCCAGTTTCCTAATCACGTCTACAACCGAACAAGGCTCTCACGGTTCAAACAAGCCCTCGGCGCAGGTATGATAAGTTATCATCCTTTCTTATTGCCAATAATTTTTCACTAAAGATCGGCCTAATTCCCAACACTTTTCATACAATATCACGGGGAACATATTTTAATCGTTCAAGTTTATGTGGATGACATCATTTTTGGGTCAACACATCTAAATTACTCAAACGCTTTTTCAAAACTAATGAAAAAACATTTTGAAATGTCCATGATGGGTGAACTCACATTCTTTCTTGGATTGCAAGTTCATCAATCACCCCGTGGTATTTTTCTGAGTCAGCAGATAAATATGCTCTTGAAATCTTAAACAAATATGGAATGCAAATTGCGGACACCTATGCCACACCAAATCCACACATACTAAGAAACTGATGCCGATTTGCATGGGAAATTGGTTGACCTACCAAATACAAGTATTATTGGGTCTCTATGTACCTAAATGTACCGCAGGGCCCGACATTGTATTTGATGTATATTCGCCCCGCTATCACCGAGACCAATCGAAACTCACCTCTCGAGGCCAAAAGAATCCTCCGATACATCAAGGGAACCATTAACTTGGGAATCATCCGGCGGATTCTGGTTTTTGAACTAATAGGATTTTTCAGATGTGATCACCAGTTGCTTAGATTCACCTAAAAGTACTTCAGAGCTCTACAATTTCTTGGTGATAAACCGTGTCATGGCAATCGAAGAGCTGGGATTGTACATCGTGTTCTCAACCAAAGTGTAATATGTAGCCATGTCGGCGTTGTGCTCAAGTCATTTGATGAGAACAAAACTCAAAGACTATGGTTACATATTTGACGTAATCCCGATGTACCGCGACAATCGGCGTTATTACATCTCGCAACTCGTTCAACATTCAAATCAAAGCACATTGATCTTCGATATCATTTCATCAAGGAGCATGTAGAAAAGGGTACTGTTGAATTATACTTTGTGGGTATTGATATACCAATTGGCGCACCTTCTCACCAAAGCCTTAGCTCCCGCTAGGTTTACTAGTTGGTCCAATTCCAATTGGTATAAGGCGTGTGTTTGACTCCGAGGAACTCGATGAACTTTTAAAACAATCTAAAACCGGGTCAAACACCAAAACCTTCTTTTGTAAATACTTTCAAAACAAAATACAAAAATATAAAACTTTCAAAAATTCAAAAATATTCTTCTATCTAAATTTCTCTTAACATGGCAAGTACAAATCTTCCGTCAACACTTTACTCTTTCAAAATTTTAGTATTTTTCCGGTTAAGTGTTGAGGGGGAGAAAGTAAATATTTTTCTGTTTCATAAAACCTTGTACTTTCATGTTACCTTATTCCGGTTGTGTCTTTGATAATGGTGGTCACATTTCTGGTTTACTGATAAGTAACATACTTTGCGTAACCAAATTTGTAAAATTTCATTATTTCTTAAGTCGAGGGGGAGTGTCGTCAAGTTTCTTTCCAAATAACATACTTATGTGAACCAAAATGGAAGTTATGGGCTAAGAATGAAAATGGTTGAGGTGGAGGGACAATTTTTGTCAAAAGCTTAAACTTAAATTAACATAACCACCTCAACTACTTTACTCATTCATTTACTACTATCATTTATTACCCAACAACCATTATCCACACATAAGAATCAATCTTCAAACCGTTTTAATCTTCATCTTTGTAAGTGTTTAATGATTGTTATGTATTTCTAAACATTGGTTTTGATTTCAAACTAATCCAACGGTTAGATTTTGTGTTTGAGATGATTTGTGTTCTACGCTGCATGCATGAACACAAAAATCATCATTTGAATGTTTATGATGATAAACTTGGTGTCAAAACGTTAAAAACAAGTGTTATAATCATTTTCAACATCAAAATCCACCCGTAAAACATTTTCAATCATTATTCAAGATTTAGGGTTTATGCGATTTGGGCTTTCATTTGGGGTGTTTCGACAATTAGATGGTTGTGTTATGTTTGTTACATGTTTAATTAACCAAAACCATGCTTGAATCATACCCAGAAACAAGAAATCTTAAGTAATTGTGAATTAGGGTTTATACCGTAGAAATTGTATTATTGATTCATAAGGGTTTTGATGTTAAAACTTGTTTAAAACAACTCATTAGGCCTCTTAGATATCCCAGAAATGATTTGGTGTCAATCCTATGGCTAAATCCTTACTATAAAATTTGAAAACTTAGGGTTTAGACTTACGCGTGAAGAGTGTTTTACGCATAAACCGTTTGGACTATTAGTTCATATGAAAACCTAAAAGGGTTTGAATAATATGTTAATAATGTAAGTTATGATGAATTTATTTCGTGTTTTACGAAAGTGAAATATTCGTAATCAAGGTTAACCATGATTCCTAACATAAGGATTGCCTTACGCTAGAATGTTATTCGTAGAAGAGTAATCTTACACCGTAACCTTTACGAAGGTTCTACAAAGGGACTACGCCAGTATCCTCGTGAAGGATATGCGTGAAAATTGAGTCTTAACGATAAGGTTCACTCTTACGAAAGTAACCCACGCATAAGCTCTATCATATGCTTACGCCAAGGTTATCTAAGTTCTTTCTCACGCTAATATTTCTTACCCATAAGCTAAGTTCCTACGCATAAGCTTATGCCTACGCCAGTATGGTCATCAAGCTTAATGCATAAGCTTGCAATTCCTACGCTTAAGCCTAATTTTAACCATAATTATGAATTGTTACGCTGCATAAACTTGTAAATAAATAAATCAAAACGCCAATTTAAACCAAAATGTCACTAATAAGCTTTAAATGGTTAATATGTTGTGTAAATGAGTGAAAAATTTGGACTTTACAATTCAAAACTAATAAACTCAATTTTAAACTTATCACGACTACTTTGGACTATTGGACATACAAGGGATTTGGACTCAGAATAACATTCATCAACATTACATATTCAATAATTGGACAATAAAATCAATTTTTGACTAACAAAATGTCTTTCAATATGTTGGTTCTTTTGGCTCAATATCTTTCAGATCATAATATGGACGTTCAAATGGAATACATTGTTGCACCTAATGTTCTCTCAATGGAAGACATCTTCCCCAACGGTTACACAATGAAGATTGGGAAGAACAATCTTTAGAGTCGATTTTGATAACTTCATGTGTTCTCGAGTCTCTTGTCAAATTGCCGTGGATATTCTCAAGACTCATCCTTACAAGAATATGCTCACTAATTCTCAAGAACCGTCAAGCCGGTGAGGATTTATGTTCACCAATTCTCGCATACCATGCGTAAGGTCAAAGGTCAAGAGGTCAGTAATAGTGATTACTCAACTACAAACAAGTCACCGTCACACTCCAAACAGTAATTTAAGGGCTATTCTTCTTCTTCCAAACATCCGTTCTATCAATATGATGCTTCTCCTTCGAAGAAGTTACTCAGCTCATGGTCGACATCGCTATTATGAAGTCATTGATCATCACAAACACTCATCAGCTGATCTTAAGAACATCCCCCGACCATGGAGAACCCTCTACATCATGGTTGCCAAATCAAGATCCGGACGCGATAGTGGTTTTGAGCATCTTAAGCTCATGGAACTACAAATATTTTGGGGCATGGTCAACATGAAGCACATCGAATTTGCAGCTAATACTCGGACCGGGACGACATGATGTCTTACCTTAAAAGCTCGCACCAAGATCCCTTATATCGATATACAAAATGTTGATCCAAAGGATTTAGGAATAATCCAGATATTCCCTTGAGACTGGATGACCCAAACCATCACTCCATGTTGCTTGAGCCCACACTCAATGTTGTTAGATTTAAGGACTCAACAACGAAGAAACAAGGTGCGGTATTGCCAGATTGCCTTCTCACTACTGACATCAAGAGACTTCAATGGTATAAACGTTATATGGAAGCAGTTGAATCGGGTAAAGTAGGATTCGTTAATGAAAAATCTTCTGGTACACCTGCTAGGAAGACCAGGAGAGGCAGTGCAGGAAGTGTTGCAAGCACTGAAAATACCCGCAAGTATCCAAAGAGATCTCATGTTCTCAAACGGAAAGTTCCATCCAAGGGTGCAATCCCTATTCCCAAACCAGAACCAAAACTGATGGACGAGGACCGAGGATACGATACGATTTAAGAAGAGGTTATCTACTGAATCCGCAAATGCAGATGATACACTCAACAGTTGAAAAACCTCTAAGTCCCAAGTCTGATAAAGGGAAAACTCCAGTGCAAGATCAGGAAGAAGAGAACTCAAATGAAGAGCCACTGGATGAAGACAAAGACTACCGAAAGAAGTTGAAGAATCTCAGACTTCAACATGTTTCTAAAGAATTCAACCTACAACAAACTCGTGGCCCTGGAGGGTCAAGTGGTGGTGAACTAACCACACCAGTTTTCGATGCGGTTAATCAACCCGATAAGGGAACTAGTACCACCACCCACGAATCACAAAAAACGTAACTAGAGGATGAGATGATCTTTGACTTTAAGGAACCTGAAAAAAAGAAGGAAAAGACTGAGAAAATTACTGATGAAGATGTTGAGGCTGCAGCTAAAGAAAAGACAGAAGAAGAAGCTCAAGCTCAAGCGCATGAAGAAGCAAGGGTCAAGGCCGCAGAACAAGCTCAAGCGGAAAGGAAGCCAATGATTACATTCTAGACAAATTCCGCGACGTGAGCAAGGAACAAAAAATTTGAGCCACCAAAGGACCCTGAGCCTCCTCATGAATCATCATCGCCAGACTCATCTTCTCACTCATCTCCACCACCATCCAAAGACGCTACCACCGTGATCCGCGATCCGTGACGATAAAGAAATCAACCGACACTTGACATCACGGCAAAGACAAGGATTGTCAAAGTCACATTGTTGAGCAACTAAGGAAGAAGAAAGTGGTCAACAAGAAATCAATCAACTTGCTGAAAAATCAATCTTCTTTAGAATGTGATAAACAAGGTTTCGAAAGAAAGAGATCGATTCAACAGTGTAGCTTCTAAATAGAGATATCCAAGGGAAATGGATAAGACGATCGAGAATACACTCACAAGTTTCTTCCTCGACATCTGCCCCTCGAGTGACAAGAGAGATGTTCACAAGACAACTTTATCCGAATCTCATGCAATTGGTCAAGAAAACAATGCAATCTACCTTCGTAGCAATGCAGCATCAATCCAATTGAGTCATAAAGTAGTCTCGATGCAGAGTTGATTTCCAAGATGGTGTTACAAATGTCTAAATGATCTCAGTAACGCTACCGATGAAGCTAAACTATTTGAGGCATTGCCGAATATCACCAAAACCTCATGTAAACAGACTGCCGAGAAGGCCAAGCGTCCAAGAGACAATGATGATGCGGATAAAGACTCTGAGCCAAAATGAAAGAAGAAAAATGATGATTCATCCTCTATGCCACCACCACCCTAAAGGACCTCCACCGACAGAAGATCTTCTCCACGTTCTACTCCTACTAATAAACCTCAGGACTCTGAGTCACCACCACAAACACAGAAAACCGGTGAACACTTTGAATACACTGGTAGTGATGATGAAGATGTCCCTGAGCCCCAAAAACAACCTACTTCTTCTACATCAACAAAGAAACCAAAGATCATCACTAAAGCCTAATAAGAAGAAAAGATCGGTTGTGTCATGGCTAGATGAAGATGATATCAAGCAGAGTATGACCGGTTCTTCTAAACTTGTTGATGCTACACCTCGCTATATCAAGGACAACAAATGGTAGATGGTCGTACAATGGAGCATGTGAAGCTTATACAAGAAAAGTTCAAAGTGAAGAAAATGACCAAAGCAGAGTTGAGGCTTAATCAAGAATGATGCATTTCAACTACTTAAAGACAAATGCTCGACAAAGGCAATCGAAGTTGAATATCATCTAGACAACATTGCAAGAGCCATGTCTAACAACATTGATTGGCTCAATCCTGAATCAAACATTGACTTCACCAGACAAGATAAAGCTCCATACTAGAATGATTGGACCAAACCTCTACCTACCATTGGCCGTCCGAGATCAACCCAAGATTCCCTATCGTTACTTCTTCAACAATGACTTGGAATTCCTTCTACACGGTAGCGATGTTACCGTAAAATACGCTACATCACTTACCTTCCCATTCCCGGCAGCAATCTACTCAAACAACATAGCCATCGAGGAAGAAGCCACACATATGTTTACTGACAACGTGGAAAAGTATGACCTCGATGAACTGTATGGGATTCATCATTGGCCTGAACGACGAAGAATCTACTATAGAAGCTGCCAGGTACTGAAATCAAAAAAGGAGGTGTACAGTGATGCACGGATCGTTGTAATTATGCATGTTACCTTGTCGTCGAAGTGGGACTACACATTCCTAAAGAAAATTGTGGTCAAACGACAAGACGAACGGTGATTATGACTTTACGTAAGCAGATTTCCCAGATTGTCGCTCAATGACATTGAAGACATGTATCTTGCCAAGGTAAAAGTTAGTCCACGATGCTTACACTTCTCTACAAATATCCAACGCGAAAGTACATCAAGTCATTGCTAATATTCATATAAGCTTCATCATGATCCAAGAACGTGTAGAAGATATTCAACTTGTCGTGGAATCATACCAGAAGAGTGTTAATCTCACAAAACCACAACTAGACCTTACCGACATAAACCAACTTGCTCAGTACACCATCATCAGGAAACCATTTGGGGTAGTCTACCGAAGTGAACTACACCACAATTGCTTCATGGCGTGCAAAGAGCTTCATAAGTTTGGGGATCACACATTGAAGAAGGTTCGGGACGGATTAGCTTATCGGTTAAAGGAGATACATGACGGCATAGGGTCACCGAAGAGATGGAATTCAAGGGACAAAAGGGATGTGAAGAAGATCATCACTCGGATTGATGAAAGGTTGTTCAGATGGGATCAGATAAGAACGTTGGAGAGTTTCGTAGGTGGTCATCCAAGCATATCTCTCATAGGCTACCAACGTCCAGAACGCATTCTTGGAGTTATTGCTGGAATACTTGAGACTCCTGGTACCCCTTGATTTGTTTCTCTTATCACTATTTGGATGTGTGAATTATATCTGACAATGGCTTGTGCACACATAACAGTGTACAACCCGTTCTTGTAATGAAAGGACCATGTGGTACGCATCAGTGCCACAATCCTTATAAAAGGAGCGAAAGCTTCTTACTTTTGAGTAAAACTAATCAAAACTTTCACTTTCAAAGTCTTTCTCAAAAGAACAAGTACTTCCCCTTATGTTTTCAAAACCTCAAAAGTTTATATCACTTATTGAGGGGGAATATTTGCTTAAAAATTTGTTCACAAATTGTTCTTTGTGGTAATCTTCCCACAAAACTCAAAATGGTCATATTCGATATCAAAATTTCGTCAAAAATAACATTTATATGCCATTTTTGAGGGGGAGAAAAATTATGTGATAAGAAATATGTTGTGAATTGCTAATGAATCGTCGTGCTAAAGACTTAACCAATGAATTGACGAGATTCTATAAATATGTTTCAAACAAATTGTCTTCAAATAATTTAATATTTTGAAATTATTTAATAATTTAATATGTTTCAAAAAAACATCGCCTAACTCATTTTGAAATTCACATCAAGTTTGTTCTAAGCTGTTAGGTCACTAGATTTACAACACAAGCTTAATAGAAAGAGACAAAGGCGGGTGAACAACTATCCTAACACACACACCCGTATATGTGAAATGGTTATGCGTAGAGGTGAGTGAAAGAGAATGAATTGAACAACCAACCCTCAAGTGAGGGTTATACAAGAGTATTTATAGGAGGGAAGCTAGGGCAACACTCCTAGTTCCCATCCTTTTGCTTATTAGGCTAGGCCTAGGCTTATGGGCCTTCTACATAAGCCTAAGGATAATAACAAACATAAACGCCATAAATAAGCTAACTATTACATGTTAATCACTAACACTTAATAAAGGTTTAGGAGTAATTCCAACAACATCCCCCTAAGTGTTGGTGATGAAAACTATAAACGGTGAAGGCGTTGATGTAATAGTAGCTTTGACGCTTTCTCACATTCTTCTTCTTGTGAGAAGAATTGCCTTGATTTGAACAATCTTTCCAAAGTTGTAGAGAAATTGTCTTTGAACAGCTTATGCTTTGACGCTATCTTTGTCTTTGTTCTTTTATCATTGTTCTTGTGATGGTAGTGATAGTATGTTGTAGTTGTTCCAGATCAAGTCTCAACCTCGTCCGATTCATCGCTCCAGTGTTCTACGCATTCTGCAACACGCTCATAATTTTGACGCTTATTTCAGATCGATGAAGTTCTTTAAGTCTTTAACTTTGTAGATTCTTTGGTTTGACAAAGAATCATTCTGACTTTTGTGTTGCTTTTAGATAGAACTTCCATTAGTGATGATGTTGGTTATGAGCATGCGAAGAATCTGCACGATCATTCCGCTCCAGAGCTTCCATAAGAAGAAAACATGAAAACGTTTAGTAATAAGCGGATTCCGGCACTTACAAGTTTGAACTTCGAGAGTGTTAACAAGATAGTGTGAAACACAACTCTAATTCTACAAAGGCCGCTTCATGAACCGAGTCCCACAAGTGAGATAACGCGACATGTACCGGCACATCTACGGTTCGATGAGTCAGAGGTACACCCAAGCATCACCTCACGCATCAGACCGCTTGAGACCACTAAGCGCAATCCACGGGAGTTATTGAAGTTTACCGCCGTGGCTGCTTGATGTTGACCCTGCAGAGTTTCCATTCAATCACCGAGGATCACAATTGTGAACCTCTCATAAATGTTCTCGCATATTGCTAAGACTGTGAAGGACTCGATAACGTAACACTGATGTTCTTATTGTTGAACACCAAGTGATGAAATGTCAAGTGTACCTAAGAGATCTTTTGATGAATCTCGTGGCTCTAGACTCAATAGTGCGCTTTGGTTTTCCTGAAGCGGAGACTGGAGAGGGTCTCCTTCTTCAATAATCTCTAAGAGAAAGCCGATAGTTTACGTAGGGTTCCCTGTGAGAATGAAACAAGCTTCTGTTGAGAGAAACTTGGTGGCTAAGAAGGTTTAGTGCATGCGTCACTGGGTCCATGACGACTTTTAATCTTCAATACCGGTCTCATCTAGTGACAACCAGTAGCATATGAATTGAACCTTTTAAGTTGAATAACTCGAGGGCTATTTCTTTTCACCTTTTCTTTGCTTTTTTTAATTCTTCAACTCCTTCTTTCTCCCATTCTCATTTCTCCTTTTTATAATCATACCTAAGGACTTCTAAATTCTAACTATTGGTAGTGTCCTTGGTAGATCCTCCTCGCTCAAGGATCATAGGACGTTTATTCCTAACCTTAATCTCCTTATAACTCCATTGCCATAAAACCATTTTCAAGAAAATCTCTCAAAGGGTTTGTAAATGAAAACATGTTTGAACCACTGTGAGAGTTTTATCTTTTAGCAAAAATACTCCCCCTCCACATGTGCTTAAGAGTTTTGACAGAAATCTGCATAGTGAGGAAAGAGCGCCAAGACTTTTGAATTGATCAACTCAAGATAGACAATCCCTGCAGACACGACACGCTGTATAGTTAAAGAGTTGCATTGTCAGCTTTTAGGTGACAACTAGCTCTAATAACTATCTTGAAGGTGTGGACAACCCCAAAGATTGTCTAACCTCGCCAAAGTTCATGTCTATCAAGAGTTTCTCGAATGGTACATTCTACTCAGACAAGTCCTTTGCGAGACACGTTTACATCACTAGCAAACTAGCTTGAAATTATTACCCGTCCCAGACAAGTCTTTTCGAGTTACTAACAGTTAAGATGTCGTCAATTCGTGGGTTGAAGTCTTTTAACACGAGAGTTCATATAGCAAAACACAACATATTTCTTATCACGTATTTTTCTCCCCCTCAAAAATGGCATATAAATGTTAGTTTTGAAGAAATGTTGAGAATAAATATGACCATTTTGAGTGTTGTGGGAAGATGACCACTGAGAACAATTTGTGAACAAAGATTTTCAAGTCAAATACTCCCCCTCAACGAGTGATAGAAACGGTTGAGGTTATCAAAAATCATAAGGGAAAGTACTTGTTCTTTTGAGCAAAACCTTGAAAAGTGAAAGGTTTGATAGGTTTTACTCAAAAGTAAGAAGCTTTCGCTCCTTTTATAAGGATTGTGGCACTGAAGCCGCATACAGGGTCCTTTATTTACAAGAACGGGTTGTACACTGAAATGTGTGAACAAGCCATGGACATAATAAATCATACATCCAAAGTTATAATGAAAGAAGCAGTTCAAGGGGTACCAGGTAGTCCAGAGATGTTTCCAGGAGTGTGAATCGGGCGTTGAAAGCCGGTGATGTTAACTCGGGTCAACCTCCAACATAGCTTTCCAATCTTCTGAATTGATCCCTTCGATACAACCGTTCATCAATCATGGTGATGATCCTCTTCACATCCCTTCGATCCTGAGAATTCCATCGCTTAGGAGACCCAATCTTCGGATGTATATCCTTCAACCGATAAGCCAATCCGTCCCTAACCATCTTCAAAGTGTGATCCCAAACTTGTGAAGATCTCTACACGCCATTAAGCAATTTCTTTGAAGTTCACTGCGTAAACGACGCCGAATGGTTTGTCGATGAGTGTATATTGTGAGAGTGGGTTGATGTCGGAAGATCAAGCTGCGGGGTGGAGTGAAGTTGACACTGGTCCGATAAGATTCTACCGCAAGTGGAGATCTTCTACACGTACTTTGATAACTATGCGTCTGATGAAGATGAGCACTGACTTGATGAATTCACGTTGTACTTCAATGGAGAATTGTCTCATACGACCCTCAGACTTTGGCAAGTAAAGTACATGTCTTCGATTTCGTTGATAGACAAAGTCTCAAAGTCAGCTTCAGAGAATGCATAATCCCTTTCGTCTTACCTTTTGACCACAATCTTCTTGAGAAAAGTGTAGTCCCATTTGGACGAAAGATCAACGTGTGTGATGGCAACGATACTTTAGGATCAACACTTCATGTTGAGATTTCAACCTGGCAGCTTCTGTAGTAGATTCTTCTTCCGCCAATGGTGAATCCTATACATTGCATCTCGGTTGTACTCTTCCACTTGGTTGGAGAACAAGTGGTTAGATCTTTCCTCCATGGCTATGCAAATAGAGTAAATTGTCACGGGAATGGAAGTGTCAAAGATGTAGCGTATTTCCTTGAACCATCGCCACCGTGTAGAAGAAATTCCAGGTCTTTGTTGAAGAAATATCGAATGGAATTTAGGCTCATTTGGTTGGCCGATTGTTGGTAGTGGTTTAGACCCGCCGGTGTAATATGGAGGGTTGTCCCGCTTGGTAAAGTCGATGTTTGCTTCGGGGTTGAGCCAATCCATGTTATTAGACATAGCTCGAGCAATGTTTTCAAGGTGATATTCGATCTTGATGGCACTTTCTGAGCTATCTTTTAACAGTTGAAAAGCTTCATTCTTGATTCGCCGAACTCGATTTTGTCATCTTCTTTACTCGAAATTTTTCTTGCAATATCTTTGCATGCTCCAATGTATTACCGCTCTACCGATCTTGACCTTCAAATGGGTAGGAGTGGAATTGACAAGTGTAGAAAACCATTCAAATTCCTCTGTTGTATCTGCATCTAGCCATGATAGGACGCCACTTGGGCTTCTTCTTCTGTTTCTTAGGCCTAGATGAGGGTTCTGGTTTCTGTACTTTGTCGGGAGAGGCGGTTTGTTGTTGGGGCTCATGGTATTCTTCATCGTCACCACCCGTATACTCAAAGTGGTCACCGGTTTTCTCGAGTGGTGGTCTCGTAATCCTGAGGTTTATCCAGTAAGAGGAGTAGGGGATCTTTGTTGAGCGTGAGTTCTTTGTGGTGGAGGCGCATTGAGTACCGAATGGAAGATGATTCACCATACTTCTTTGTGCATTTAGGCTCCTTATCCTTATCTTGATCTTTGTCTTCGTCATCTCTTGAACGCTTAGGCCTTACGCCTTCTTCTCTAATGATGACTTGAGTTGGTATTCCAAAGAATGCTTCAAACAACTTAGCTTCGTGGGAGGCAAACGTTGCGTAGCCGCTTTCAACATTTGGGCTACCAGCCGGTTCACCAATTCATCATCCGAGAAGATTGTAGTTTCAACTGGATTGATGCTCAAATTCATCGGAGTTGGTTTCATGGCTTGCTTGGCTAAATCTAAGAGATTCGGATAAAGTTGTCTGGTATACATCTCCTTCGTTTCGAATGACCTCCATAAGGAACTTATGAGAGTATCCTTTGATCATCTCTGCTCATGCTCCCTTGAAGATCATCCTTCATAAGCTTCTGGACATACACCCTTTCAACTTTCATCTCGTCTTGCTCATCATGAAGATGTTGTATTTGGTCAGTAAGGAAATTCAACTTTCTCAGAGAGAATATCTTTCTTTCTACTCGCTTTACAAATTTTAACGATTCAATTCTTTGATTGAGAGATCCAAGATGGAGTTGGCTTTAATGATTTGGATGATGATTTGGTTGATTTCGATGGTGGTGGTGAAGATGAGAAGATGATTCGATGATGATGAGATGAGGAGACTCCGGTCCTTTGGTGGCTCAAGTTTCTTCCTTTGATCGTGCAAGACTATCTAGAAGGAACTTATCATACTCAACATCTTCTTCATTTCCAGACTTAGCTTGTTCATCGCCTTTGGCTTTGGCCGCAGCTTCTTCATCAGCTTTACCTTCTAACTTCTCGGATTCTGGTTCTTCAAGAGTGTCCTCCACACGTGTTTGTTGTTGTACCAAAGTGGTGGCACAAGATCCCTTATCGGGTTGATTAACCGCGATCGACCTGGTGAAGGTTGAGCTCCACCACTGACCTCCCGGCCACCCATTTGTTCTTTAGCAAATTGTTGTGCGACGTAGAAGTCTCAACGAATTTGAACTTCTTCCTATATGATTTACCCAGTTGCTCTTCATCTGAGCTTGAGCTTTCTTCATACGGCACAAGTAATCGAGTCTTCCCTTTTCCTTGATCACTGAGGACTAGGAGGTTTAGATACCATTTTAGTTTCATCTTCGCAGCTTCTGAGTAAAAACCTCTTCATCTCGATGCAGCACTCCCGAGTCCTCGCCGTTAGCTTTTTTATGCGGTTCAGGCTTAGGTATCGGAATAGAACAAACTTCCTTGGCGGAACTGCCCTCTTCTTGGAGGATTCCTCCCTGGGAACATCCTCTGACTCTCAAGTTTGCGCAGCACTTCCTGCACTTCCTCTTCTCGGTTTTCCTTAAAGGCTTACCACGAAGATTTTTCATCAAGAAATCCAACTTTGTTCTTCCACCGTGAACCAAATATCTTTTATAAGAATAGAGCCGTTTAAGTTCATTGGGAGAAGGTGATCCGCAACACAAACACCTTGTTTCTTAGTCGTTGACTCCTTAAATCTGACTGTAGAGTGGGTTCACCAACATGTCATGATTTCCGGGGTCATTGATTCTTTTGGGGATGTCAGGGTTGTACCCAAGTGCTCTTTGGATCAACAGTTTAGTATATCTGATGTAGGGAATTTTTGAGCCAAGATTTTTGAGCCAAGATTTTTGAGGAATGTCATCATGTCATCCCAAATCAGAGCTTCTACTTCGATGTGCTTCATGTTGATCAGAGCCCAGAAGATTTGCAGTTCTACGAGCTTGGGATGCTCATAGCCGCTGTCATGACCAGAAATGGATTTTGTGATGATGATATAAAGGGTTCTCCAAGGCTGAGGGATGTTCTTGAGATCCTCGTGAGAATGCTTAATGATAACCCTTGAAGCTTCGTCATACCCAATATTAATCAAGAATTGCGAACGCTTTCGTGGGTGCAGCAGAGAATTCAGTTGGAATGATGTCGGGAATGAGGAGAACACCCCGTAAGTCAGCAGGAGTGATGGTGAGTTGCTTGTGATTTAGCGTCACTGTCAGAGCATTTTGACCTTTGACCATCTGCATTGTATTCCAGAATTGCTGTATGTAGACCTCGAACAGGGCAGAGTGTGAGAGCATGTTCGATATGGATGATTCTTTAGAACATCCACAAAGAATCAGCAGAAGACTCAGAGCATGAAAGAGTTTTAAAGTCAACTCTTAGATTGTTCTTTCCAATCTTCCTTGGATAGCCATTAGGAAGATATCGGAAATTGTGAGAACCTCGTGCATCCACATTCATTTGAGCAGCCATGTCGTGATCCGAAATAACATTAGCCAAAAGAACCAACATATCGAGAGACATAATGTTAGTCAACGTTTTATTGTCTAATTATTGAACGTATAATGTCAATGGTTGTTACGAGTCCAAAGTCACTTGTATGTCTAATAGTCCAATGACGCCGAGAAAATTTTGTGAGTTAGTTAACTTTAAATTTTAAAGTTTATGTTATCACTTATTAATCACAACATATTGAACGTTTAAGCTTATTAGTGACATTATTGGTTTTGTGACGTTATGATTTATTTATTTACAAGTTTGCACGTGTAACAATTCATAACGAAGGTATGATCAAGGATTATGCGTAGAAATGGTAGCTTATGCGTGAAATTGGGGTTATATGAGACACAAGCTTGCGCGTAGGAACCGACTTACGCCGTAGGAAACAGAGTATCCTTATATATAGAGCTTACGCCAGGCGATATAAAACCTTACATCAAAGGCTTACTCGTAAGAGTAGACCTTATGCGTAGAGGTCAAGCACGCGATATCCTTCATAGGATACGCCAGTCCCTTTGTAGAACCTTACTGCACGTACGCTGTAAGATTTCTTACGCATAACTTCTACGCTGCAAGGTGATCCTTATGCGTGAGTTTCAATGACCTTGACTGAAGTTTTGCGCGCAAGCCCTGAAATATCATCATCATAACATCATTATTAACACTAACATTCATCTTATAAATGCATCATGGCATGAAAGTTCATTAAACAAGCTTACGCTGAAAGTCATACGTAAGTCAAAACCCTAAAGTTCATGAATTACTTATATGATTTCTAGCCATAGATATGCACCAAAAGTTTTTCCTGAGGTCTAAGAAGTATATTGAGTATGTTTATCCAAGTTTTAACATAAAAATGTCAAGAATCAAAAATACCCAAAGCGTATGAATATAAACCCTAATTTTCAATTTATGAATCATTAGTAGTGTGATTTCAGGTTTGAATATGCTCAATTCAACTTGAATACAACTTTATACAACAATCTTTAACACCAAAAACCTTCACATATGGAAACGCCCAAACCCACGGATAAACCCTAATTTTCAAAATCCATCAATATCGTTTCGTGCATTTTGAGGATAAAAAAGATATCATTCATGTTATAAAACGTTTTTGACACTATCTTTTTAACCACAACACATATTTGATCATGTGTTCATATCGCATACGCCGAGAACACAAAATCAAGCATACACAAGAATTTGACCGTTGGATTCATGTGAAAATCAAAACCATTGTTTGAAAACATGTAAGAAACATTAAACCACTTACAAATTGATGATCCAAAACACGATTTGGTGAACTAATCTTAGGCTAGGATAGGTTTGGTGTGTGTATTAAATGTGAGGTGAAAAGTTAGGTGGGGGTGTTTTTATTTAAAATAACTTAAGCTTTTGGCGTTTTAGTCCCTCCACCTTTTCCATTTTCATCCAATGCCATTTAACTTCCATTTTGGTTACCAAATGATAGATTTTAAGAAAGAAACTTGACGACACTCCCCCTTGACTTAAGAAAATAATGAAAGGTTATAAATTTTAGTCCGAGGAGGTCAATGAACCGAAAATTTACCACCATTGATAAAAGAAACAACCGTAATATGATAACATGCAAGTACACGGATGTTTTGAAGCAGCTAAGTGTTTATTTTCCCCTCAACATTTGATCGGAAAATATTGAATTTTGAAAGATTAGAGTGTTGACGGAAGAAATGTACTTGCAATGTTGAAAGAAAATAGATAGAAGAATATTTTTGTTGTTTTATCGGATTTTATATTTTTGTATTTTGTTTTTGGAAAAATATTTACAAAAGAGATTTTGGTGTTTGACAGTTTTTAAGGCCGCTTAGAGGTCATCCAATCCTCTTGAGTCAAACACCTCATACCAATCCGTGGACCAACTCATTAAACCCAGTGAGGCAAGGCTTTGGTGAGTAGATCTCGCCATTGGTATTCTCAGACTCCACAAAATATAATTCAACAAGCACTCCTGCCCACGTGATCCTTGATGAAATGATATCGAAGATCGATGTGCTTTGATTTCGAAGTGTTGAACCGAAGTTGCACGAGATCGCATAGCACTGATTGTCGCAGCATTATCGGATTCTATCAAATAAGTAACCATAGTCTTTGAGTTGTGTTCTCATCCAAATGACTTGAGCACAACATGCCTATTATGGCTATTATTCGCCGTTGAGGACAACATGTACAATCCTCGCTTCTTCGATTGCCATGACAATCTTTGTCACCAAGAAATTGTAACGCTCCCAAGTACTTTTCCGTGAATCTAAGCATCCTATGTGGTCAAGATTCAAAAGCTTTAGTTCAAAACCGAATCCTTCGGATACCATCTTCTAAATTAATGGTTCCTTTGATGTATCGGAGGATTCTTTTAGCCTCAGAGAGGGGTTTCAGCTTGGTCGTGGATCGATAACGGGAGAAAGGTATACGGCAAAGACAATATCGCCCCGCTAGTCATTAGATACAGAGAGAACCTATTATACTATGGTATTTTGTAGGGTCCACTAATTTCCCATGTAAATCAAGCCAGCTTCTTGGTATGAGCCATTGGTGTGGCGTAGGTGTCACAAAGTTTACATTCCAAATTTGTTTAACAGTTTAAGGGCATATTTGGACTGACTCAAGAAAATACCACGGGGTGATTGATGAACTTGTATTCCTAGAAAGAACGTGAGTTCACCCATCATGGACATTTCAAAATTTTTTTTCATTAGTTTTGCAAAAGCGATTGAGTACTTTTTATGAGTTAAAATGATGTCATCCACATAAATTTGAACAATTAAAATATGTTCCCCGTGATATTGTATGAAAAGAGTTGGTGACCAACCTTTGTAAAGTTATTGGTAATAAGGAAAGATGATAGCTTATCATACCATGCCCGAGGGGCTTGTTTGAGACCGAGAGAGCTTTCTCAGCTTGTAGACATGATTAGGGAACTCTCGATCAATAACTTTTCGGCCGACTAACATAAACCGCTTTTCGCTGTCCATTGAGAAAGCAGCTTTTACATCCATCCGAAAGACTGTGATGTTCATGTGAGCCGCAAATGCCGTAAAAATCCTACCTTCAAGACGGCAACCGAGCTAATGATTCTTCAAAGTCAATACCCTCTTCCTGTCTATAACCCTTAGCCACCGGACGTGACTTGTTTCTAATAACGTTTCCTTCAAAGATCCGCTTTGTTTTTCCAAATCCATTTTAGACCAATGACTAAGACCCTATTGGTCTTTCTCAACCCGCCCCATACTTCAAGACGTTTAAATTGGTTGAGTTCTTCCCGCATGGATTCAATCCGCTTGTCCTTGTCATTAAGTCTTTAGGGCTCGATTGGCAGACAAAGGAGTGCATAAATGCAATGTTCACCGCCTGTGTGAAGACGTTGTCTCAGAACGCATCGGGTTGATCTGTTGCCAATAATATTATCCAGAGGACGGTCTTTTGTCCATCTATGTGTGGAGGGTTGATGTTGGTATACATTGTGCAGATTTGAGGATTCAAATGGCTTGTTGAAGATTCCGCACATCCGTGCAGCAGCCTCATTAGCAAACGGGTTAAAGAACACATTTGGATCAAAATCGCAGGTGGGGTACTTCATCTGAATATCATCACTCTAAGTTCATCATTGTTGGAAGCGTTTGTTCAACCGTAGGGTGGAGTCAATAGTGGTGCTTCTTCAACATTAGTTGTTGTAGCATGTGTATCGTATATGAGTATTATCAAGTTGAGGAGCGAAACAAATGATACACCGAGCACGCTCATCAATATCGCCATCAACAAATGGAGCAAATAGCCTTTCCATTTGTTGACGAGTGAGTCAGCTTTGTTTAGCTGATGATGGGGTTTGGGGGAAGTTTAAGCGGTTGTGACCGGGTTCTAAGTCAAATGCTCAGAAGCCATGTGAAACGATTAAAAAATGGTATCAATCAATTGTTTCATTATCATTGTTATTCATTAGCAATTCACAACATATTTATAGAATCTCGTCAATTCATTTTGAAACATATTTATAGAATCTATAAATATATTTTAGAACAAACTTGACGAGATTCTATAAATATTTTTGAGGGGGAGGAGACGAGATTAAAATGTGATCAAAAAGTTTAATGATCGTTGTTTGAATCTCAAAATGAGCTCGACTCAGACGGAACAAATGAATTGACAGGGAATCAAAGTCTGTAAATGTACCATCTCTAGAAACTTGTGATAGATATGCACTTTCATGGGTCTAACCTCCTTTTCAAGAAGTGTTTACAACTTCAAGTTAGTTATTAGAGCTAGTTGTCACCTAAAAGCATAAATGGAACTCTTTTAACTAGGCAACGCAACCGTGTTTCGTGGGGAATTGTCTATCATGAGCCGATCAATTCAAAAATGCAACTCTATCCTCTATGAGCAGATTGTCAAAACTTATGCTAACACTTGAAGGGGAGTGTTTCCAAAATATAAAACTCTAAGAGTGTTTCAAACATGTTTTCTATCATAAACACTCTGTGAGATTTTCAAGAAAAATTGGTTTTATGGCAACATGGGACAATCATGGAGTTATAAGGTGACTAAGGATAGAAATTCGCCCTATGATCCGCCAGAGCCGGAGGGATCTACCCAAGGACATCACAAATAGTTAGTATTAGAGTCCTTAGGAATGATTGAAAAAAGGAGTGAGAAAGGAGAAAGAAGGGGTTGAAGAATTAAAAGAAATGTAATGAAAAAGGGTGAAAAGAAATAGCCCTCCATATTCAACCTTAGGCGTAAACCGTTCAATACATATGCTAATGGGTTGTCACTTAGATGACACGGTATTGAAGACAAAGATGTCATGACCCTGACGACCGCATTAAACCTTCTAGCCACTCAATTCCTCTCAAAATATTTGTTTCATTCTCACTGAACCCTACATAAGTCGGGTTTCTCTTAGAGATTGCTGATATTGAGGAGACCTCTCTAGTCTCCGCCGGAAAACCAAAATGCACTATTGAGTCTAGAGCCACGAGACTCATCAAAAGATCTCATAGGAACATATGACATGACATCGCTTGTTGTTCATCAATAAGGACACAAGTGATATATTCTAGAGTCCTACGCAGGTCTTAGCACTGCCGTAACATTTATGAGAAGTTTCACATCTATGATCTTCAATGATTGAATGGAAATTCTCGCAGATCAACATCAAGCACCCACATACAGTGTCACTTCGCACCCCCGTGGATTACGCTTAGTGTGTCTTAAACGTCTACATTCGGGTGATGCTTCTCTCGTGTACTCAACACTCATCTGAATCAGATGCACTTCGGTATATCGCTATCTCACTTATGGGACTCCGTGCAGAACGCCTTGTAAGAATTAGAGACGTTTTCACACTATGTCGCTAACACCCTAAATTCAAACTGTAAGTTCCTAATCCGCTATTACTAACCTGCTTTTATGTTTTCTTCTTATGGAAGCTCCGAGTGCATTGATCGTGCGTATTCTCCACATGCCCATACCAACCACATCACAAATGAAGTTCTCATCAAAATCAAAGGCTACACAAATTTAAAGATGATTCTTCGTCAATGCAAAATCTACAAAGCTATGTGACTGAGAGAACTTCACAACAATGAAACATCAAAGACAAATAGAGTGTGAGCATGGTGAGAAAGACGTGAGACACCAATCCAACAAAGTTAACAACGTGCACAACCACATTAATTGATCCCAAAGCATTAAGGAACAAAGAATCAAGACTATTCTATATCTACACACAAAGTTCAAGCTCGAGAAAAGTAAAGACCTAATCAAGTGGAGCATCATTTGAATGACCACCCTTAGGGGGAGATTGTTAGCCTTAATAGTTTTTATTAGAAGTGATGGTCATTCACGCTTAGGAACTTTGTAACGTGTGTTAGATATCGTGATAGAATAGTCAACGGGCTCGTGGATTGACTAAGCTAAATGGGTACTAGTTATGATAAGCTTGCCAAATATCCAATCCAACCCATGTCCAAGCCCACGATGCCCATAGAAAGCCTTTAGGGCATCAATGTTAATTGTACTATATAAACCCCTCAAAGTCTCATTTGAGGGATGTGCTTGAGTGTGTGTGTGTGTGTGTTTTCTTTGAATATACAACATATTGTGTTCATCTTCTCTACACATATCACACTTTTACATATCAAGTCCCCATCTTTCTCATCTTTATTTCTTTCATCTTCACGCATAGTTTGTGTTTGTGTTGTTCGAAGTTCTACGCGATAACGGTTGGGTTTGTGATAAGGTGGATAGATTTAAGGTCCTACAATTGGTATCAATCGCCTAACAATGGTTTAGGAGTGTTTGTGTTTGTTTTGAAGTTTTGGTACCATACGCAGAAAGCTCTCGCTTATACATCTTTGACACGCTTAAAGCTTTGCATTTTACACTTAAAAATTCAAGATTCTTGTGGTTTAAGGTTTATTTGGTGTTAAAGTTTCAGTTTTTTGCAAAAAGTTCGAAGCTTTACGTGTTTTAAATCATTTTTAAACTCGCATTTAATTCAGTAGGTCATTTCTACGCGATAGCTATCTAAGCACTTTGGGTGAAAAAGGTCAACATTTTTGTGTTTTTCGAGTGTTTTTAAGGCTGTTTGTGCAAGAGAAATCGTTTGAATCACTGGAAATTTTTACGCGTAGGTCAAAACCCTAGTTCTACGCGTAAGAAAAGTCAACACCTATTTCTATTTTCTACGATAAGAGTTTTTGTGCGAAGCTTTCTTCGAAGCTATAACGTTACCGTCGCTTCCCTCACTTGGATAAGTTTGTGGAACACTTCGACTTTTGGATATCTTTTACAATCGCGGATAGTGTAAAGGATTTTTGGCAAAACCCTAGATTTACGGCATAAGCTAAATCTACGCGTATAATTTCTTACGCATAAGTATTTTCTTACGCTCTAAGCTTGTCTTTACGATAAGTAAATCCTACGATAAGGATTCTAATGCGTTTAAGTTTTAGTCTACGCATAACTCTATTTGTTATGCGTAACTTGGGTATTACGCGTAAGTTATCTCTACGCCTAAGCACAATCTCTACGCTAAGCATCGCTTCACTGTAACTTCGTACCTACGCTAAGCTCTTCATTTTCAAAAAAAAATTGGACCCAAATTCAAATTTTAAATTTTTGAGGAGACTAAACGCTCAATTTTACTAAATTCAAATTTTGGTATAACTTGGAAAATTTTGGTCAAAAATTCAAATTTTGGACCCAAATTCAAATTTTTCGGTCAAATTTGGCGTCAAAATTGTCATAACTCAAAATTTTCATACGACCTTAGAATTGATTTTATAGTGAATTTCAAATTTTGGGAGAAAAATTTTCATAGAACCAAGTTCACGAGTACGACTTTCTAAAAACTTCAAACGCAATATCTTTATTAAACACAACTCATTTTATCGTTGAATCGATCCTACATCAACTTTATCATAACATACCTTCATCAATGGCAACTCAACAAGACATTCATGCAGCCAGTGCCGAAAACCGACCTCCTATGTTGGAAAAAGGTGGTTATCTTCAATGGACAAGTCGTATGCTTCGCTACATCAAGACCAAACCTAATGGAAACTCATGATTCAATCCATTCAGAATGGACCCTTCAAGCCTCGACAAGTCCATGTCCCTGAAAATGCTGATGCAACACCTCCCATCCCACCATCTTCTCGCTTCAAAACGAATCGAATACATCAAGAGGATCGTAAACAAGTCGATGCAAATGACATGGCAATTCATATTGTCCAACTGGGTTTACCAAGAGACATCTTTGCCGCTGTGAGACAGCCAGTTGAAACTGCCGATATGTGGGAACGTGGTAGACGGCTTTGTCATGGAACATAAATTGGTCAACAAGACATGGAGAACAAGCTGCTAACTGAATGGGAAAAGTTCACTTCAACTCCTGGAGAATCCATTGAATCCTACTATGGAAGGTTTTGTACTTTGATGAATGAGCTTATCAGAAACAAGTTAGCACCCAGAACTATCGTTCAAAACATCAAGTTCTTGAACAATCTTCCGGAAGAATGGGGACGCTATGTCACTATTGTCAACCAAACAAAAGACTTACATCAAGTGAACTTTGATCAACTAAATGATTTTCAAACAAAACCAAGTGAAGTGAATGAAGTCGAAAGAAAGATTGGCAAAGAATCATGATCCATTGGCACTAATTGCAAAGACTCAACCCTCAATGAATACACAACAACAAGCTTCATCATCTTCCACCAACAACAACTTGCAAAGAATACATTCCACAACCACAAGTTGTCTTCCCTCAACAACAATTCTATCCACCAGAACAACAAGTCATTCAACAACAACGGTATCCACAATACCGTGAACAAGGAATCACCGATCCCGAATCGAACAAGAAGCACTTGCTACAGTATTTTCTTTATTGGGTAAAGCATTCAAAAGTCGCTATTCCACACCAACTAACAACAACCAAAGGATTTCATCAAACACTCGCAATAGGCAAATTGCACGTACCGGTGTGAATATGGGTAATCAAGGAAATGGTTGGAGTTATTGGGAATCAGCAGGATATGCTACCGATTTCGCATGGGTAATCAGGTTCCGTTCAGGTAATCATTGGGTCGTAATGTTGGAAATCGATGGGACGTAATGTTGGGAATAGAGCAGTGGGTAATCGAATGGGAATGTTGCGCTCCAGTCCATTGGAAATTATGGAAATGTGAATCGGTAATCGTGTTAAGTGTTATAACCGCAAGGAGTGGGTCACATGGCAAGGAATTGTCCTACTAAGCCAAAAAGAAGGATCTTGAGTACTTCTCGAAAGCTATCTTATTGGTACAAAAAGAAAAAGTAGGACTTCAATTGAGTGCTGAGGAACATGACTTTATGGCTATTATGGATGATTTGGAAGACCTCGAGGAACTCAATGCAAACTGCATCTTCATGGCAAATCTTCGAGGAGACTAAGTACCGACTCGACGCACCTCCCGCCTATGACGCCAACGCAGATTCCGAGGTACCAATCATTGATCCATGCTATAACAATGTCATATTTGATGTGTTTACTCATGACGAACAACATTCTCAGTGACGCCAAAGACCTACTTATGATACATACATGGACAATCCGAAGTTGTAGCAATACTAACTCAAACTCCATATGTGGATCCTAGTGGAGGCTGTGTGGCACAAAATACCGAGACTGATGAGGAAACACGTGCTTATTTTGAATCATTAATCAATAACTGTGGCATTGAAATTGAGAAAGTTAGAACGGTCAATCGCGAGTTAAGGCCGCTGAATGCTAAATTGACTGCTGAGCTTGAGAGTTACAAGGAGAACGCAAAAGCCTTTGAATTTCATACAAACAAACTATCAGAATTAGAAATTGGTTATCGAGATTCTGTTTTAAGAGAAAACAATTGCAACTCAAGTATGACACACTTGATGTGAATTTGAACTTGAAAATAAAATCTTTAAACAAGGAAATTTCGAACTAAATGACCAACTTTCTAGACAAAAACACTGTTTTCTGATCTTGAAAAAGAGAAGAAACAGTTGATTGCCGATTTTTCAAAACGAGAAGATTCTCTTCTTGATGAAATTCTTGATAAAATGAAACTATCAAAAAAATGGAAAATTTGCTTCTTACAACGGGTCATTCCGCTAAAACAAACAAGATGCTTTCTAATCAAGTAAATCCGATTTTCATACTTGCATAAAATGGCTCTTGGTAACTCACCTCCTTGTTTCCTCAAGAAAGCTCAGAAAAACGGAATGTGTTGAACAATGGAAAACCTTTGCATGAACCCATAATTGTACATGATTCTCTTGAAACGTTGGAACTATCTGAGGAGAGTAGATCAAAAATGAAACAAAACATCCAGAAATCAAACCAATTGATTATAACAAATGGAACAAAATTAATGGTATTTCGTTTGTTTCATAAAGAACAATCAAAGTTTTCCACCAAACCAAGTGTTTCAAACAAAGTGTCAACACCGTTTCAAAATCAGCAAAACCAGTTGTTGTCTCCAAATCTCTTTCTAACATTGAACAAATGTCTTCAAACAATCCTTTTAACACAAGTGATGCGAAAAGTATTTTAGAAAATGTGAAAACTAGAATTGCAGATCTTCAAGAGACTGTTAAAACTAAAACCAATATTACAACAAACATCGGTTCAATAATAATGAACAGAAAAAGATTTTTGAAACTCAAATTGCCCCTCAGCTGAATAACATCAACTCAAGGGTAATTCATTTTGAACAAGCATTTTGAAAGAAACAAACTGACTTTGTCAAGGACTATAAATCCCAGGTAAAGCAAGCTAATGAAAGTGTTGAACACATCAAAGTTTTGGAAAATTTAAATGATTCTCTTCAAGATGTTCGACTCTGATATTATGTCCATCATTTTGCAAACATATTTTGTTGAAGATCATGAAAGACTCCAGTCTGAGACCTCTCAAATTGTTTCAAAATATGAAAAAGCTCTTGAAAAACTTGAAAAGAAAATGTCTCATATTTTAAACAACTTGATCGAAAAACTGAGGAATGCAAATATGACAAACTGTCGATGATGCCTACAATGACATGAAAGTTTAAAAATGATCTTTTGAGGGCTCACCTGGAAAGTCAAAAAGGAAAGGCAGTGGATACTGTGATTACAAAACCATTGACCGAGGAGAAAGCAAATGTTCCCAAACCGGTTTCCAAACCAAAAATGTCTGTTTCTATGCCTCCTCCAAAAGTCAATGAGAAAAATGTTTCATCAAAACCAGTCACTCCACCTGCCTTGCCTAAACAAAATGTTGATAAAGGAAAAGCGGTTATCGAGAAACCAAAAGTTTTAGCACCTGGCCTTTTTAAGATGAGTACCACTAATGACATCTAAAACATATGGAACAAACGACATAAGTTTAGAAAAGCACTCTAAAGAGACTAGGAAAGCTGAAACCACCTCCCTTCATAAAAATGTGAATCCTAATGCGTGTGCCTTACCTTCTACAGGACTAGAAAGCACCTCTAGGAGCAGCAGACTAAAGCCTAAGAGCAATACAAGGAACAATAGAGTCTCGGATGCCTCTAAGAGTAGTAGCTTGAATAAAGAGAAGAAAGTAGAAGAACACCCTAGGAATTTACCGCTTTTGAATAAGAAAGACATTTCATCTGAATGTAATGAACCTATGAAATCTTCTAAGTCTAATGAATGTGTTGAATCTCTTTGTTTAACTTGCAAGAAATCTTTAATTAATGTTCAAGATGTTTGTGTTTCTATGAATGTGAATGATAAGCCTGTTAAGAAGAACGTTCCAAAAAGATCTTACGCTAAAAAAGTAGGAAGACTAGTTGCAAAACTTAGGCTTTACACTACCGACAGAACCATAGTGTTTACTTTAGGGATGATATTTGGAAACCCACAGTAGAACTTTTCACACTCCAAAATGGAAAAATGAGTGATAAACCAGAATTCCCTGTAGAAAACCTCTTTGAGTGTGATCGGGAATTTACCTCTAACTCAAAGGAACCAAAATCAAAACGGTTTCCAAAATATTCTTTTTCTCGTTTGGCAGGTTATCGAAATTTGTCTTTGGATCGTCGACTCGGTTGCTCCAAGCACATGACGGAATCAAGCTGCCGATCAATTTCGTCTGAAATTCATGGGAACCGTGACGCTTTTGGAAATGATCATTTAGCAGCTATCATGGGTTATGGAGATCTACCTTTTGGAAATTATTTGATCACTCGGGTTTACTATGTCGAAGGGTTGGGACACAATTTGTTTTCGGGGCGCAGTTCGTGATGCGATTTAGAGGTTGCTTTTAGGAAAAATGCTTGCTTCATAGAAACTTGGATGGCATTGATCTCTTAACTGGGAATCATGATACAAACTTGTATGCTATCGACATCAATCAAATGGCCTCTTCATCACCAATATGTCTTATGACACGAGCATCCGGAACACAGTCCTGGTTGTGGCATAGAAGGTTATCCCATCTCAATTTCGACACCATCAACAATATTGCCAAAGACAACATCGTCAACGGACTTCCAAAGTTCAAATACACCAAGGATCACTTATGTCCATCATGCTAACAAGGAAAAAGCAAAAGAGCATCATATAAACCCAAAACCGCACCTAGTTCGGAAGCAAAGTTGCATATGTTGCACATGGACTTATGTGGCCCAATGAGAGTTGAAAGCATTAATGGGAAAAAGTATATTCTTGTTATCGCCGATGATTATTCAAGATATACATGGGTTAAGTTTCGAGATCAAAAGACGAAGCACCGTGCATCATCATCACCTTTCGAAACGTATTCAAGTACTTCTTCAAACTCCAGAAGGGTTGTAAGAATGCACAACGCAATCGAATTCACTAATCGAGTTAAGAACTTATTTTGAAGATGTTGGAATTACACATCGACATCATCGTTGTTAGAACTCCACGCAAAATGGGGTAGTTGAAAGAACAAATAGAACTCTTGTGGAAGCCGCTCGCACAATGCTAATCTATTCTAGTGCACCGTTATTTCTATGGGCGATGTCGTTGCTACGCTTGTTTCACTCGGAACCATCCCTAATCCATCCTAGGTTCAATAAAACCCCATATGAGCTTGTGAACAACAGAAAACCGGATATCTCTTACTTTCACGGATTTGGCGCTTTGTGCTATCCTACGAATGACAGAGAAGATCTTGGAAAAATGAAAGCAAAAGGTGATATTGGAATCTTCATTGGATATTCAGATAACTCGAGGGCATTCAGTGGTGTATAACAGTGAGAACTAGGAGGATCATGGAGACGATGAATGTGAAATTTGATGAACTTTCACAAATGGCTTCCGAGAGACTCGCTCTAGAACCCGCACTAAACCCGCAGACTTCGACACATCGTTCAGACTCGTACCTCAAAAAGCTCAATCAACTTCGCTTGACAATCCTAAAGAACAAGAATGGGAGAATTTCTTCGAGTTAATGTTCGATGAATACTATGGTGGAACTTCGACAAATGCATCAAACCATCATTCCACTGCACCCGCCAAAATCATCCACCACCACCAACAGAAGATGCATCTACAACGGTCGAAACCAATGCACCAACTCCATCAACATCATCTACATCTACTCCAGTTCTTGCACCCGCTCTACCGCCAGTTGATGAGCAAAACAAGAACGATGCAACGTTAGATGAAGACTTATTTGAAAACCCGTTTGCTACGGAATCACTGAATCTCTTCAAGCTTACGAGAACCATCTAACTCGCATACGCTTAACCAACGGTATCCTTCTACTCTGAAGTGGACAAAAGACCACCCAATTGAACAAGTTATTGGTGAACCTTCAAGGCCAATTCGGACGAGACGCCAACTTGCCACCGATTGCGACTTATGCATTTACCTTTGCTCAATTAGCAATATAGAGCCAAAGAACATTCGCGAGGCAATGGCGGAACCCGCATGGATAGAAGCAATGCAGGAGGAACTTCTCCAATACCGTCTACATGACTCTTGGGAAATGGTTCCAAGACCCATTGACGTCATTCATTGATCTTAAATGGTTATGGAAGAACAAACGGGATGAAGAAATGACTGCCATTCGCAACAAAGCTCGTCTTGTGGCCAAAGGATACAGACAAGAGGAAGGGATAGACTTTGAAGAGTCATTCGCCGGTAGCTAGACTAGAAGCACCAGATATTCTTAGCCTATGCAGCCACAAAAACATCACGGTTTATCGATGGACATTAAGACCGCTTCTTGAATGGAACTCAAAGAAGAAGTGTACGTGAGTCACCAGGCTTCATAGACTTGAAACATCCAGACTACGTCTACAAACTCAAAAAGGCAATCTATGGTTTGAAACAAGCTCGAAGAGCGTGGTATGACGAACTGCCCTCTTTCCTTATCCAAAACAATTTCACCAAAGGAACAGTTGATCCTACCTTGTTTACACAAAAATGCAAAACGACATTTTGATTGTTCAGATTTACGTGGACGACATCATCTTTGGGTCCACTAATCCTAATCTTTCAAAACATTTTGAAAATCTCATGAAAAGCAAATTTGAAATGTCCATGATGGGGAACTAAAATTCTTTCTTGGTTTACAAATACATCAATCCCCTCGTGGAATTTTTATAAATCAAGCTAAATACACAACTGAGATTTTGAAAAATCATGGTATGGATAATTGTGATTCGTCGAACACCAATGGTAACATCACCAAAAATTGGAGCCGATTTGTTTGGGAAACCTATTGATCCAAAGAAATATCGGAGCATGATTGGTTCTCTCATGTACCTTATGCTAGTCGACCGATATTCATTTTGTTGTTTGCTTATTAGCACGGTTTCGTGCAAAGCCTACCGAACATCACCTCAAAGAGGTTAAAAGGATCTTTCGGTACCTGAAGACATCCATTCACATGGGACTTTGGTATCCGAAGGAATCCGAATTTGATCTAATTGCCTTTTCGTGATGCGACCACGCAGTGATCAAGTTACGCAAAAAGTACATCCGGAGGAGCACAATTTTGGGTGAAAAGTTAGTAAGCTGGTCTTCAAAGAAACAAGATTGCACTGCACTTTCAACCGCCGAAGCTGAGTATGTGTCTCTATCTACGTGTTGTGCTCAAGTTCTATGGATGAGAACACAACTCACAGATTATGGCTTTACTTTCGATAAAATACCTATGTATTGTGACTCAAAAGTGCCATAGCCATATCATGCAATCCTGTTCATCACTCAAAGACTAAGCATATCCGAGTCCGCTATCACTTCATCAAAGAGTACGTCGAAAATGGTACTGTTGAATTATTCTTCGTGAAGATGATTACCAACTCACCGATCTATTTACTAAAGCCCTTCCAAAAGAAAGGTTTGACGATTTAGTTCGACGAATTGAAATGCGAAGCCTAACCCCTGAGGAGTTAGAACGTCTTCTCGAATCTTCTTGAAAATGATTTTCCAAAAGCTTCACAGAAATATTTTTGAAAAACAAAATACAAAATTGGAAAAACCAACAAAAGCAAAATATAAAAATATAAAACTTTCAAAAATTCAAAAACAAAAATGATACGGACGTATTTTCAACAATGAGGATGCTACGATGCTTGAGCGAGAATTCTTTAATATGTTTTCTAAAACATGTCGTTTCTCAAAATTTCTTAAAAAATGGCTTTTGATACTTCAAGATTTAGAAACCGGACTAAAATGATGACTTTTGATTATTTTCAAATCAAAACTCGTGCTTTTAAAGAAAAATCAAGTGTACGCTTCAGTGCACTACATTTAAAACTGGTGAGAAATCATCATCATCTTGAGCACCTTTTCAAGATTGTTCAAAAAGATTTTCAAAATCTTTCAAAATATTTTGTGCTCAAGATAACTCCCTCTAAAACCCTTTAATTGATTATGCTTTATTAAAGGGGAGTATAAAACCAAAATGTTCCAAATTCATGCTTAAATCAAATCCGTTTGTCTCCCCAAAAGATTCTAAAATGTTGTTTAATCTGTTGATATCAAAAATATCACGAATATGTTATTTTTGAGGGGGAGGAGACGTGATTAAAATGTGATCAAAAAGTTTAATGATCGTTGTTTGAATCTCAAAATGAGCTCGACTCAGACGAAAACCAATGAATTGACGGAATCAAAGTCAGAAATGTACCATCTCGAGAAACTTGTGATAGATATCTTCATGGGTCTAACCTCCTTTTCAAGGAGTGTTTACAACTTCAAGTTAGTTATTAGAGCTAGTTGTCACCTAAAAACTGACAATGGAACTCTTTAACTAGGCAACGAACGTGTCTCGTGGGAATTGTCTATCATGAGCCGATCAATTCAAAAGTGCTAACTCTACCCTCGTGTGCGATTTCATCAAAACTTATAAGCACATGTGAAGGGGAGTGTTTCGAAAATATAAAACTCTCGAGTGTCTTCAAACATGTTTTCAATCATAAACACTCTGAGAGATTTTCAAGAAAATGGTTTTATGGCAACAATAGGACAGTCATGGAGTTATAAGGTGACTAAGGATAGGAAATTCGTCCTATGATCCGCCAGAGCCGGAGGGATCTACCCAAGGACATCACAAATAGTTAGTATTAGAAGTCCTTAGGAATGATTGAAAAAAGGAGTAATGTGAGAAAGGAGAAAGAAGGGGTTGAAGAATTAAAAAGAAATGTAAAAGAAAGGGTGAAAAGAAATAGCCCTCCATATTCAACCTTAGGGCCGTAAAACCGGTTCAATACATCATGCTACTGGTTGTCACTAGATGACACCGGTATTGAAGACAAAGACGTCATGGACCCAGGACGACCGCACTAAACCTTCTAACCACTCAATTCCTCTTAAAAGGATTTGTTTCATTCTCACTGAGAACCCTACATAATCTATCGACTTTCTCTTAGAGATCGTTGGTATTGAAGAAGGAGACCCTCTCCTAGTCTCCGCCAGAAAACCAAAATGCACTTATTGAGTCTAGAGCCACGAGATTCATCAAAAGATCTCATAGGAACACATGACATGACATCGCTTGTTGTTCATCAATAAGGACACAAGTGATATATTCTAGAGTCCTACGCAGATCTTAGCAATCTGCCGAACATTTATGAGAAGTTTCACATCTGTGATCTTCATGATTGAATGGAAACTCCTGCCAGTGGTCAACATCAAGCACTCGACAAAGCAGGTCACTTCGTAACTCCCGTGGATTACGCTTTAGTGTGTCTCAAACGGTCTGTCGTGGGGTGATGCTTCGTGTACCTCGCGACTCATCCGAACTGTAGGTGTACTTCGTATATCGTGTTATCTCACTTGTGGGACTCCAGCCGTTCAGAACGCCTTGTGAGAATTAGAAACTTGTTTTCACACTATGCTGTTAACACCCTCGAAATTCAAACTTGTAAGTGCCGGAAATCCGCTTATTACTAACCTGTTTTATGTTTCTTCTTATGGAAGCTCGGAGCGGATTGATCGTTGCACTCCACATGCTCATACCAACAACACATGAAAGTTCTCATCAAAATCAAAGGCTACTCAAAGTTAAAGATGATTCTTCGTCAATGTCAAAGAATCTACAAAGTTTAAAGACTCGAGAACTACATCATTGGTAACCAAAAGACAAATAGAAGTGTGAGCATGGTGGAGAAAGACGGGGAGACACCTAACCAACGAAGTTGACAACGGCAGACAACCACATTAATTAATCACAAAGCATGAAGGAACAAAGAATCAAGACTATTCTATATCTACACACAAAGTTCAAGCTCGAGAAAAGTAAAGACTTAATCAAGTGGAGCATCTTTTGAATGACCACCCCTTAGGGGAGATTGTTAGCCTTAATAGTTTTATTAGAAGTGATGGTCATTCACGTTTAGGAACTTTGTATCGTGTGTTAGATATCGTGATAGAATAGTCAACGGGCTCGTGGATTGGACTAAGCTAAATGGGTACTAGTTATGATAAGCTCTAAATATCCAATCAAACCCATATCCAAGCCCACGGCCCATAGAAAGCCTTTTAGGGCATCAAGTCACTTGTACTATATAAACCCCTCAAAGTCTCATTTGAGGGGTGTGCTTGAGTGTGTGTGTGTGTGTTTTCTTTGAATATACAACATATTGTGTTCATCTTTTCTCTACACATATACATGGTTTTAACATCAAGTCACCATCTTTCTCATCTTTATTTCTTTCATCTTTACGCATAGTTTGTGTTTGTGTTTAACGAGTTCTCACGCATAACGCAGTTGGGTTTGTGATAAGGTTGATAGATTTAAGGTCCTACAAAAAAACGTTATGAACACCTGGGATAAAATGGATAAAAATATGAAAATGCAAGAAAAATGTTACACCTTTAAAACACATATAGACGGACAAAACTTATAAAAACAGACAAAAAACGTAGAAAATGTATATAAACATAAGAAAACGGGTGAAAACGTAAGAAAACGAGCGAAAGCGTATAAAAACATATAAAAACGGATGAAAATGCATGAAAAAGTAAGAAAAACGGACAAAAGCATAAAAAATGGAGGAAAACATATAAAAACAGACAAAAACGTATAAAAACGGACAAAACAATATGACAACGTAAGAAAATGCATAAAAATGGATAAAAACGTAGGAAAATAGACTCAATCATCACATGGCTACTAAAACCCCTCCGAAATGAGCAATAAGTACAAAACATGATAAAAGGCTTTCCATGAGATAAGATTTTTTTATTAGAAAACCAAAATTTGAGTTAATTAATCGTTAGTATAAAGGACTAGCTTGCAAACGATCGCTTTGTTGTTAAATGGACTAAAAGTTGCCACCGAGCTAACGGAGAAGATAACTACCATCACTTCGATAAAACTATTAGGACTACAATCACAAGGCGCACATATGCAATGAGACCATAAGGAGCAAAAAGCAAAAAAGAAAAGAAAAAAAGAATAGTGTGGACTAATGTGTAGTGATTTGAAGCAAAACCACGCAGAGTCGGCGGTCGTAATTTACTCTATATTTAACTATTAATATGTTATCAAAGCTCGCTTTTTATAATGATTTCCACTTTCTTTATCCGCGCTTTTATACATTTTCACCGCTTTATTATCTTTCATAACTAGATTTATCATTTCTATGCACCGCTTTTTAATGCACGTATTTAGCCAATTTTACATATGTTATTAACTAATGCTTTCATACAACATTTTAATTTTTATATGTTTTACGCTTTTACGTTGTTCTCGCTTATATATACATTCCCTTCGCCCTGTAATCCTATACACAATTTGTTCGCTCCCGATTTTATCGTTCATAATGTTGTCATAATATTTTTATCGTTTTATCACTGCTTTTTCTCGATGCAATATCACATCATACGCTTATTCGTTTATCTATTTTCATATGTTTACCGCTTACACGCATAAAAAGCGATAAAAACGTATAAAAATAGATGAAACCGGATAAACGATGAGAAACGACAAGCGAAACTTGAAAACATATAAAACATCCCAACTTTGATGATAATGGTATTCAAATGAAAGCGTGTATGAGAAACGAGGGCGAGCGTAACGGGCTTAAAGTGATAATACACGGACGAAATGTATATAAAATGAACAATCACCAATATAAAACGATGGCGAAAACGTGATAATGTGCCCAACAATGTGACATGATAACGTATAAAACATAATGAAAGCAACGCATCAATAACACGGAAAGCATATAAAAACGACAAAAAATTTATAAAAGCACGGATGAGAGCATATAAAATGTGGGTGAAATATTACATATAAAACGGACAAAGCTTATAAAAACAAACTAAAATGCCGAAAGAAGGCGGATCTAAAACATATAAAAACATACAAAAACGCATGAAAATGAGCTAAGACGTCATAAAAGCATAAAAATGTATAAAACGGATGAAAGAGTAAAAAATGATGAAAGCGGATAAAAAGAACGGTAAAACCAGATAAAATGGACAAAAATATATAAAACGGATCAGTACCTAAACATATAAAACGGATAAAAACACGAAAACATATATAAAGCGGATCTGAAATAAAACGATCTCATGATAATGTATAAAATGATAAGCAGACGGAAAAAATCTCATCAAAACGTTAAACTAACGAGAAATAGTGGTCATACTAAACTGATACCATAAACCATGCTGACCATTTTCACATATAAAATTAGCTAATAATGATTTTCACCGCTATATCCAGCCACCAAAGTGAATATAGTAACAAATATAACTTCCCCAAGAAGTTGAGTAACGTGGATGACAACTTTGAAACTTAGTGCTTTATGACAAATTTCCGCAAAAGATGAGGTAAACATTAGTGTTAATCTTATTTGTATAATAACCCTACAAATTATGAACTGATGTTATGTAAGGGTATACCACATAAAAAATGTTTATTATAAATATTTGTAGTTTGTAGTTGTATTTTAAGATGCTATCATCATCCAAATGTGTTCTTATTTCTTTTCTTGGCTTAAGAAGTAGTTACATTAAGAAAAGTTCATGCAGGCATTACGTTTTAATGAAACTTTATCGTCATGTTGTAAACTATTTGTGGTCACGAAGTCGCCCATTGGTTTTGTATTCGAAAATTACTAAAGGACATAGGACATGGGTATGTGTATTTGGTATTTGGTCGTCAAAACACAAATTTTGTCAGCCCATAAATTAAAAATCCCATTATTGTGTAAATTAGTATACATAAACGTAAGCATGTTTAAAGATTTAGCCCAACCCAAGGAGGGGTGTTTAGATTATGCAAGTAAACTCCCTCCATATATTTCTCATACCGCATACACCCAAAAGTAGTATGATCCCAAGCATAAAAGACCGGAAGAGGTTTTTCACCATGTTACACCGTGAGGGGAGGCGGGAGTTTTCACCACGCAGATGCCCATGGCCTACACAGTACCCATGACCATTTCCCGACCCTTTCCCCACCTAAGGTGTCCTGGGACTGAGGGACCTCCTCACGACACTAGGTACCTTCCTACTAAAGCCACTTTTGGTGGTTTAGTATGGTCCAAGTATACATCATTAATTCATGATCATTATAATCAAACCACAAAATCACTTCCTAAACAATTATTTTACTAACTAAACAAAAGGGGATTCAAAAAACAGTTTAAAACACCGTTAGAAAATCAACCTTTGGACTTTTAAGTCAACCTTAAAACATCTAAAAAATAGAAAGAAAGAAAAAAAAAAAGAAAGATAATATACCAAAGAACAATGGCAGTAGACCAATTGCATCAATTCCATTAGTAACTTCTTCACCGATTGAATTGGTGGAAAACCCTGATGCTCCTTTAAATAGAAAATATCCAAGGCATTTTCCACAATACGAATGATCACAGAAACTTGCTTTTTGCTAAGAAACGCATGCATACTTGTTTCTTAGATGATCTTTTGTTTAAGGGCAAATGATGTATTTATAGAAAGTTTATTATTCAAAGTGGTGGTATGAAAATAATACAAAGTACAATCTAAAGAACAAATAAGGCGGATTCTTTTCATTTGTTGAAGAAAATATGGAAAGTTGAGGAAAATAAGAAAAGTACTCCATGTCAAAGCCATTGGTCCTTCTACTTTTAGGCTAGTAGAAGTGGACGGAAAAATAATATTATTGAGTTTAGTCGGCGAATTCACCTCCACTATCCGCTTGGAATCAAATATCGGTTGAGGTGCTTAAATTCAAACAATCGGTCTAAATCACGACCGAGATTGCACATGACAAAACTCAAAAAAAAACTTACCGTTTGCATAGTTAAAAAAAAATAAAAAATAAAAAATAAAAAAAAACCTTCTTTATAAAATTTTACCACTTTATAACCTTATAAATACCAACATCAAACACACTTTTAAATACACAATTTCAAACAGCATTTCTACTCAATAATACACTTCAAAACACATTCTTTTAATTATGTCGCAGTTTGTTATCTTTGGTTCGCCTTAATCAGATCAACGATGATGAAGTTATTAGTGAGTTCTTGGAGTTTGCTTCTAACGCTACCGCATCCGCGACCAAAAGTTCCAAGAAGGTACATAGGTAGGGATCATGAGGGTGCTCATAATCGTTCTTTGGTGATCACGGGCCACATCCATTCATTTTATTGAAGCATACGTCGCTTCCTCCCTAGATTTATGGATTTAGCCGGGCGCAATTCTTTGGTGTCTCCTCGACGAACAACGATCCAACAGACAGCGTAAACGTTTTAAAATCGTTCCGCCTCGCTTTCAATGATATCAAACATGGGAGAGCATCTCAGACCTTGAATTCGAGACTAACGATAAAACCTTTATAAAATGGGATATTATCTACCGACGAATATATCCACAATGGTCCGTTCTTATTAGGTCCATTTCAAATCCTCCCACCCGTGATGAAAAAAGAACATTGTACAAGAGTTAAGCAAAAATAGATAGCCCAAGCACCAAAAGATGTAGAAATCCATTTGGTGTGTTGAAGAAGAAAACAAAAATGCTTAAATTTCCAGCTCGAGGGTTGTATAAACATGATCTCCAAGATATTATCTATACATGTATCATATTACATAATATGATCATTCGACACAAGCAACGGGCGATATGTCCTACATGGTTCGAAGATAAGGGCCATCATGATTACGACCCCTTAAGATCGCATGAAGAATCTGTTGGGTTTTACTAATCATAACAATTATAGAAAACAAGTAAACATCATCAAAGCATGCAGCGGAAGTAATAGGAATAATACTTGTAAATTAATTAACCGTAAATAAAAGAATATATGCATACCTTTTTTGAATCAATGCAATTAGGGTTTATAGAAAAACCAAATTAAGATCAAGAACCAAGAAACACTAAACTCTAATAAATTAGGGTTTATGAATGTCGACCAAAACCCTTGTCTAATCTTTAAAAATAAAAAAACCAAGATATGCAAACACAAGTGTGTTTGCTCTTCGTTCTTGTACATAACGTGACAGGAAGCATTTGATGAAGCTGGTTCTCGATCAAACCTAGATCCAACAAACACCTTTGTTATGCTTTCATGATCACCGCGAAATCTCTTACATGGGGTTTTACTCGTCGACCTAAGAACAAGAGGGAAGAAAGAAGAAGTTTGGCCTTCTATTGAAATCTAGTGTACCAAAGGATGAATACATGGGGATGTATTTATAGCCTTATGGTAGATGTCAAGATTAATATGGTTTCCGTTAGGGATTCTATAGTTTCAAAACAAACAAACGCCCAAAAGAGGGTTCCTAAAACGTTCTCTCTCGCTTGTTAACTTTTTCTTCATATCCCGTTGACATTTAACTAATCGATAGTCAAAACTTCTCAAATATTAACTATCGTTAAGTATTTGTTTTCGTGACAAATACCAAATAATATCAAAGCATTTATATATACCTAATTATTTTAACATCAATTCTCATACGTAATGTGTGCAATCCTCGGTCGAAGGCCGAAATTCGAGTCACCGTCACGTAATGATGATTTATGATAATTATCCATAAACCTTTCAGCTCCCACTTGGATATTACTTTAATATATAATGACATTGGCTTAGTCTAGTTGGTCAACGCCAATGCCCCGGTCGAATCGAAAGTGTGGTTTCCTGGAAAACCATTTTAATGATTCATCATTAATACTTATCCTTTACTTCATAATACTTTTACATTAACTGTGAATATGGATCAAGTCATTTCACAAGTTAATATTTTGTTTTTCGTTATATCTGATTGAACAAGATTACCAAAATCATCAACGTATTCCGGATAGATCTTTGTAAGGCCTACAAACATAAATGTTTGCCAATTCTACGAGGGCCCAACACTAAAGATATGCTTTGAAACAAATTCAAAGGCAGCAATTCTTCTTGACTACAAGCAAAACTCATGAACTTTGCAACACTTACGAAAAATAGCTCTTATAACCACCTTTTACGGATAGCGAGACTATTTCTACACCACACTACTATTCATTCATAAATTATTCCGTATCTCAAGTCTGAGGATAAATATACATGATTTACTTAATGACAAAGATCCATAGCAATATCATGTTAAGTTGGGATCCCTATATTCAATTCATTGAACATCATGTGAATTGACATGTCTCACGATCAATATACTTTTTAAGTATTTTCTACCAAAACTCAGATTTGTCTTAATTCAATGACATTCCCACATCATTGATCGACAAGCTGACTTTTTAGAATAACATAAATTATTCACGGATTAAACATGCAAATATAGGATATAATATTAAGAAAATGAAAAATAAACATAACCAATATTTTATTTCATTTAAATAATATTTGTTCATAACATCCCTTATCCAAATACTAAATAGATCAATGCATGATAATACTTGTTAATGAATTATGTCTCAAGTAATGACAATCATACTTGTTGACAAGGCATAATTTCAACTAACTTTGATCTATTGGAATTTTGAGAATACTTATTTCAAGAATTCAACTAGTGACGTTCTTGTATGTGTGCATTCAAAATATCTTGATATTGCCACATAATATTTCATAAAGTGTGTGACATCCTCAACCACCAATTTATGACAATCAAACTTTCAAACATTTTAAAGTTTAAAGTATTCTTATTCTTTAATGTATAATGCAACTATGCTCTTAGTTGAGTACAACTAGTTCACATGGCCATTTACAAGGATGAAATTCTACCATGACTAATGACTAGTATTGAGTGTCATCTCAATTAAACCAGCATCATTGTATACAAACAACAATATGCTCTTAAAAATCTCCAGAACTTCAATATTTACGTAAGATTGATGCCTTCAAAACTTTCAAGTTTGTTGGCTATGACAATTACGCAACAATTGTTGTATTGCTCATCCATAGAATTTTGAGAGCAAATCCAGAGGAATGTAATTCTAGATTCAAACATATTCTATTAGAATATTCATTACACTAGTTATCTAATAACTTCATTAGATATCAATGTTGTCAAATCATCTTGCCTTTCATGGAGCATGATACAACTTGAATAACATGATGTACATGAAAATCCTTTGTGTCACTTAAACGTAGATTTCATCATGTTCTACATATCCATTTCCAAATGATATATCATGTTCTATTAGACTCATTTATTTTACCACACATGTTTATTAATAATAAACATATATTCCAAGGTTATATGTCTTATTTTCTAAATCTTGCAAGTGAAGTTCCATTCCCAACTTGAGCATAACATTTAGTTTTAGATGGAATGTTACTACCCACAAATAATATAAAAATTTAAAGAAAATAAACATAATACTCCCACTAGCTTTAAGGAATACATAGAAATTATCTATATTTAATTTTCAACCAAAACTTGGATTTAATAGTTAAACATAAGAATCATCTCCTAGATGCATGTATATATCCATTCATGGATTCTTGCCAAGGTCGAACATTTCAACTATTTCACAAAGATTATGTGAATTCATAATCCTTTCGATTTTCTATCGCCCCTCGCAGCAATCACACAAGAAATAATTTTAATATTCCATTGTCATTTTTCATATCAATGAAAATAAGTATGACAATTATAATCATTATATATTTAATGTGCCATGGAAAGAATATTCAATCACATATAATGCTTCTCAAGTGTGATCAATAATCTTGTCACAAGTCATGCATTAAATACATGTACAATTTTGTCCATATGATTTCTACACAAAGATTTAAACAACTAGCCCTTTTCCTTCCTTTGAAGAAACTCATCTTTATCAAGGTAAACCAAGTTTCCAAAGTTGATTATCTTTTTGAATGACAAAGAGATGAGGTAACATTCATAGTATGAATAATTTTACCACAATTCAAGATTAGGTAATATATCATTATGATTAAATGAGTTTACCATGATCCTGAATTCATATATTTCATCATATCAAATATCGAGATTTTCTTTACGGATCTATGAATGAGAATTCCACCATGAGGTCTATCAGATTTGACCACATCATGATATTTACTAGTGTATTTTAGAAGATTATGTGTTTTGTAATTGTAATTTAATCTCTTCAAGATCTAAAAAAAACTCCCACTTGCTTTTGTAAGATAAATACTATCTATAAATACTTTTGCAAATTAGAACAACACTAAATTGTTTTGGGATATCACAAATCACATTAACAATTCTAAATCTTGTTCGTTAATAACCTACTCCATAAGTAGTTTTAACAAATCATAACTTCAATATAAGACTCAATGTGATTCATCACATTCCATACTAAAATGGTGTCTTATTAATCTTCTAGGTTTTGAAGCCTAGTTTTATTAAGTATATCCAATTAATACCCAATTTCTAACCTTGATAACATTTGGAAGAAAAGATGATATAGTTACCTTGAATCAAACAATATGACAAAAGTTTGATTCTTCTAACCTAACATATCATATACATATAGTATTTCATTAGAATTAATATTGTAAGACAATCTAACAATATGTAAGATAAACTTATTCCTTTTAGCCGACCTATTTTAATCTATTTACCAACTAAGTCCACCTAATGGTATAATAGAATATTCAAGACAATTGCATGCTTTATAACATAAGTATTCTTTGACTAAGTCAAAAGACATAACACTTATAATATTTTACTTTATATTATAAGTCTATAAAAGACTTCATTGTTTGATGAGTTTAAAATAGAAACACATAACCATGTATAATTTAAAGTTATCATGAACACCACGCCATATTTGTTTCAATTAATTAATTTTTCACCTCCAGTTAATAAACTATTTATGTTATTCCAAGAATACACAAATATTTAAAGTAGCATTAGATTACTTTATTTTAATTATGTCATCCCTTGAAGTGTCCAACTTAAGAAACTATAAAAGCATCCACTCGCGATCCCACGACAAGTAATATTTACCTTGATTACAATCTAGCCAAGATCTCACTTAACCTAAAATGTAACTTCAAGTGTTTCTATAAGTTGAATGACATAAGACATAAAAGTAGTCTATATATAATCTATGAGCACATGTTCTTTTAACAAGACAATCTTATTAGAACATTAATCTTTTACTCGACCGCACATGATCAAGAGAATCTATTAATCATATTTGTATGTATTGTTCCTTTGCACACAATAAATACTTCTCCCAAATTGCATAGAACAACATCCTGTAGTAGATAAACACCATGACATTCGTTTGTTTATGTGAGCAATATGATAGTGTTATAGATATATAAGCATTACAAGTAGATGTAGGACCACTAATTATCAAGGAAACGCTCATGACTATCCTGAGAATATGAATGTCACATTTTGAACGTAATGTATTATTTCAAGAAAATCTAGAAATAATCTGAGTTACTACCAAGATAATAACCAGTAACTCTAATCGGTGTTAGACAACATAAAATAATGTCTTATTCAGCAATCACAATACTCCCACTAGATTTGACAACATTGCAAGTGTTGTTTCATGATATAGTGAAAATATTAGCGTGCTATGCGTTTGTTACCCCTTTTAAAACATTCTGTAACAATTACTTAGGTACTAAAAGAGTGTATTCTACTAGAGATGATGGATCATCCATTAATGCTGTTGCAATCACTCTAAAGCTTAATTCAAGTGTTATGATTCACAAAATGTAATAGTTAGCTTATAATGGCCTTTATGTTAGTAATTAGCCTTAGGCTTATGTAGAAGGCCCATAAGCCTACCAAGCCCAATAAGGAAAAGGATGGGAACCAGGAGTGTTAACCTCAGCTTCCCTCCTATAAATACTCATGTAAAACCTCACTTGAGGGTTGGTTATTGTCTAATTTACTCTTTCATTCACACTTTACCGCTTAACCTTTCATATTTGTAGATATAAGATGTGTTGTTCAACCATCTCATCTCAACATCATCTCTTCTATTGTTACTTGTGTTTCATATTTGGGAACCTAACAAGGGTATCAATCGCCTATTAGTTGGGTGAATCGTTATTGCTTTTGAAGTGGGTTTTTTGGTCCCTACGCGTAAAGCCAACGAGATACTTTTAGTTAAGCTTAAAACACGGTTTTTTTCACTTTTAATCCAAGATTCTTGTACTTTCAATGTTTTAAGGTGTTAAAAATAAGCTGCTAACCTTTGGCAAAAGTTTCAAACTTATTCGTGGATCATAGTTTTTTAAGATTGTTTTTGTTGGAGGGCTTCATCAAATAATTGATCTACCTAACCGATCTAATTTTGGCTCACATCAAGTTTCACACTTTTGTGTTATTGGTGAAAATATTGAAGCCATATCTCATCACAAAAATCTGACCTCAGTTTAGAAACATCTGGGCAAAATCATTTTTACGGTAAAGCTACCAGAAAACCCTAGTTTACGCAAGAACTTTATCCTTGGTTTGATCTTCGCCGCGGGTTTACTCCGTGTTTTCTTGCTTGGATAAGCTAAAATACGTCGAGTCTTTTGGATATCTGCAACTGTGATAGTGTAAAAGAATCTTGGATAAAACTAAAATTATGCATAAGCATAAAGCAGCGTATTGAAATTCACGCATAAGATTAATCTTAATACTTCGCTAAGCTTAGTCTTAATGATAAGGTAATCCTACCAAGTTTTTTTATGCCTAACTTGTTTTACGATAACTTAGTATTTTATCCTTACTTACGCGTAAGTAGTTTCAAATACGCAGTAATCTTTATATCAAGTTACGCCATTAACTTTGGTGTTTTAATAAAGATAAGTCCTACTTGGTTTATTGTGATTTCTACGCTTCTAGGTTTATACTTCATCAACACTTTATGGTTCATTCGACTACAAAGATCCATTTTACCAACACAAGTTTTCAACATGTCATAACCACCATACTCTAACTATTTTCCTTACACTTATAATCAACAACAACAACAACAACAACTAAGTCTCCAACATCAACAATGGAATCAACAACAAGCAATGCAACAATCACAATTTAATCAACAACATACTCCACTACTTGCAATACAATCCACAACCTCAAATGGTACAACCACCACCTAGTCTTCAAGTACAACCTTACACAAACTTCACCACCAACATCCATCCAGAATACTATAAAGGAACTAGCATGGCTCGAAAGATGTGTGAAGCCTTGGTAGCCAACAATCAATTCATGAAGCTTGTCTAGGCTCACTTGGATAGACCTACACTCACTCCCGGTTACATTGTGATCAATGGGTAATTCGATTCTTTAGGTTTTGTGATCTAAAGAAGCCACATGGAAAGTTTTTAAAGAAGGTTATTATGAAGAAGTCCATTTCATGATGCCTACTCTAACACCCGGAGATCAATGCTTCCACCAAGAGATGATGTCACCAACATTGCAAACTATACGATGCAGTAACTCACGGGTGATCAACTTCACACTTTGGTTTATGAACTTGCAATGCAATACATCCTTTTAGGATACTCCAATCCAATCCCGGTGTTGATGCTCAAAAGGCCAGAAATGTGGGAACAAATTCATCTTCTATACAAGGCACAACACTCAACGAAGACATGGAATCCAAAATCTACTTGGCATATGAACACTTCATGATTGACTTGGCAACCGGAATAGAGTCATTAGAATCTTATCATCAGACATCATTAATGATTTGGACAAACACAATATCATCATGCCAATTTAATGTGGCTCAAGGTTAACCAAAGTTCCTAAGTAGTCTTGGTCCTGAATGGGAGAAGTATGTCATTTTTCTCCACAAGCTAAAGATATGCATACCTCGCTACCTACGGATTGTTGTACGACTATCTCAAGAAGCCCTCCTCACATACAAAAGAAGTTGATAAGGAAAGGATTCTTCGTGGTCAAACCTTCCACCATCACTTCCTCGACAATCAAAACATTAAGGGCCAAAATCAAACATTCCTCCTCAACAAGCTCCTCTAACCCGCTTCCTCAAACACCTACAACCATCGTAAACCCTTCCACCCGAGATGGCCATCCTATGTACAAACTCCAACAAAATCAATTGTTCCATACAACAATAATACTCCAATTGCTCTTACATAGAAGCCGATGAGGACTCCAATGCCTTCTCAAATAAGGATTTGTTATGATTGCTAAAGCATTTGGCCGCTTATACAAAATCCAACAATCGCGATTCGTTCCTCATCTAATACAAGAAATCGTGTTAACTTCCACTCAATGTGAACAAGGATGAGTTGAAGTTCAAATAATCGTGAGTAAAGTTGCGGTCAGGATGGGAGAAGTGGTTGTTGAAAACCAATAACCATAATCGATTGGTTCCAAAACAAATAAGTCTAATCACGCAAGTCCGCCACTTGTGAATACCCATAAACTTAACCAAGACAATATACATTATTAATTATCATGGTAAAATTAACTCGACCATCTTGTCAAACTGTCTTTGCCACCCAAAATGCCAAACATATTGGAAACACGTGATCATGAAATAAAAATGATCTTTAATCATTTCATTGTATAGCTTTTAAGATAACAATTACTAAAGTTTTAGCTATTCCCCTTAGAGTACCAACAAAAGCGCTCGTTATCAATGTCAGCAACAATGAGCAAAACATAGCTAGATACTATATGTAGCAATCGCTTACTAACCATATCGAGCAATGCAATTGATTATCAAAGGAGCAGCAGATCAAGAACGAGATTGATCGCCCCAACGGCAAGTTTTATCACAATGTTTCCACTCACTGTGATGGTCAACCGAAAAACTTCAAAAGCTGAACGATGCAATGGAATTGATATTATGATATTAACTAAAAGAGATATGATTGATTATAACGGAAAAAGCCAACAAATAAATAACAGGGCTTAAATGCAAATTAAAGGAGAATAAAAAGATAAAATCTATTAAATAAACGCTATCACTATATTTAAAGTGATGAACGTTTAAAAACTAAAAACTTTTTAAAATAAAACTACGTACAAAATAAAAAATGAAATCTAAGAAATAAAAGTCCTAAAAATATGAAAAATACATTTTTACAAACCTAATGATATAAGAAAATTTATAGAAAAAGAAAATTATTTTTATAACTACTTAATTAATTATTATTAATTAAAAACTATTTTAACTATTTAATAATAACCTAAAATACAAGAAAATAGAAAATAAAGCTAGAAAAATAAAATTATGAAATGGAAAAGTCTAAAATATCAAAATAGAATTTTCAAAACTATTTTGGTATTTTTATGATTATTTTTCTATTTCTATGAATTAAAAACTATTAAAAAACTAATTAAATTACTAAAAATTACCAAATAAACTATGAAAAATATGGAAAATTACTTTTTCTACTTTTTATATTTATCTAAACCTAAGAAAAATGAAAAATTATTTTTTGAACCTTTTCTGAATTTTTTGTATTAAAAGCTAATTAAAAAGTGCTTAAAAACTACTTAAAATCAAGAAAAATAGCAAAACAACTAGGAAAAATCTGAAAAATTCAGGAAAACTCTAAAATTATATTCTAAATCTGAGAAAAATATAAAAAGTGGTGCTTGTGTACAAGATTATGGAATCAGTATGATAGTGCTTATAAATAAGCACTTTCAATAAGCCAACAACCACAAAAAGCTACCAAAGTTACCAGAAGCTTCTACTATGCTAAAAGAACCAAAATGCAACTTAAATCAATAAGATTTAACCTCAGAATCACAAGTTACAAAGATATGGCTTATTTGGCTAATTAGCTAAAACAGTTTTGGGTACCACCTTGCGAGTACAAAATAAGCAATCAAATAAGCTAGAAATTAGAAACAATGACTTGGAACCTATACTAGACCTGGTGAGACCAAGTTGTAAACCAAATCATGCCAGAAAGCTCTCTGATGAGCCACATAAAGCTGCAAGCTCAGAGAAAACTTCACTTAAGCGAGTTTTGGGCACTTTACAGCATTTTGACTGAGAAAAAAGTACAAGCCTTTTGGAGCTTGTAAAAAATTTGTAAAAATCAATAAAAAATGGTAATAAGTAAACAGACCAAGAAGTTTTAAAATAACAAATTTCACTAAATAAGACCCAAAATGAATCCTAGAAAAATCTCTTGTAGTTGGCTTAAAAACAGTTTTTGCATTTTTGACTTTTGAAGAAAAATATGCAAGTTTGACTTTTTGAGTTTTGAAGCTAAGTTTAAGGACTGAACTTGATGTGAAGTGATGAGATGAAACTTGCAATACACTTTGTTTATGACTAATTTAAACACAAAACAAGGTGATTTGATTTCAAATATCCAACAGGTGAAACTTTGGATGCATAATGATATGGATTTTGACTTTCTTGGATTACATGCACATAAGTAAGAAAGATAAGAGTCTATAATGACTAAACAAACTTGAAACAATGAAGATTAACCACTTAATTTACACATTTAAGACATATCGATCGCCATAACCAAACACTCCTTTTTGAAACTGTTATGAGCTCAAACTGACCCAAACTCTTAACCAACTTGTAATTATGATCAAACTAGGTTCACTAACCTAATTACACTTTTTAAAGACATAATGGAACCAGTTTAAAACCTACAAATTCAAATAATGCAAAGGAACTTTAAAATTCACTTACAAAGAGTCCTAGCCACTATGGCTTGAAAACAATGTTAACCAATGGACCTACTAACCTATCTCAATCAACCCACTAGACCTAAATCAACCCATTTCCATAGCTGCTTCACCCATTGACTAATTCCATTACCAAATTGACCCAGTTTGACTTTTGTTGACCAAGAACCAAATGACTTGAAACTTGAATGTGAAGCTTGTTACAAAGTTGTGATAAGCTTATACAAGCTTATTTGAGTTTTTAAAATAAGCTTCTAACACTTGTATTTAAGTTTTTGAAATTGCAAATTGAACAAAGGAGCTTAGAAACTTGCATTGTAATCATAAACTGAATTGATGATTGAAATGCATTCTTAAATACACTTAAACACTTTAAATTAATACATTTTAACAAGAGATTACAAGTTTTACACTAAGTTAAAGCTTTACATATAAAAACGACATTAAAGTTAAAAAATAAAACTAGTAGACTACTCTTTCTTGCTTCCAAATGCTCCTTCCTTTATAATCCAATGATCTTCATCTCTCCAATCTGATGAATCCCAACAATTTCCTAGCCATTGGATGGCTTGAAAATGATCTTGGCCTTTGAATGTTTTGGCGCCAAAAGGTGTTCTAATAGTGGGGTGATGAGATGGTGGGTGAAGAGCATTTAATGCTTTGGAGTTTGGTGGAGGTGGGGGACATGGAAAGGTGACAGGAAGTGGTGATGTGTTGGGTGGTGGGATGGTGGAGAAGGGGAGGCATTGGGAGGGAAGATTGGGGGAAAGGGATGGGTTTGGTGTGACCGTCTTTGACCAGATATTATAAAGGGGGTCCAAATTGTATATTGACAGGGTCACTTGGGATAAGGGGTAGGCAGGGGCCATTTGGGTTGACAGGGTCCAAATAAGAGTTAAAGGTTTAATAACACAAGGACCTCTTTGTGTAATTTCGAAAAACTTCAAGGACCAAGCTTCTTTGCCAATTCTCAAAAGTTGCTTCCAAGGACCATAAGTGACAAGTCTTCAATAAAGTACAAGGACCAAACTTGCTATTCTCCAATTTCCAGGGGCCATTTTTGCCAAATTTGAAACTTGAAGGACCAATTTGTAATTTCTCAAAACTTTTGACATTTTTCACCAAAGGACTAAATTTGACAACTTATGATTTTAAAAGGACCTTTGGTGACTTTTCTTTTGAAATTTGGCTCGGGACTATTTTTTGACAACTTTTAAAACTTGGGGACTAAAACTGCCAATTTTGCAAACTTTGATATGTTTTTTCATCTCGATTTTAAACATTTTGCATTTAAAACATATAAAATGCATTTTGAGATATTTTGATCATTTTGATGCATTCTGTTTCGAGTTTTCAAATGATTTTGCAGTTCAGATTGTACAAAATGATGAGTATTTGCACACTCATCAATCCCCCACACTAAACTATTGCTAGTCCCTAGCAATCTTTTGAGAAAAACTTAATGGATTTGATACTCTTTACCAAAAGCCATACTTCGAGTAGCCAAATGTTTTAGTTCAAGTAAGAACCATGGTACACCGATAACCATCTGATTTATTGGCAAATCATAAACCATATAACGGATTTGATGTGTCTTTACCGAAGCCGTACCCTTCTCGACTAGCCAACTCTTAGATAAATTATCAGAATTATCTTTGGTGAGCGGAATACCAATTATGGTTTTTCCACTGCCTTTACCACAAGCCATAACCTTGCGGGCTAGCCAACTCTTCACTTTTTAGGATATGGTGAGTTGAGAACCATACAATTTGGGGCAAATTGCAAGCCATATAAACGGATTTGAGAAATCTTTACCAAGAGCCGTTGCTCCTGGATTAGCCAATCCTTTGTCTTAAGACATGGCGGACGATAACCAAATGAGTAAGTGCAGAACACTTACTCCAAAAAAAAAAATTTTTGGCCAAAAACGGGGGAATTGGATAATTACATGATAAAAATCGTGAGAATTCCCCCCCCCCCCCACACTAGAAATGAATATTGCCCTCAATATTAAAAGTACCGGCGGTTATGCCGAAACAAAGAACGTAAAAGGGAAATACTACGGCCATTATTTAGAAAGAAGTTTTTTTTTTTTTTTTTTTTTTAGGAAACACTTATATCCACAACATGTGGGGCAACCCCCCCACACTAGGGTGGTAGAAAGTAGAAAGAAGTCAGAAATATGGGTGAAAACCCATATGGCATGCTACTGTTTTTGATTCCCGAGTCGCTAGCTTGACTCGATCCCCGCATTCATTGGTTCATGGGGAAAGTTTGTAATCCGGGACAACACAGGATGGAATGTCCTCTCCGAAATAATGCTTCACTCGATGACCATTCACTTTAAAATTAGGACCATCGGGTTGAGATAACTCAATGGTACCATAAGGATAAACCTTAGTGATGGTAAATGGTCCAGACCAGCGGGATTTTAATTTTCCCGAGAAAATCTTCAATCTTGAGTTGAAAAGAAGGACTCGATCACTGACGTTGAAAACGCGGTTCTTGATTTTTGAGTCATGAATCTTCTTTGTCTTTTGTTTGTAGATCAAAGAGTTCTCGTAAGCTTGATCACGGAGTTCATTTAATTCATTCATTTGAACTTTCCGGTGATCACCAGTTGTCTGAATATCAAAGTTAGCATGCTTCAAGGCCCAGTATGCCTTGTGCTCGAGCTCAACCGGAAGATGACATGCCTTCCCGTACACCAGCTTGTATGGAGTGCACCCGATGGGTGTTTTGTAAGCTGTACGGAAGGCCCAGAAGTGCGTCATCTAACCTATCGACCAAGAGGCACGGTTTTCGCAACCGTCCTCTCCGAATTCTTTATCCCCGGTTGGAAACTTCTACTTGCCCACTTGTTTGGGGGTGGTACGCAGTAGAGGTACGGTGAGTTACACCATACTTTTGCATGACTCTTGCAAATTGGTCATTGCAGAAATGCGTACCACGATCACTGATTATGGCTCGTGGAGTTCCAAACCTAGCAAATAGAGATTTCAAGAATTTCACTACAACTCGGGCATCGTTGGTGGGTAAAGCCTTAGCTTCAACCCATTTTGACAAGTAGTCAACGGCCACGAGTATGTATTTGTTACCGTGAGAAGAAGGAAATGGCCCCATAAAGTCAATGCCCAGATGTCAAAAATCTCACACACTTGAATGGCGTTTTGCGGCATTTCATTCCTTTGTGAGATATTCCCGTGACGCTTGACAAGCATCCACGGTTTTGACGAATTCATGGGCATCCTTGTAGATCGTGGGCCAATAGAATCCCGAATCAAACACCTTCTTGGCGGTGTAGTTGGGGCTATGATGTCCCCCAGTAGGTCCGGAATGGCAAGCCTTGAGAATGTCAACGCTTCCTGACCATATACACATCGCCGGATGACTTGATCCGCGCAGATTTTGAACAAGTAGGGGTCGTCCCAGAAATAATGTTTCACATCTTTAAAGAATTTATTTTTCTGTTGGGACGACATCCCTTTCACCACAAAGTTACCCGCATGGTAATTTGCAAAGTCAGAAACCATGGGGTAGAAGAGTCTCCACGAAAAGAAACCATATTGAGTGTTTCGAGAGGAAATGTTTCATTTATTTCCTTTTTCTCAAACACATCCTGGTGAGGGTTCTCTAATCGGGACAGATGATCAGCAGCAAGGTTCTCAGCTCCTTTTTTATCACGAATAATGATATCAAATTCTTGTAGGAGGAGAACCCAACGGAGCAATCTCGGCTTTGCATCTTGTTTTGCAAAGAGATATTTGAGAGCCGAGTGATCCGTATACACCACGCATTTGGTCAAGATAAGGTATGGCCGAAACTTTTCAAACGCATACACCACAGCTAATAATTCTTTTTCTGTAGTGGTGTAATGGGTCTGAGCTTCATTCATAGTTTTGCTTGCGTAGTGGATTGGCTGAAAATGCTTGGTTTTGCGTTGCCCCAAGACTGCACCGATAGCAAAATCACTTGCATCGCACATGAGCTCGAAGGGTAAATCCCAGTCGGGGGCAACTAGAATGGGTGCTTCCGTAAGCTTTTTCTTAAGTGTTTCAAAAGCTTCGATGCACTCAGGGGAAAAGATAAAAGGAGCATCTTTTTCGAGAAGATGGGTCATAGGCCGAGCGATTTTAGAGAAATCTTGAATGAATCGACGATAAAACCCGGCATGACCTAGAAAACTCCTAATACCTTTGACGGTAGTAGGATGAGGTAATTTAGCAATAACATCAACTTTTGCTCTATCAACCTCAATCCATTCTTAGGAAATCTTATGGCCATGGACTATGCCTTCTTTGACCATAAAGTGGCTCTTCTCCCAATTTAGACATAGATTGGTGTCTTCACACCGTTTAAGCATTTTGTCTAAATGGGAGAGACATGTATGAAATGAGTCCCCAATGACCGAGAAGTCATCCATAAACACCTCCATAGTTTCCCCGATCATGTCGTGGAAAATGGCCATCATACATCTTTGGAACGTGCCAGGAGCATTACATAAGCCAAAAGGCATACGTCTATAGGCAAATGTCCCGTATGGGCAGGTGAATGTGGTTTTTTCTTGATCCAGAGGATCAATGGGGATCTGAAAGTAACCCGAGAAACCATCAAGGAAACAATAGTACTCGTTCCTTGCTAATCTCTCAAGCATCTGGTCCATGAAGGGTAGAGGAAAATGGTCTTTACGTGTGGCTTCGTTTAACTTACGATAGTCAATACACACACGCCATCCCGTAACCAATCGAGTCGGAATTAACTCGTTTTCTTCATTCGTGACAACAGTAATGCCACCCTTTTTTGGAACGCAATGAATTGGGCTAACCAAGGACTATCGAGATCGGGTAAATTACACCGGCATCAAGAAGTTTGAGAACCTCTTGTTTGATAACCTCATGAATCTTAGGATTCACCCTTCTCTCGATGTTGACTGCTGGTTTGAAGTCATCCTCCATTAAGATTTTGTGAGTACAAAACTCGGGGTTGATACCCTTAATGTCGGAGAGTTTCCAAGCAATTGCTTGCTTGTGTGACTTCAAGACCTTTATGAGAGCAGTTTTCTCCTCCTCAGTTAAGTCTTTAGCAATTATGACGGGTAATTTATCATCACCCTCCAAGAATGCATACTCGAGATGAGGAGGTAGGTCCTTAAGTTCAACCTCGGAAATTCTTCAGTAGATGATTTGTACTGATTTGATTTCCTCAATCGTGATCTCCTTCGGAGGGAGTGAAGGTAATGGATCTTCATTAAGCAATTGCTCAAGATAAAGAATATCTCCCTCCGAATCATAAACACCATCAATTCCAGTCGGAATTGATTCATCAGTAGCAAGAAATTCATCGATCTCTTCCAGAAGGAAGTCACCTCCCTCAAACGGAGTGAGAGAGGGGAAGAGTCGGCAATGATAGGTTTAGAAGATGTGGTGGAATCCCCACTCACAGAATTATGAAGATAACCAAGAAACTCTTGAGAGTACTCCTCTGAAGCAATGTCAATTAAATCGACTCGATTAATTGATTCAGTATCATAATTTGAGGAGTACCTCAAAGTTTGATCGAGGTTAAAGGTAACCGCTTCATTACCCACCGTAAAAGTGATCTCTTGCTCAAATACATCAATAAGAGCACGGCCCGTCCTCGTGAATCCTCGCCCAACAATGAGGGGAACCCGAGGATCGGCATCGAAATCAACGACCACAAAGTCAGCTGGAAAATGGAACTTTCCTACTTTCACAAATACATCCTCGGCGATGCCAAGAGGACGCGAGATAGAACGATCTGCAAGCTCAAGAGTCATGCAGGTAGGAATAAGTTCCGGAAGAGAAAGTTTCTTCCACACTGAATAAGGCATCAGATTGATGCTTGCACCAAGATCGGCAAGGGCAAAGCATTCAATCATCCCAGGAAAAACACAAGGAAGAAGAAATTTTCCGGGATCTCCTAGCTTCTCGGGAAGCTTCTTTAACAAGACTGCTGAGCAATTCTCGTTCAAAGGAGTCTTAGCCATTTCAAATAGCTTTTCCTTGTTGCTCAACATGTGTTTTAGAGTAGATGCAAACTTGGGCATTAACATGATGGCATCCGCGAAGCTTATGTCAAAGTGAAGTTCTTGGAAAATTTGAAAGAATTTTTCCATTTGATGACTAGCTTTCTCGCGGAGCTTTTGCTCATGTAAACGTGAGGGGGAAGGAATAGAAGTTTTGGATTTCTGATTCTCAACAGGAGCTACAGGAGGTTCAAAAACAACTCCTTGATTTGACTTGGGCTTCTGGACAACTTGAGGTTGGACTACCGAAGGTGGGACGTGCGCGGTACTTCGTGGGCTTGAATAATGTACCTTGTCCGTTTTTTCCTTGGTAACTTGACTTATTGCCACAGGTGGAGGAGGCATTGGAGTCATAGGTCCATTGTGTGTCGGAGGTTCACTTTCCACTACCTTTGGGAGAGAAGAAGAAGAAGAGGTAGTAGGAATAGCGGGTCCAGCATATGAAGCACCACTTCTGGTTGTGATCGCCTTTGCATCGCCCCTCGGATTAGCGATCGTGTTGCTAGGTAGAGTACCTGAGCCCGAGGGTCGATCATTTAAAGACTTCTTGATGTCAGAAATTTGGCTGACCAACAACCGATTCATTTCCTCTTGGGATTTCATGAATTGTTTCAACAACTCATCAGATGATGGTCCAGTTGGAACAATGGCTTGAGTTTGCACAGGAAAATTCTGGCCTCTATTGTTAGGATTAGGGCCTTGATTCTGAAAATTTCCTTGATTATTGGCATGAAAATACCCTTGGTTGAAATTTCCCTGACCTTGGTTTCTATTGAAAAATTTCCTTGATGTTGGAAACTTTTGATTCTGATTTTGAAAACCGTTGTTTGACTTGAAAATTACCTTGGTTTTGAAAACCTTGGTTTGGTCTATTTTGATTTTGATTACGGTTTTGATTGAAACCGGGAGGTCCAGGGTAGTGGTTAGGACGGTGGTTCGGGTCCATAGGAGCACGATATTGGTTGCCTCCTTGATTAGACATCCCGCCCACAGCATTGGCTTCAAAAGGGTTACCATCAGTGGCCATACAGTTATAGTAAGCATGGGGGCCACCACAGGTAACACAGACTTCCACTTTCTTAACTTCAGCAGGAGGTGAAGTTTGTGGAAAAGAGACTTTCTTTTGGTTGGAGAGAACCAAAGCTTGGATAGCTTCCGTGAGTTTATCAATCTTAGCATCGGTGCTAGAGACTCACGGCGATGAAGTGAAGGACCAACACTGACTTGGGAAACAACGGCTTGCTTCGTGCAGTACGGACTTTAGACTTGTTTTCGATTATCGCTAAAGCTTCTTTGACAGTTTTGCTTAGGAAATTTCCTCCGCGAGGAATTGAGGAATCTTGATCAGATTAACTCACTCCATTGTAGAAAGTATCGAGTTGCATCAACTCGGAGAAACCGTGGTGAGGACATTTGCGAAGCAATTCTTGAAACGATCCCACGATTCACTGAAGGATTCATCAAACTTCTGAGTGAACTTGATGATTTCATTTTTAAGACTCGTGGTCTTGGAAGGTGGATAGAATTCATTCACAAATTTCTTCACCAGATCTTCCCATGTCTCAATTGATTTAGGGGTTGTTTTCAAGCCAAATCGGGCTTGCCCCTCAAGAGAAAATGGGAACGAAGAAGCTTAACAAAGCATCGTAGGGACATTCTTATATTTGATGGTAGATGCAATCTTGTTAAACCATCTTATATGAGCATGAGGATCATCCCGCTCAAAACCGTAGAACTGATTTGAGGTTACAAGATTCAGTAACCCGGTTTTGAGTTCAAAATTTTCAGCCACGATGGTGGCACAACGATAGCATCTCCATACCCGTCGATGGGTGCCTGGAGAAGCTCACACATAGGAATTTCATCCGCCATGATAGCGGAAGTAGTGCGAGCAGTCCGGATCTCAGATCCGACTGATGGAGCAGAAAGTCTACGAACACGCCTTCTTGGAATCTTGACAAGCTCACGAAATGGGCTCACAGATCTAGAAGAGCGAGTGCGCATACACAAGAGTTAACTCTAAGAGACCTCAGAGTTAAGGAGAGAAATGGAATTATGAAGACGTTTGTAAAAATGGTGGTGAGAAGAATATTTATGGGTTTTCTGGTTCTGAAACGTCGATATCACAACAAAATCAATTAACACAAAATCGAGGCAAAACAACAGTGAACTTAACCAATAATCCAAGATGAATGGCTTCTTTGAAAAAGGTACACCAATCACAAGGACACAAAGGCAAGTTTTATATCTTTAGTTCGGGAACTTATTATGGTCGCACCCCCAGTTAGGTAGTGCACTGCCTTGGTTTCGGTGGTAATCTTTTAAGTTGTTATTTATTAAAGAAAACGACGAATCTTTTTGTATTTTTATTTTTGATACATATATAGAAACAAAAGAAAAATATTTTTTTGTGTTTTATACGTTTTTGGTTGTTTTTGGGTTTTTGGATTTTTTTTATAAGAAAATATGGATATATATATATATAGATGGATATGGATGATATAAACAAATGAGTGAGGATTCAAACAACTAATCTGCTACACGGAAGATAGATCAGCACAGCTCCCCGGCAGCGGCGCCAAAAATTTGATTGGTTCCAAACACAAGTCTAATCACACAAGTCCCGCCACTTGTGAATGAAAGACGTAATCAGACTTAAAACTGCTCAAAACCAATACAATGAAATCCGAGAGAGTATAGGGTCTCCCCGGGTCGTTATGTCCCAGCGAGCTATGCAATGGATCAATCAACGTCTAGTGATCGAGAAATTTGAACGATAAAGGGAATTGATATTATGATATTAACTACGGAAAAAGCCAACAAATAACAACGGCTTAAATGCAAATTAAAGGAAATTAAAAAGATAAAATCTATTAAATAACGCTATCACTATATTTAAAATGATGTTTGTTTAAAAATTAAAACTTACGTTTAAATAAAAAATACATAAACGTACAAAATAAAACTAAGAAAATAAAGAAAAAATACCTATGTATATAGAAAATACATTTTTACAATCCTAATGATAAAAGAAAATTTATAGAAAAAGAAAATTATTTTTATAACTATCTAATTAATTATAAATTAAAAACTATTTTTAACTATTAAATAATAACCTAAAATACAAGAAAATGTGAAATAAAGCTAGAAAAATAAAATTAAGACTTAGAAAAATCTAAAATATCAAAATAGAATTTTCAAAACTATTTTTGTATTTTTCTGATTATTTTTCTATTTTCTAGGAATTAAAAACTATTAAAAACTAATTAAATTGCTAAAAATTACAAAATAAACTATGAAAAATCTGGAAAATTACTTTTTCTACTTTTTATATTTATCTAAACCTAAGAAAAATGAAAAATTATTTTTTTGAACCTTTTCTAAATTTTTTGTATTAAAGACTAATTAAAAATGCTTAAAAACTACTTAAAATCAAGAAAAATAGCAAAACAACTAGGAAAAATCTGAAAAATTCAGGAAAACTCTAAAATTATATTCTAAATCTGAGAAAAATATAAAATCAGGTGCTTGTGTACAAGATTATGGAACTGCTATGATAGGTGCTTATAAATAAGCACTTTCAATAAGCCAACAACCACAAAAAGCTACCAACAGTTACCAGCAGTTCTACTATGCTATAATAACCAAAATGCAACTTAAATCAACAAGCTATAGCCTCTGAATCACAAGTTACAAAGATATGGCTTATTTGGCTAATTAGCTAAAACAGTTTTGGGTACCAACTTGCAGTCACAAAATAAGCAATCAAATAAGCTAGGAATTAGAAACAATAACTTGGAACCTATACTAGACCTGGTTGAGATCTTGTAAACCAAGTTATAGACCTAGATAAGCTCTGATGAGCCCTGTGCACAAGCTGCAAGAACTGAGGAAAACTCAGCTTAAGCTGAGTTTTGGCACAGGGCAATTAAGACAGAAAGTACAAGCCTGTTTGGAGCTTGTAAAAAATTTGTAAAATTGCACAAAAATGGTGACAATAAATAAGACCAGTTGAAGTTTTTAGAACAACAAGTTTCACAGAATAAGACCCAAAAATGAATCCTAGAAAAATCCTTTTCAGTTGGCTCAAAACAGATTTTTGCAACTTTTTGACTTTTGATGAAAAAATAAAACTTTGACTTTTTTGAGTTTTGAACTTGATTTAAGGACTGATATTGTTGTATTATGATGGAATGAAGTTAATACAACCTTTGTTTATGTAATTTAAACACAACACAAGTGATTTGATCTTCAAATATCCCGCAGGAAACCTTGGATGCTAATGATATGGATTTTGACTTTTTTGGATTACATGCACATAAGTAAGACAGATAAGAGTCTATTAGGACTAAACAAACCTCAAACAACAAAAACCTAACACTGAATACACCTCTAACACATTTTAGACTATAAATCCAAACACCTTGTCTAGATGTTTTTGCAAATAAATTCAACTAAACACTGAGCAAACTAGAATTAATGATCAAACTACATTCACTTAACCTAAGTACAACTTTTTAAACAGAATAGAACCAGTGTTAACTACAAATTCAGATAATGCAAAGGAATTTGAAAATCACTTACAAAGGGTCCTAGCCACTATGGCTTGGAAACAATGAACCAATGGACCTCTAACCTATTTATATCAACCCACTAGACCTAAATCAACCCACATCCAGCTCTGCTTCACCCATTGACCAATTCCATTACCAAATTGCCCTGTTTGACTTCGTTGACCAAGAACCAAAATGACTTAAACCTTGGATGTAACCTTGTTAAATGCTGTATTGAGCTTATACAAGCTTATTTGAGCTTTGAAATAACTATTAAACACTTGTACTTAAGGTTTTGAAATTGCAAAAAACAGGAACTTGGAACTTGCATTATAAACATAAAGGAAAATGATGATTGAAATGAGTCTTAATACTCTTAAACACTTTTAATTGATACAATTTAACAAAAGATTACAAGCTTTATACTAAGTTGAGAATTCTAAGATAAAAACGACATTTCAAGAAAATTAAAAAACTAGTAGACTACTTCTTTAGCTTCCCTTTGCTTTCTTTTTATATCCAAAGATCTTCTCTCCACTTGATGAAATCCCCAATCTCAGCCATTGGATGGCTCAAAATGATCACAACCGTTTAAATGAGCTTTTGGCGCCAAATCTTGTTTTAATAGTTGGGACAGGACTGAGATGGTTGGAGGGGTACATTTATTGCTTTTGGAGTTTGGTGGAGGTGGGGGGAACAGGGAAGTGAGATTGTGAGCTAGGTGGCTGCAATGGTGGGCAGACAGGGGGAGGGAAAGAGGGGAAAGGGGATGGCGGGTATAGGGGTGGTTTGACTTATCTGTTATTTGACCAGATATTATATCAAGGGGGTCCAAAATTGATTATGACAGGGGGTCAAATGGGTGCAAGGGTCCAAATTGGTTTAAATAACAAGGACCTATGATGTAAATTCTGAAAACACAAGGACCTAAGCTGCCATTTCATCAAAGTTACTTCAAGGGACCATTAATGACAAGCTTCAAAAGTAAGAGGACCAAACTTGCCATTTTGCAATTTCCAGGGGCCATTTCTGCCAAAGTTGAAACTTGAAGGACCAATTTTGTAATTTCTCAAAACTTTTGATATTTTTCACCAAAGGACTAAATTTGACAACTTTTGATTTTAAAAGGACCTTTGGTGACTTTTCTTTTGAAATTTTGACTCAGGGACTATTTTTGACAATTTTAGAAACTTGGGGGACTGAAACTGCCAATTTTGCAAACTTTGCTCATTTTTCATCTGATTTTAAACATTTTGCATCTGAAATATATAAAATGCCATTTTGAGATATTTTCAGTATTTTGATGCATTTCTGAGCATTTTTAGACGTTTTGCAGTTCAGATTGACCCAAAAATGATGAGTATTTACACACTCATCAACTTGTGGTTTTTATTTTTAGGATTTAGTAGAACAAATATATACTAAAAAGTAGTTAAAAGTTAAATGAAACGGTTAAGATCTATAATTGATTTTCACATAATTCAGCTAAAAGCAGGTAAGTATTTAGATTTTTGGTTTTTACTTTTAGGATTTAGTAGAACAAATATATACTAAAAAAGGATTAAAAGTTAAATGAAACGGGTGGAATACCTTGTACTTGTCGATGTTCTTCAAGTAGATAGTAAATGGTCTATGTCCACCCATAAAGTGACTATTAATATCGTGCAAGTTCACACATCATGGTCTTACTTTACGGATATTATTACTTTTTGAATAGCAAGATATATAGTTTAATTGTCTGCATGCATCAAATCGATAAAGGAAAGCAACTATTAAGGCTTCTAAGATATAGTTGGAAATTGTTGAAGCATATGCTTAACGAAGTAAGCAATTGCAGTATCCCCTTCTATTGAGTAAAGCATAACCTAGTTTTAAAGAAAATGTTCGATGCATATAGAAGAAAATCATGACAACTATGATAAATTTAGAGGTCATTAGCCGTTTATTTTATTCACTTTTGAGCCATGGGCATAATTTTTGTCATGGATCAAAACTTACCACTGAAGAGACAAGCATACTTGTAGAATTTTTTTACGTTTACTTTTTTTAATAGTTGTTGTTGAGCATACTACAGCAAGCAATTGTATACTGCTTGGGAAGCCCGGCCGATGGGCGGAAATCAACTATAAATATCAGTTGAAGGTATTAGTTAACGAATAATAAGATATAAATGTACAAATTTTATAATAGTTGTTTATATTAACCGTTAGTTATTGTTTTTGATGAATTAGCGTTCGTATGCCAAAAACAAGTTGTCTAATGTTTTTTGTTTCCCACTTTTGAGACAGCCACATAAAGACACTGCAACAGTGGATTGGTTACGGTTAAATTTTTACGCCATCTTATTCTCAAAAGTACTAAGCACCATAACTGATATGAGGTTTCTCGTTGGGCGGGGTTTGACTTATAATTATCGTTGGAAAAAAGTAAGTTGATCAAGTTTAGATTACATGACCGTATGGGAGGGTATGAGATTCTTTCACATTTTCTCAAGCATGGGTTTGACTTATAATTATCGTTGGAATCAAAAAAATTGATCAAGTCTAGAATACATAACCATATGAGAGGGTATGAGATTCTTTCACATTTTTTTAATGAGCAAAAACAATATCATTAGATTCAAAACCTACCCAACAAATGCCTTAAAACATAATCCTCACATATAATTAAGCACCAAACATCTGTTACAGTTGTATACGATTTCTCTTTTCAAGACTTACTATATCGAATGAGACTTTTGTATTAAACTGAACGTATAAAATATTTCTACTTACTTGCATCTAGAAGAAAACTACCTTCATAAAGTTAACCTCTTGATTTTTGCCTTCTCGAGCTAAATATGACTATTGTACAACATTTAATACATATTTTAAATGGTGTTATGAATGGTATGTAAGGTTATGGCTTCATACTCTGAGATTCAGTTTAACATCAACTTTACAGTGGTTGCATGACCAAAAACATGACAAAAGGAAAAAAATTGTTCTCGATCATACCTTTTTTGCTTCAGATTTTAATGGACCTTGCATATCAAGGGCGTAAAATCCTTCTAATGTATCAGTGTTATCGCAGAACATTTGTTTCTGTTCCTACGACTTTTTTCGATTAGTGGTCATCACTTGTTTTAGTTGGTAAAGATTCGCCAAGGAGAGTTAGATGGCTGGACACTTGAGTATTTCTGATGATGTTTACATTACCCAATATACAACAATACTTGTTATTTAATATCATACTGTGATACTAACATAAATATGTAACCAGCCTAACTCAAAACTAATATACCTGTGTTTAAGAACCCCTTAAATTCTTCTTGGCATTACAGGGTCGTTATAAATAGATAACAAAAAGGAAGTTCCTCTATTTTCTTGGTCTCTTTGATTGAATCTCTTATGGTTATTTAGCCTGCAAAATAATTCATCTTTCTTAAACGAACATATTTTCAAAGTCTTTAATCGTATCAGATGTAATTTTTTGTAACAGTTTATTATCACACAGCCAAACATATACACACTTAAATTATTCATTTTTATCATGCACAAAGTAGAAGATCAGTGTGCAAAAGTGAACATGCTTCGACCCGTTACCCACCTCTAGTAGAGAATACAAAATGCATAGCATATATTCATGCCACAGAAATGAGCATGAGTTTATTATTTCAATAATATAAATTACATGAGTATAATGTTACACGGTTGAAAGCTTACTGTATTTGAGAGCTTCTCACGTATATAAGCCGTTGATCTCAACATGGCACCTAATGTGTCCTTAGACACCTGAAACTTGACCTCCGATTCTCCTGTTGTACCATTTGGATCTTGTGGCTGAAAATACACGTAAGTATATTAGTCTAAACGCAAATATTCAGTTTATACAACATCAGCTTCTAATACTCTTCGAATGTTTTCTATGTGACTTCATATTTATACACATACTTTTCAAGAAATGCATTAGTAATGTGGTAACTATTTACCATGTCTTCGTGTATCGTTCTATAAATGGGTATATCGGATCAACAAATGTTACAAATATTCACTAATGAAGTACATAGTGAACTAAAACATGTCATATACGTAACACCAATATAACTACAGGGGTAAATTCATATCTCACCAATATGATTAGTCTAGCCCCTATACTCATGAGCTCTGAGCATATCCTCAAATGCCACAGCCCCATCTGTTGGCACCCCTAGCACGTCTTCCCAAGTCCTTCCCAAACACCCTTTCTAGTGCACTAACCTGCAAGGCGGTTTCAATTAGGTCTCCAAAACAAATTCAAAGCATTAACTTAATTATTCCTCTATCAAATTTCAACAAAATCACACATTTACAAAAAAAGAAAAGCTTAATAAACTTACAAAACGGTTTAGGTTTAAATCGACACATGCAATTTTGCAGGTTTTTTCTACAACACTAATCCGCCCCATCTTTAATCCAGATAATTTTTTGGTTTCTGATGTGCGGTGGATTTTCAATAAAATTCGGGCCAGAGAGAAAAGACAGAGATACGTTTAAACTAATCAAAACTGTCTTAAAATGATAAAATAAGCTGAATACTAATTGAAAGAACCAATTAGGAGGTGAACTGCTGTAACAACAGTTAGAGGCAGAGATGGGCTATTTAGCAGCTTCAATAACCACTCAAATTAAGCACTAATAACCTAAAGAGGGTAAAACAGGTAAACTACATATTCTAAACTACAAATAGAAACAGAACTTAAGCAAAAGCATCAAGAGAACAAACATTTATGAAGTTGTGAAATCAAGAAATGGGGACAAATCATTGACTGAAGACAGAACAAAGGGAAGATTGGGCACATAAGCAAACAAAATCAACAATCCCCAATATTTGAATCCACACACGGATTTCCAGGTTTCGCAGTAAATCTCTGTCGGACTTAGATCACAACACGTATTATTGCAACACGCATACTTATCAAGTGAAGAAGAGAGGATACTTTCAGAAAGGCTTGGAAAGTCTAACTTCCGATTCACCAACCTTCTAATGAAAGATTATGAAGAACCAAATAGATCAATATACTCACAAATTTATAACCGATAGATGAAATAATAAGTAGATCTGATGGTTAATTAGAGTGCAAAAAATGAAAGCGGCAGAGGTTGGACTGATGAAAGGTCTAAATTTCGATACACATCTATCGATTCACCAACCTTCTGATGAAAGGTAAGTGAGACTGCGATAAATTCTAGAGCAAATGAGGCGGTGGCAAGAAAATTGCAGTCCAAATTGCAGTCCCAAAAGGAAAAAAAAATAAAAAAAATCATATGCATATATAATTCATTTGTAGCCGAAACTGGGTTACCTCAGTTGAATCAAACTATATGAAATAGCTCAATCGTATAACTGAATTATATATCTGCACAGCCATAAACACATAAATAATCAATAAGTTCTTTTTACCAAATAACAAAAAAACCGCAGAAAATGCATATCAGATCTAATAAAAATACCGGCAGGCATCTCCAAGAACTGCTTTTCAGTTATAAGAACAGAAAGCAATAAACGCTTGTAAACTAAATTAAAACCCTTCTACTTGCACCAACCACAGGTGCGGTAACATGTACAACCTCATCGTCGTCGTCTGATTCAACCGGAGGACTAAGAATACGGGAAAAACCATAATTTATGAAAGAGTTGTTATTGAAACTACCTGATGAAACTCGGAACGATGCCAATAGGTCTGTTCAATCAAATAAATGGACTTGGTTTCCACTCATGCTATTTTACGTCCATCCACTATCCTGCTTTCGGTTTCCGCCGACTTCCAGAAAGTGGCATCACTCTTACCAAATAAACACACCGACAGTTACCCATTTTTTTCTGCAAATATCAATATAAAATGGTTTTGATGATACCGCGTCGATTGCAAAATGGTTAAGAACAGGTATAGTTAAATAACAAACAGCAGGCATTCATAAGAAACGGCGAAAGAAAAGGACCTTAGAAAGTCATCTTGTCATTTGCCAGGAAGCTATCAAGGTGACGCACCAGAGATTTTTCACCAGCAAACGCAGCGGCGTCGCTGTGATGATGTAACGCCAGCCCACCATCACCCCTTTTCATGAACGAACATAACTTATCCTTACAGCCACCAACTCAAAAACCCACAATCCAAACAATCTGCGACAATAACTGAACCATCAGCATCGAGTACAAAACATTAAGAATACGTGAAAAATATTTAACTTACGTTACGCAATTTAACGCAAGTCTAATAATACTTATAAAAAAACTGATATGCTTACGTATACACGAATATTGACGGCCAACATTATTAACAAAAGTAGAAGCACATTTTTAACGCAAGTCTAGTCATACAGATTTTGACTTGATTCTGTTGAATAAATACAATCAAGCGCAATCAGATTTTGACGTAACGAAAAAGAAAATAAATAAAAAAGATACAAATAGTATAATCTGTAAACACTTATCGACTTTATCTTGAGATATGTGCACTCACCAAAGAACTTTCCGTAAGGAAGGTCATTATGGCACTTCTGAAACAGTTCAATTATCTACACCAAAAGACAGAAGGCGTTAGAAAATATCAGTTTCCGAGATTGAATATTTCAATGTGTTGCCCAATATGAACAAAGCTACAAGCATAAGACCTGTGCACCTATATGAGCAACACTTATATATGCTACATTTAATAGAAAGAGGCATACTTGAACGATAATATAAGGGCATGTGAGAGCTACCCTAATATTGTATTTTCAGGCAACGACATCAAAACATGTATTTTGGAAAAGCTAAATTTATTGAATAAGGTATCAATTCCCGGTGCATGTGCAAAAGCATTTCATAGTTATATATAACTGTTAACCTAGCAGAAAAAGAGTAGATAAGTTTATTTTTAACTTACTTCAGCACACATTGAGTGCCTATGTAACGCCAGAAGAGGATGCATTTCTGCTTCTTAGAGACCAAAGTAGTGAACACTGCACAAAGTAAAACATTCAGAACATTAACTTCGCATTATTTTAGAAGGAAGCAAGTATCAATAAGAAACTAAGTATCAAGTATCTACATTTGAGCCTATGGTTGTGTCGCATAACAAAGATTTAACCCATCACATATGGAAAAGGTTAAAAAAATACTTCAATAATACATCAAGTCATCAGCTGAATCCATAAGCTCATAAGCACTCATGGTGCATGTTCCACCAGAGTATCTCATGCTATAACATAGGCATACACATCCAACTGTTGTTATTTCTCTTTCCCAAACTACATACACGATTTCTTGCTCAACTGTCCCACCAGATAAATTCATTGTTCCTGATATTTTTGGTTTACGTCCATCTTTTTGCCTCCATATACTGTGATGACTAAGGAGACAGAAGTGCGACATTTAGCTTAATCCACTTTAAACATGAAGATGTAGTTACAACTCTAACACGACATCCCTAAAATCGAATATTTATCTAGACTCTACTAAACCGTACATCTCTTCTTATTCGAATTGAAATCAAAAACCAACTTCCACTGATTTCAAAGACTTCACTTTAGGAAAAATATTAGAACTTCACAAAAAGCTATTCTACTAACTAATTTTTATTTTGGTTCAGGGAACTGTCATAGGGCGTTGAGCATGGGTACCAGAAACATGACATTGCATACTCGGAAATTAGAAAACTAAATCGAACGTAATGAATAATGGGTCAACATGGGTAATGGATCACAAGAGCACGTCAAATGGGTTCTTTTTCTTTCTAGAATGACTCGTGTAATCAAGACTAACCAACATGTTTTTGTCCTGTTAAATACGGTTTCCTTGACAAAACAAATCCTGAAGTTCCCGAATTCTAAGTAATTCAAAGCGCATCAACCATACATGTAATACAACATACCTTTAGCTGTTAACAATAGCCCTTACCTTTATCATGGTCGTTTGACCTCGAGTTTTGACAACCATATCTGAATACAATATTTTTCCTGTGATCAAACGATGGGCAATGTTTATCTGGAAATAATCATGGGCATGCAATAGACTCACAAAACTAATTCAATAAACTGACAACGATTGAATTGCTGCACATATTGATTATCATATTAATTTGAATCCAATACCAATTCCTGCATAAAAAACACGACAATATAATTGTGCATGTGATTTTCTTGTAGTTCTTTTCATGTGTAGAAAGTCGTTCCACATACAGGATTATTTGGGTTTTGATAAAAAGGAGGAGTATATTTACCAATATCAAGTTTTATATCAATATTGTTTATTATGCTTGTTTTTAATTTATAAATTGTGATAAATATTTTAATTGTTATCTTCATAAAATACATACCTAAAATACAAATTCCAGAATTTTTATATAATCTCCTTATTTGTATTGATTTGAAAGATATAAATCAAAAAACAATTTACTCTAGTGGTAAGTTGTTTACAAAACATATGAATGACCCAAGTTCAACTCCAACAAATGTCTTCTTTTTAATAAAAAAATTTTAAAATTCAAAAATAACAAAAAAAAAACGAATTTTACAATTTATTAAAAAAAAATGTACATAAAAAAATTTTAAAATTCAAAAATAACAAAAAAAAAACGAATTTTACAATTTATTAAAAAAAATGTACATATATTAATTAAAATGACACATCATTTAAAAAAATAAAAAAAATGCCACATAAATATAATGATGACATGGAAATATGATTTGGCATTATGGGATGCCAAGTGGCATTTTATGTGGCATGCCTCCTCTTATATATAATGTATAGATATATATATATATATATATATGTATATATGTATATATATATATATATATATATATATATATATATATGGGTTAAGTCCATGAATTGGCTGTGAACTTTCAAAAATTTCCAATTGTTGGTAAGAAACTTTGTAAAGTACTACTATCACCTATGAAACTTGTTGACACCTGTAAGAATAGGCTATATGACCGTTTGGGAACCACTTGTGACCACATATATCCACTCATATTAGATACCCATTTCCCTCTTTATAACCTTAATTTTAACAGTAATATCCCAAATCAGTTCATTCTTTAAAAAATCTAAACATTTCCCAATCAAAATCAAATCAAAACATGTCTTCATATCTTTCCAATTAAACCTGCAAATGTCATAGACCATCAATGGTTGTAACGTCTTGGACACCCTTCAACCCCGCTCGATGATTCATTTGTTGCCAAAACCGTTGGGTAATTCATCATTCACATTTTGTTTTAAAGACTATAATTTTCATTTATTTAATAGATCTAATATTTGATTGTAGAAACCTGGTAAGAAGAAATGTGATAAATGGGATTGGTACAATCCAGAGGAGGAATGTGATTGGCACAAGATGCATTTGTTTGAGATGTACAATCAACTCGCTCCTCATCAAAGATGTGAAGTTAAAACAGAAGTAACACGTCAAAATGGGATTGGTACAATCCAGAGGAGGAATTTGATTGGTACAAGATGCATTTGTTTGAGATGTACAATCAACTCGCTCCTCATCAAAGACGTGATGTTAAAACAGAAGTAACACGTCAAAGAAGGATTGAAGTAACAATTTAAAAAAGTCAGTTTATGGAAGTCAACCCTTTTTACTTTCGCAATTGTTGTTTCTTTTTTCCTTGCACTGAAGTAGTCTTAAAATACTATGTTGGATAGGGTAGTTTTTGTTGTTGTTTAGGGCATTAGTATTGCAAGTGTAGACCCTTAGTTTAAGCAGTCATGGTTTTCTATCCTTGTAAACTCAATGTATTGTAGTAGTTGATTATTATATGCAATGGAAGTATGTTTTAATGTGTCTATACCCGTTTTTGTTACTTAAACCATAAGCAGGAAGCATTGCATTGATAATCAGGGTACAACAGATTTATTCTAGGGCATTTAAGCCATACTTAAATCACCAACTTTCACGATGAACAGTTAAACATATATACTTAGGCCGCAACCGAAAGCATTAGTACCTGCAAGTGGTTTTAAACCATGTTTTTCCCCCTTCCCTTTTGGACTGGCAATTTCATCTAAGGCATTTTTGACAGCAAATGACTTGATACCAATTGCATCACAAGTTTCCTTATTTGCCAGGCCTAGAACCTTAATCCTATCAGCAAAAGAAATATGTTTGGAGCTTGGATTCTTGCTACCTTGAACATGCTTTGAGGTTGGACACCTGCTAGAATCATAGCTTGAATGCCCAGGTTGTGAAAAATACTTAGACCATAGCATTGGATATGATGCATCAAAACTTTCAGAGCTGGAAATGGATATGATTTTTGCAAAGAAAAAAAAAACGATTGGTGTGTTACAATATCTGAGAAAAGAGATGAAAAAGACATTATAGAATACCTGGTTTCTTATTGAAACTCATTTTTTCAGTTATACGTTTTGTTATAGATGTGAGATGAAAATGACATTGTGCTTATGCCTTTATATTGTGGATATGTGAAGGGTTGTTTGGTGCTTCAATTAACTGTTGTATCTACTTTACATAAATAGCATTCAATTGATGAGAATAAAAAATAATGTATATGTACTTGATCAAGATGCTTCAGTTGATGGGGAGAAAAAAACAATGTAATGAATCAGACAAAGTAAAAGTTAAGATTCTCATCTATACACAAAGAAAAGTGCAGTCATTTCATTTGCTAATACTAACATGGACTAGTCAAAATGCATGTGGAGGACAATCGGATAGTGTTTGGTACTACTTTCACAAAAGCTATGTCATTGTGCATTGTTTAGTACATCCACCATTACAAAAGGTTACAACTTGAAAAATGAAAATAATAAACAGTTTTTAAATTTAATCCATAGACAAGGATTTATCTGGACTCCGCGAGAACCCCCTGGTTCTGTCCCTGCTCGCGTGATGGGAGGGGGGGGGGCGGACGTGGCTCCAAAGGTAGACCGACCCAAACTTGGGTCTCCATTATGACTAGCCAAATAATCATGTATAAATAACAATAACAATATCGAGATATGATGCATGAGAAACATACTAAAGGTGCATTTAGTAGTTGGGTTTCGTAATGAGGGAATGGATTAATTTCAAATAAAAATTTTTGGTAGATATGAATGAGAATAAAAATTAGAAATCACAATCATAGATCCATTATAGGGTGGAAAGGTGGGTTTATATCTCATTCCAACTAACCTACCTCACTTTATATTTTTATTTATTATAGTATATAAGTTGAATGAGACCCACTCATGTGTGATATAATGTATATTTTTGTTTATTGTATTAAGTTAAATGGGACCCACTCATGTGTGATACCAATATCATTAGTTTCATACCAAACAAAAGGAATGAGAATGATACATCTCATTTCATATCACCATCTTCTGAAATCCATACCGATAGTGATTCCGGGTAGCAAACCAAATTTACCCTAAAATGAATTTGACTAAAATAAGAGGCCAAAATTTGTTCCAAAAAAAATGCCAAAACCTATAATATAAATAATAGAGTAAACTGCAAAAAAATCCTTGAGTATACACAATTTCGTAAGTTTAGCCACAAAAAGATAATTATGAAAATTATGCCATTACTATGGATGTTTTCCAGCAAATTGTGACCCTCGGCTTAACGATCATTAGAAATTCTCATTATTTATTGTTCCAAGTGGGGGTCCGATCTCACTCAAGAAACCCTATATTTTCAAGGACATAATTTGCAATCATAATTTTACCATCAAATAAGTTAGAGTCTGGTTTGATCTCACTCATTTACCCACGACTACCGATCGAAAGTCAAACCATATAACTCAACTAGTGCTCAAATAGTTCCCTCACTCCTTGCTTCTCATCCATAACATTACCTACCTTTCTCTCTCACAAGCTACTGTCACTGTTTATCATCTTCTTCATTTGAAAAATGGTTTTTTGTGCCTGTGGTCTTCAAGCTGTGGTCCGAACATCATGGACCAACAGGAATCTTGGGCATCGATTCTATGCATGCCCGACCAACGTAAGTTTTACTATTGATAAAAACAAAATAATGTTACTATTTACAAATTTCCTATTTTTCTTCATTTTATTTACATTTCTTTCTTTGGTTGGGTAGATCCCCCAATGTGCGACATATCTCTTGATATCATCCTTGGTTTGCTTTTGACTAGGTATGCTTTGGAAGATGTTTTTGCATTAGAGCAAGAAAGGGCTGACTATGAGGAGCACAAGGCAAAGCAGGAGAAGATGCGAGAAAACCAGGAAGAGATGCAGGAAAACATGGAGGAGCTGCGGGCAAACAAGTTGAGGAAATACTTGATCATCAGTTGGGTGTTCTTTGTTTCTTATGTTTACTTGCAAAGTTGACCGGTTGGGTTTGGCAATGTGGGATAGTTTTTGGGTTGTTTGTTTGTTGATGGTTTATGTTCTGGGCTTGTGAACAATATATTTTGTTAATGGTGTAAATTATGGTATTAGGTTATGTACATTAAGGTTTTTCAACAATGTTTCAAGTTTCTTGCTTGTCTACTTTGCTTCGTGTTATTTATTGTTATGTAGGATTATGATTGTTTATGATCCAAATTCAAGTGGATTGCTTGATGTTAATGATCCAAATATGTTACAAAGTATGATTTAGTTTATAGTAAAAGGTTAACTACATCACAAATATATTCATGACAGTCTGCAAGTCCATAAATGTGCTTTAAAGTTCAAACAAAAACCTTTGACTGATGGTGGGTAGGATGGCTAACGTGAGTAGAAGTTGTGGTCTGTGTGTTCAGTAAGAATTGGTGGAGTAAAAGCAGTGTTTGGGGTATGTGTTAAAAATGAAGAATTGTTAGTGTGAGAATTGTTTAGAACAGAGGGAGTAGGACTGGTGGTGGGTTGGATGGCTATCATGAGCAGAAGTTGTGGTTTGTTGTGTTCAGTAAGAATTGGTAGAGCAGAAACAGTAACCCTTTAGGAGAACTGGTGAATGAATCTTTAACAGATGATTTAGTTGTTGTTTTTCGGGTATGTGTTGAAGATGAAGAATAGTCGATGTTAGGAGTGTTTGGGACAGAGGGTGTAGGACTGATTGTGATTGTGTTATATGAGATTGTTATTGAGTTCAAGGGCTATTATTTGTGTGATATAAATGTATATGTGTGATAAGAGACACCCTTAGGAATTAAAGCCAAATCGCCTTCCATTTTACATACATTGATATTTAACGAGCTACACTGGCTAGTTAACCACCAATTTGGACCCATTTGTTAGCGTTCATTTTTAACGCTAGATACCCTTAGTTACACCTTCTGAGCCATCCTTTTTCATTTTTGTTAAATCCATAAAAATACAAAAAGATTTTACACTTTTAGCATGGTCTTACCCATAGTCAAGTCTTGGTTGGTAGCTAGCTAAATGGCAAGATGGATATTATGTGGGAAATCTTTAAAGTTTATAGAAAGTTACAAATTCCATGTTTCCTCATGGATGTTTTAGCATAATCATGATCGATGGCCGAAAAATGTGGTCGAGGAAAAAGTCATCGCAACTATAAAGTGACGTAAAAAAAAAGTCATCTCAACAATAAGGTGACAATGATAGCCAATAAAGCATGGGCGGTCAAGTAAATGCATTCCAAATTCATATGGTGGTGGTTCAAAGTAGCTAGCAATGCTTGGTTTGTAGACTTTTACAATTTGTATATTCTTTATTACACCTCTCATCAAAACTCCCATGTCTAATTCATACCTGACAAAACCCAAAGCTAAAACATCACAACTCGAATAAAAGTCCTCTTTGATATGTATACTTGGTGCTTAAGCCACGTCAGTGAAGTTTTGTTTCTTGTATAAGTATATGGTAATATTAAGATCATGTCTGAGCAATAAGTGTGATTTCTCTTATATACTCCAACTAAATAAATGAGTGATTGAGTGAGTTATACTTCATTTCTTTTTTTTTAGGTGAATAGAAATGTTAATCAAGCAAGAAAATCATTGAGTATTGTCAAGCATCTTAACTTTTCACCATAGATTTTAAAACGATGAGTCTCATCTGGTATTAGTACCTGGTCAACATGCATCATATTTTACTAGGTCATTGATAAGGATTTAAAACGTACGTTTTTAGGGTGTCATTTAAGCCCTAAATTCTTACATTTTATATCCGTTACTGCTTAAAATCGTTCATTTTCACATTTTAGGTCTTTTGGAAGAGAATTGCTAGAATGAAGCATTTTTAGACAAAAAGGAGTGAAAACATGAAGAAAACGACAAAGTCAAGAAAACAAGGCATTTTCATAAGCCTGACAGCATCCCAACTCCAAAGGCGACGATGTCGCTTACATGATGTTCCAAAAACTCTCAAGCGATGGTTCAGAATATATTTTGGTCTTAACAAGTGACGGCGTCAAGCCTTATTTCAGAAGGCCGTCACTCTTTCATTCTACACCACACGACCAAGACTTTACCCAGACGACGTCCAGAAGTAACCCAGACGGTGTCACTACTTCCTAACAGACGTCGTCTCAATGATGACTTGGTCAAGACAAAACCCTAATGACGGCGATCAGACGACGTCACCATCAAAAGGCTACGCCGTCGCGAATGTAACATCTATATCTAGACTTTGAATTTTATGCTTTTTATGTGCATTATTTTGAAGAGCAAATCCTAGTTCGTTTGAGGTCCGACTTGGACAGTATTTTAGGGTTCCAAAGCCTCTTTTACACTTAAAGATAAGTTTACCATGTTTCATCTATGTTTGATTGTTTTTTTGTGTTCTTGCTTATCTATCATGTGTAACTAAATTAATTAGTGTTTGCTTAGATCCAATAAGACCTAGTTATTGAATATTTTTAGGTTGTCTCTTGTTCTAATTGGTAGATGCTAGAGTAAGGAAAACTGGCTTCTTTTTTAATTGTTGCGAGCTTAGACATCCTAAATAGGCAAAATCCTTAGAGTGTACTTTAGGCCATCGTTGTTTTTATTGAGTGAGTTGTAGCTTAAGGATAATAGGATATTCGGGGGAGATACCTTAGTACTTGGCGATCCCGGGTGTTCTAGAGGAGAGTTACGATTCATAGAATTAGGGAATTAGGCACCACCCTATGACTAACACGGAATACAACACATCAATTAGAATAAGGATGTGACAATTCAAACGACCAATAAAAGATAACTATGGAGTAAGAAAATCTAAGTGAACACACTTTTAATTATCATAAGAAACACACTCATTCAATCCATAGATTTTTTTTTTATTTAGTTTAATTAGTTTTTAATTTAAATTGTTAAGTAGTATAATTGGTAGAATTACCAAAACCCCGAGATTTTACTTGCTTTCATAAAAAATATAAAAGACTAAAAAGAAACACCCTCATCCTCACCTTTTTGTTATACATCTCTACTAGCATCTCTATTCCCTTAGAGAACGATCAAACCCTTGGGCTTGCCCATACTACACTGCAACGATTAGGTACATTGCCTAGTGGGTTGTAAAGCTTGCTCGCGGAAAAGGAAGTCTTTCGACCCTGAACCATGCATCAAGTTTTTGGCGACGCTGTCGCGGAATAGAATATCTAGTTAGGTTTCTATCTCGATTAGGTCTACTCGATTTATTCCTATCAAGTGAGCTTTTTTCTTTTTTATTAGCTTTCTTGTAGTCGATCCTCCTTCTTCGTGTCTTTGTTCGTAATCTTGTGACTTTTCATCATGGAAGGTGATAATCCACCTATTAACAACGATCCACCACAACATCCACTATCACGACCAAATCCACCACCACAAGACCCGCCAAGAGGCCGTACTCTTGGTGAATACTCTAGACCGAGCAATCAAGGGTATAGGAACACCATCGAGCTTCCCCGTTTAGCTCAAACTACGGCCCTGCGATCTGACACCATCCGGTTGGTGCAAAACGGATGTGCATTCCATGGACTTCGTTCCGAAGATCCTAATCAGCATCTCAAAGACTTCCTAAAACTTATTGATTCAATTGACCTTGATGCTATCACTCGGGAGACAACGTGATTGCGTGTCTTCTAATTCTCTCTACGGGACCAAGTTAGTAATTGGATTGAGCGTCTTCCCGAGGGATCCATCTCAAGTTGTGATGATCTCACTACCCATTTCCTCACCCAATTTTTCCCATCGGGGAGAACCACTAAGCTTAGGAATGATATCTTGATGTTCCAAAAACGTCAAGGTGAAACCTTTTATGAGGCGTGGACTCAATTCAAGGACTTACTCCACAAAGTCCCTCACCATGGCATTGATCTTTGGCTTCAAGTATAAATCTTCTATGATCATGTCAATCTCCCCACAAGGCAAACCATTAACCAAGCGGCCAGTGGTAAGCTTAGTGAATTAATCGCGGAAGAATCGTGGGGCACTATAGAGGACCTTGCCCTCTATGACAACGAATGTTGGAATTACCCCCATTAGTTTCCCAAAACCATCAAGGCAATATGCTTTCCTTCAATCGACTCACAACCTTCTAATCGTAGGATACTTGAAACTAAAGATTGTTAGGATTTATAAAATCCGGTAGTTAAAGAGTCGGTCACCTCAAGTATATGTAATCGTTAGAAAGCTCGTAGTCATAGTCATTTAGTGATAGTTAGTAGTTTGTTATGTAACACCGTGGAGGACGAACGGGTCTTTACCCACTGTATGCCTGATCCACAACCCATAGGAGGCGTCTCATGTAACTAACTATAAATACCCTTTGCCTAGCAAGGCAAAGGGTTGGAGCTTTCATAATACATTTTTCTTTGTCTCACTAAAGTTCCCAACTCTCTTCCACTTTCTATCTCTAAAACTCTTAATATTCGACCCATATATTTACTTGATTGTGTGTTTGTGAAAACCAATATGTAACAATTGGTTTCAAGAGCCATGGTTTGATCATCTATCCTTCATGTTCTTGAATTTCTAGTGGTTTTCATAGGTTTTTGGGTTTGAATGAGTTTTGAGTAGTTTTCATAATTTGAATCATTTTTGGTGTTAAAGTTTGAATTTTGATAGTACTTTTGTGTTTAAAATCATCATGTGTGTTTAGGTTTTGGGTTGGAAGGTCTCAATCATCTTGGTTTTAGTGTTTTGGATTGAAAAAGTTTAGTTTTTGAAAGTTTGCTTTGAAGCGGTTTGTCGCTCGGATTTATTTTCTTTGAAGCGGTTTGATCTCCTTTTTAAGCGATTTGTCTAGATTTTTGGAAGCAGTTTGTCACCTACGCGGTTTGTGTGTTGAGACAAAGAGACAAGAAAGGACAAAGTAGTGGAAGTAGTGGAAGTACTTGTGTTCCCCTGCGGTTTGTCACTTAAGCGATTTGTCACTTAAGCAGTTTGTTAATTAAGCGGTTTGACACTTAAGCGATTTGTTAATTAAGCGGATTGACACTTAAGCGGTTTGTCATAAAGCGTCATAACTGAAGCGGTTTCTGTTAACAGCGGTTTGACACTTAAGTGTTTTGACACTTAAGCGATTTGTTAGTTAAGCGATTTGTGTTCAAAGCGATTTGACTGAAGCGATTTGTCAACTGTGCGATTTGACAGAAGTGATTTGTCATGTGTGCGATTTGAATCAAGTGGTTTGTCTGTTGTGCGTTTTGTCTTTTGAAACTTGTCATTTCTTCGTGATACGTTTTACGGTTTTCTCTTGATTTAGTAAAATCCCGTGAAATAATCTATTTCCTGGTTTAATCAAAGAGTAGTAAAATCCCGTGGAATTAGTAATTATGTCTACAATCACATCTTCCGTTGTTGATGACGTTCAAGAAAAGGATCCGATACTCGTCCTCCCATGCTTGATAGAACCGATTATGACTCTTGGGCTTAAAGAATCAGATTGTATTGCTTAGGAAAATAGAATGGAGTTAACATTCTTAAGTCTATTGATGAAGGACCATTTCAAATTGGAACGACTAGGGACATTCTCGAAACTGGAACTGATGGAAATGTTACATTAGGGTTGGATAGAACAAGAATTTATGATGAGCTTGATGATAAGGAAAAGAAGAGGTATGATGCTGACATTAGAGCCTCAAACATCATACTTCAAGGTTTACCAAAGTACATTTACAAGCTGATCAATCACAACATTGAAGCCAAGGCTGTCTGGAATAATGTCAAGATGCTTCTCTCTTGTTCGGAACTAACTAAGGAAGATAGAGAATCTGTCACACCCCCAAATTACCTGTTTTGCAGCGGAATGGAATACCTGGGGCGTGACTGCCATAGCATCACAGTTACAGTTAAATTGAACGACTTAAAGTGTCGTTTGGAAAATACATCGTTTGATTGAGTGAAATAATCAGAGTTTACAAAGTATAGGTCCCAAAAGATTTTCAAAGTACTAAAATGAATTTGTTATAATCAAACGATAGTTAAGTGCATAAAATATATGTGAGACGTGTCAACTCAGCGACTCCATGCAAGCCATGATGATATGCTAATACCTGAGATAAAACATGCTTAAAATAGTCAACACAAAGGTTGAGTGAAATCCATAGGTTTAATTAAATCGTTTGAACACAATATTAGTAGTGGTGTGAGACGTTGTTTCACACTAATCGTTGAAAACAAAACAACATTTATTTCACTAAGTTCATGACAACCAAAGCGTAAACCTCGTACCAATAGAAATTGGTAAAATCGTTTCATCGCATCCCTATTAGGTAAACTTGCCAATTTACCTTATTGATTCAAATATAGTGTGTTCGATTTCCCCTAACTGGGTCAATAAGAACGGGAGTGTTAATTCCAATAGGCCTATTCACAATATTTGCGTTCACTCGCAAGTGACTAATGGTGCAATAGAATACTTAGTGACAATAAAGCATTTGGATATAACGTACAGTTCAAAGCATTTGTGTTCGATTAAAAATATAGCATGTATCTCCCCCAAGAGTTTGTAAAACAATTAAGTAATAGAAAGTGGGGCTATGAACTCACCTGATGCAATGATTACAATGGCAAAGGTTGATACACTGAAATGAGGTGCAATCTCTAACTGCAACCTATTATGAATGATATGATCTAATATAAGTCATGAAATAATGTTGTGCATACAAACTCATATGATATCCATACCACTTGTGCATTTTGAAAATAAAGTTTATCGTCAAAATATATATTTATGACATCTTGTCAAATTATAAAATACTTTGCAAGTACTTACGTTGAAATGATATCCTACGATAGTCATTTAGTGATTTATTAATAAATTATACTTTTTCGTCGTAATACAATACAATTTGACAATTCATGAAAATGACTAATTTTGAGTGATCGTAAATTATTCATTATAATTTCGCTTGACAAACGGTTGAACATTTTGGAAAATAGAATAGGCGAACTCACTTTTACTAGAAGACATCGTTTTCTCAAAAATATTCTATCGATATGAAAAATAGCTCCAAACACGGTCACTTGCGATAACAATTTTGGACTAATAAAAATATGTAAGTGTTATTACTTGTGATTAATAGTTACGATAGCCATATTTAAAACTCGTATAACTTAGTCGTTATCAGTCCATTTTCTACGTTTTATATATCCTTAGTTTCGTGTTAAAGCTCATTTTCGCCCCTTAAATAACTTCTACGTTATCAGTCCATTTTCTATGTTTAAAACTCATTTTCGCCCCTTAAATAACCCTTGACAGCTTTGAATTTTTCAGAAAATTTGTTTTCGTCGTTAAACTTGAAAATAGCGTAACTTCTTCGTTATAAATCCGTTTTAACACGTTCAACGGTTTCATTTTAAAGTATATTTTCTGAATATCTAGCCCAAAATAATCCATGACCTGTCAAAATTTCCAGATTTTACAAAAACGATCAGACCTCAATCTTGTGTTGTCGAAAATGATTTTTCTTGCGTAACTCTTGTTTCAATCACTTCAAATCAACACCAAATCTATTCTAATCCTACCATACACCTTCTTAGGATGTCATGGGTTCCTAAACTTCATCAACAATGATATGTTTCAAGGGGTTAATTATAGGATGACTAAAACTCATAATAAGTACTAAAAACAAATAAAAGTGGTATAAATACATATGATACTTGCATGATTTCTTACTAGAATGATAAAATAGCTCAAGTAAGATTATGAAAGAGTTATAAAGATTATGAAAAGCTTACTAGTTATTATGATGAGGTTTAAGTAACTAGGTACTAATTACTTCTTGGTTTTTATTGCAAAACCGTATATAGAAGTATACTAGGGTTTATATAAGCACTTGATCTTTGAAAAACTTGTGATTTCTTCTTGGTTTTTGCCTTGGCCAAATAATGGAGAGGAATTGGGAGAGTTTTCTTTTACTTTCACCTTTGAATATGTGTTACTATGTGTATTAGATGGATAATATCTAGTATTATAAAAGTATAATGCAAATATCTAATCTAGACATGTGTATGTGTACATACTAGTAAGTAAGATATTTTTTTTTATAAATTAGTGACTAAGGGGGTCGGCTAAGGGTATATTGGGGAGGGCTTAGATGAGTTTTGTAGTTAAATGTATTTTAAGTTTAAGTATAATGTGTAATTGGTAAATATAATTAAGTATTTAGTGTAGCGTTAACTAAAAATAGATTTTAACGGAACAAAATAAAATATATCGAAGTCATAAAAATTATAAAAATACATTTCTCGCAAGAATTGAGTGAATAAATAATTATCGAGTTGAATTTACGAAAACCGTCGTAAATATCTATATATAACAATTTATATACAAAATAAATTGAAAACATCGGGTAAACTAATAATATAATTTTTATAGTGTTAAAATGAGTATAAAAATATATCAGGATAATTTTTGGAAGTGTCGGATCAATTATTCAAAATAAATGATTGTTGATAAGCGCTATTTAGTAGAAAAATATACGTTAATGAAATATGCAAACCCATTCATGAGCTAATACGATCATGATGTTACTGATGATATGTAGACTAACTCTAGTCTATATGTAATGTCCTCAATGATTTTTCATGAATACGCAGCTAAACCCTTACGGTTACGTGAATTTGATACTCGTAAACCTAGTTTACGAAAAATGATGAATAGTGAATCATGAATAGTGATTTTTCTCCGAGAATGAATAGTGTTTCGTGAATAGTAAAATTTTGAAATAACCCTTCAAAATATCAAATAGACTTCAAAAACGATGAATAGTAAAATGATGACTAGTAACCGATGAATAGTAAATTCCCGAGATGAATAGTAAATTTGAGAAATGACCTGAAATTATGAGTTGTCACATTTGCCCACCCAAAAAGGAATTCAGTCCCTGAATTCAGTTCGTGTTGGTCTCTCAGGTTTAGGGTTTGTGATGAATAACGAGGAGAGAAGACTTGAAGAAGTGTCGTTACGTCTATCTATGATTAAGAGTGTATAAACATCGCGATGGAGAAAATATTGGAAGAATATCCCATGAGTATCACTTGAATTTTAGGAATATGTGAAAATTTTGCTTGCACCAAGATTTATAAATAACTGCTCCCAACTTAACATGATCCCTCCAGAATTAGACATAGTTAGCTAGGCTATGTATAATTAAGGAACGATAATGTGACTTTCGGTTTAGTTGTTATAACTCTCAATGTTTAAACAGATTTAACCCATGTCGTTAAAATGGCAGTTAAAGTAAAAGGAAGTAAAAATTTTGGCAAGTGATAACAAATCGGAAGGAAAATAAAGTAATATAGATGAGAATATTACACAACGAGTGGTTTATCAAACAAGAATACCGTATCTAAAGATCCGAATAATGATGGAAGACATAAACTTAGTACAACATAGTACATAAGGAAAAATTAAGACTGTTAGTTTCTAAACTCTTCAGCGCTGTTGATACCCCGGTGAGCTCCTTCTAACATATATTCTTTCCCATGAGCTCCTTCAACTTGTTGACCTTGGTTTTGGGGACATTGGTTCCGATAGTGTCCTTGCTCCCCACATCCAAAACATGTGACTATGGCTTTACCTCTACAATCCCCGCGAGGTATCCCGATTTTTGGCATTTGTGGCACTTGGCGGGACACCCCTGGATGAAACTTACATCCACATAGTGGGTGGATTCCAGATAACCTCGCCTTGTGTTGGTGCAGCAACATAAACCATTGCAGCTTCTTGTCTTTTATGTTGTTGTTGATGATGGTTAGTGTTACGGTTTTGGTTATCATTATTATAACCTCCCTGGTCATTTTCCCATTTCCTTTTGTTGTGGTTAGTTTGGTTGTTGTTGTTGATGATGGTGTGATTGTTGTTATTGTTGTGGTGGTTATTGTTGATAATGTTTTCCCCCTTCACAACTTGGGCCATGAGTTTTTGAGATACTCGGATAGATTCTTCGATTGTTTGTGGATCAAAAGAAATTACATCACCTTGAATAATCTGTAGAAGTCCTCCAATGAAACCTTCCAGTAGTTTCTCATTGTCCGAAACCATAGATGGACATAAAGTAGCCAACTCTTGAAACCTTCTGATATAGGTCCCGATATCATAACCAACAATCACTAACTCATAAAATTCTGTTTCCAACTTCTTCACCTCATGGGAATACTTCTTAGTCAACAACCTCTTGAATTGACCCCATGTGAGCTTGTAAGCATTTTCCATACCAATAGGTCAGCATAACGAATTCCACCATGACATTGCCCCATCTAAGAGCGTACTAGTAGCGAACTTCACCTTGCATCATATCCGGCAATGGATAGAAGAAATACTGGACCATCTTCTCAAACCAACGAACCATAGCGGGCTCCTTCCGGCCTTTAAACTTTGTGGGATCACAGCTCTTAAATTCCTTGTATGTACAATTTGAACTCCGGACCCTCCTGCAGCCCCTCTTAAAGAGTAAAAGTCTTGAGCTTCAGCAGAAGTGCAAGTCTGAAGTACCAAAGAAGAAGTCCGGAAGCTTCTGCAGACCGCTAGCCTCGCAGAAGAAGCATCGTTGCTTGTTCTTTCCTTAGTGCCTCGCTATACTATCCTTTACATACTTTTGGATGGCAGTGCTTTGTGTCATTTCTTGCGCCATAACTCTTCAAATGAGAGGAAAGGTGAGACGTAGCAAAGTCCTATGTTAAGAATAAGCGCTCTAAAGAGATGTGATATGAGGTGATAAGTTTGAGGTTATTTTTCAAAATGGTTGACGGATTCCTAGGAGATGAGTTATGAGATGTCGTAAGTGCTTCAAATGTATGAAAGTTTAGAAACTTAATGTGTGAATAGCGTGTAACACGTTGGTGGTGAAACACAGGAGTGAGAGCGACTTCACCCTCCTTGAAGGTTTTGTCTCGGCATTCGATGTTATCGGTGATGAGTCAACTGATGTTAAAATTGTGATAGGGAATGACAAGGCATTCTCCACATTGGAGACTAAAGAAAGGATAATGGAATGGATATTTGAAGACATCTATGTGACAATCGATTTGAAATGAAAGTAAATAACTCGTAAAATGTACGTATAAACCGCATGTATAGTGAATATGCACTTATGATGAAATGATGAGATGCTATGATGATGTAGTTATAGTCTAGGGTCAATGATGCAACCTAGTTCTCTATAACTCTTGCTCTGATGCCAACTCACACCCCAAATTACCTGTTTTGCAGCGGAATGGAATACCTGGGGCGTGACTACCATACCATCACAGTTACAGTTATATTGAACGACTTAAAGTATCATTTGGAAAATACATCGTTTGATTGAGTGAAATAATCAGAGTTTACAAAGTATAGGTTCCAAAAGATTTCCAAAGTACCAAAATGAATTTGTTACAATCAAACGATAGTTAAGTGCATAAAATATATGTGACGCCAACTCGGCGACTCCATGCAAGCCATGATGAGATGCTAATACCTGAGATAAAACACGCTTAAAACATTCAACACAAAGGTTGAGTGAAATCCATAGGTTTAATTAAATCGTTTGAACACAATATTCGTAGTGTGAGTTACGTTGTTTCACACTCATCGTTGAAAACAAAACAACATTTATTTCACTAAGTTCATGAAAACCAAAGCGTAAACCTCGTACCAATAGAAATTGGTAAAATTGTTTCATCGCAGCCCTAGTAGGTAAACTTGCCAATTTACCTTATTGATTCAAATAAAGTCGTTATTTCCCTAACTGGTCAATAAGAGCGGAGTGTTAATTCAATAGGCCTATTCACAATATTCGCGCTCACTCGTAAGTGACTAATGGTGCATGATGTAGGGACTTCAAACATGGCAATAGAATACTTAGTGACAATAAAGCATTTTGATATAACGTACAGTTCAAAGCATTTGTGTTCGATTAAAAATATAGCATATATCTCCCCTAAGAGTTTGTAAAACAATTAAGTAGTAGAAAGTGGGGCTATGAACTCACCTGATGCAATGATTATAATGGCAAAAGTGGATACACTGAAATGAGGTGCAATCTCTAGCCCAACCATGAATGATATGATCTATTTTAAGTCATGAAATAATGTTGTGCATGCAAACTCATATGATATCCATACCACTTGTGCATTTTGAAAATAAAGTTTATCGTCAAAATATATGTTAATGACATCTTGTCAAATTATAAAATACTTTACAAGTACTTACTTTTAAATGATATCCTACGATAGTCATTTAGTGATTTATTAAGAAATTATAGTTTTTCGTCATAAAACAATACACTTTGACAATTCATGAAAATGACTAATTTTGATTGATCGTAAATTATTCATTATAATTTCGCTTGACAAACGGTTGAACATTTTGGAAAATAGAATAGGCGAACTCACTTTTACTAGAAGACATCGTTTTCTCAAAAATATTCTATCGATATGAAAAATAGCTCCAAACACGGTCACTTGCGATAACCATTTTTGGTCTAATAAAAATATGTAAGTGTTATTCCTTGTGAAAAATAGTTATGATAGCCATATTTAAAACGCGTATAACTTAGTCGTTATCAGTCCATTTTCTACGTTTTATATATCCTTAGTTTCGTGTTAAAGTATACTAATATATTTTTGACAAATCGACTCATTTAGATTATGTTTAAAACTCATTTTCGCCCCTTAAACTTGAAAATAACTTCTTCAATAAACCGTTTTAACCCGCAAGCCGCACCACGGTTTTGTTTTAAAGTATATTTTCTGAATTTCTAGCCCAAAATAATTTATAACCTGTCGAAATTTCCAGATTTTACAAAAACGATCAGAACTCAATCTTGTGTTGTCGAAAATGATTTTTCTTGCGTAACTCTTGTTTCAATCACTTCAAATCAACACCAAATCTATTCTAATCCTACCATACACCTTCTTAGGGTGTCATGGGTTCCTCAACTTCATCAACAATGATATGAATCAAGGGATTAATTATAGGATGATTAAAACTCATAATATGTACTAAAAACAAATAAAAGTGGTATAAATACATATGATACTTGCATGATTTCTTACTAGAATGATAAAATAGCTCAAATAAGATTATGAAAGAGTTATAAAGATTATGAAAAGCTTACTAGTTATTATGATGAGGTTTAAGTAACTATGTACTAATTACTTATTGGTTTTTATTGCAAAACCTTATATAGAAATATACTAGGGTTTATATAAGCACTTGATCTTTGAAAAACTTGTGATTTCTTCTTGGTTTTTGCCTTGGCCAAATAATGGAGAGGAGTTGGGAGAGTTTTCTTTTACTTTCACCTTTGAATATGTGTTACCATGTGTATTAGAAACATAATATCTAATATTATAAAAGTATAATGCAAATATCTAGTCTAGACATGTGTATGTGTACATACTAGTAAGTAAGATATTTTTTTTTTATAAATTGGTGACTAAGGGGGTCGTCTAAGGGTATATTGGGGAGGGTTTGGATGAGTTTTGTAGTTAAATGTATTTTAAGTTTAAGTATAATGTGTAATTGGTAAATATAATTAAGTATTTAGTGTAGCGTTAACTAGAAATAGATTTTAACGGAACAAAATAAAATATATCGAAGTCATAAAAATTATAAAAATACATTTCTCGCAAGAATTGAGTGAATAAATAATTATCGAGTTCAATTTACGAAACCGTCAGAATATATATATAACAATTTTTATACAAAATAAATTGAAAACATCGGGTAAACTAATAATATAATTTTTATAGTCTTCAAATGAGTATAAAAATATATCAGAATAATTTTTGGAAGTGTCGGATCAATTATTCAAAATAAATGATCGTGCGATAGCGTTTATTTAGTAGAAAAATATACATGAATGAAATAGGCAAACCCATGCATGAGCTAATATGATGATGATGTTATATCGATGATATGTAGACTAAGGCTGTGTTTGTTTTTTTTGCTCGACCGCCGGAACGGGCAAAATGTGCGAATCGGTCGACATTTTGCCGTTGCATCAAGTTCGTTCGCACGCCCGCCTAAACGGAAAAAATGTTCAATCTGTCAAGACCGAGAGGGGTGTCTTAACGCGTCAGATACTTCTTGTAGACACAAAATAACCAAAAAATCCGGTTCAAACATGCGTTTTCTTCGCTCGTGAGCGCGTTGATTCGAACATTTACGCATCGACCAGATTCAGACGTGCAGTTCAGATTCAGATTCAGACCCTCTTAAAAAACAAACACCACCTAACTCTAGTCTATATGTAATGTCCTCAATGATTTTTCATGAATACGCAGCTAAAACCCTTACGGTTACACGAATTTGATACTCTTAAACCTAGTTTACGAAAAATGATGAATAGTGAATCATGAATAGTGATTTTTCTCCGAGAATGAATAGTGTTTCGTGAATAGTAAAATTTTGAAATAACCTTTTCGAATATCAAATCGACTTCAAAAACGATGAATAGTAAAATGATGAATAGTAACCGATGAATAGTAAATTCCTGAAATGAATAGTAAATTTGAGAAATGACCTGAAATTACGAGTTGTCAAAGAATCTAAATTGTATGATGACTTTGAGAACTTTAAAATGAATCTAGAAGAAAGTGTTACTGGATATTATGTGAGATTCTACAAGCTTGACAATGCCAAATATCCAGCTCAATTCAAAGTTTGTGAACAACATGAATCCCGAATGGCACAAATTTGTCACTAGTAAAATAAACTAAACAAAGGATTAGGAACACCAATTATAGAGAATTGTATGCTTATTTGCTCTAACATGAGAAGCATGTTGCATTTGAACGAATGATCATGGAAAAGTTCAATACCAATGCTGGAGATGCAAGTTCTTCAAATGATTCAACTGCATTCTACACAAATGTGGGAATAACTACCAAAGCATCACAAGTTATACCAACTGGGGATGGTAATCACAAACTCATTCCAGATTCAGGATATAAGCCTTCAGACTCATTCATGGAACATGTTAATACAAATAAACTGTAAAAATGTTTATTAATATTTAGTTATCTCTTTGTGTTTTGTTGATAACAAATATAATGTTATCATAAGTAAATTTATAATGATACATGTTATTTTTTTAAAGCATTTAAATATAGTCATTTAATACAAATTATTGTAATAAATCATTTGTTGTAATAGTTTATTAGGATGGGTAAAAACCACAACCCATGACCCATACCCATGGAAGCATATCCATGACCCATGGTTTTAACTCATGATCCATTGACTAGATGCATTGCATCTATTAGACACATTGTATCTAAATAAATAACCATGGACCAACCCATAACCCATGACCCATAACCCAAAAACCCATGGGCAAAGAGGAGCGTCCCACGGATCCACGGAGTTACACTAGGCGGATCCCTTAGCAAGGGATCCGTGGGATCCGGCAACAAAGGAAGAATTTGCCTATAAATAGAGAGTCATTTCTTCATTTTTACTTACCCCACTTCTTACTAACTCTCTCATATATTCTTACACTCTTCTAACAAAAGATCACTTGATCTAGAGAGTTGTTCTTCTATTGTGATTCTCATATAGGTCCTTCTCTAAGGTGAGATCACGAGCATTCTACAAGTCATCCAAGCAATGGGTCCTTCATTGATTTGTTTCTCCACAAGATTGTGAGTAAAGATCTTGTACTTCATATTTCACATATTTTTTGTGTTATAGTAGTGTTGGTTTGGCCCTCCGTGTTACGGACTGTATCTAGCTTTGTACCGAAAAGGTGTAAGCAACGCTTGAAGGCTTATCCGCCAAGTTGAAGGAGTTTGTTGACATAGTGCTTGAACTCTCAGTAGGTGACTCGGGGAGTGGAGTAGGGCAAGGAAGGTGTCCTTGTAGCAGAACCACTATAAATCGGTTGTGTCATTTCTATCCTTTACTTTACTTTCCTTACTTGCATTACTCTTAGATCTATACTTTCTCTTCATCCATACGATTTCACATAACATCAAATCTAAAGTTTTTAGAAACTAATTTAAAATTGGCAAAACTATTCAACCCCCCCCCCCCCCTTCTAGTTTTCCACAATTGGCATCAAGAGCTAAGTTTATAAAAGTTTTAAAGTAAACCGTATTTTAAAAACTTTTCGATCACTATGGGTTCTGAAATTTACAACGAAGGGCAATCCACGCAACGACCTCCACTACTTGTAACTAGTTGTTTTATATATTGGAAAAATAGATTCGAAACGTATGTGAAGTCTAAAGATATTGATCTTTGGTACATCATTGTTGAAGGCGATTTTGAAGCCATTGCAAAAGATGAAAATGGAAATTTAGTTAACGTACCTCATGATAAACTCACCGATGATATTAAGAAAAACCTTTCCAAAAATAGTGAAGCTAAAATGGTTTTATATAATGCTTTATCTAAAAAGGAATTCGAAAGAATCTCCATGCTTAAAACCTCTAAAGAAATTTGAAATTCTCTAGTTGTAACTCATCAAGGGAATCAACAAGTGAAAAACAATAAAATAGATTTATTTGTTCAACAATATGAACAATTTTCAATATCGGATGAGGAAACTATAGATCATTCTTTTGCTAATTTTAATACTATAATTACATCTTTACAAGGACTTGATGAATCTTTTTCTAGCCGTAATCATGTTAGGAAATATCTAAGGGCACTTCCATCCAAGTGGAGATCTAAGGTGACGGCAATCGAACAATCAAAAGACTTGACAATCCTCACCCTTGATGAACTCATAAGCAACTTAAAGGTCTATGAGCTTGTCCTTGCTAAAGATTACGAAGCCTCAAAAGTAAGAGAGAAGCACAAATCTCTTGCCCTTAAAGCCAAGAAGGTCTCAAGCGATGAAGAGAACTCCTCTTCGGATAGTGATGACGAGGAATATGCCATGGCGGTAAGGGACTTCAAAAAGTTCTTTAGGAGAAAGGGAAGATACGTCAAACAACCATGTGACGACAAGAAAGGATTCCGGAAAAGCAAAGAGGACGAGAAGGCAAGGGATGATCCCGCTTGCTTTAAATGTGTGGACCCAAACCACTTTATTAGTAAGTGTCCCAAACGCGACGATCAAAAGGAATTCGTGAGCGGTTCGTTGGGAATGAGCGAGGAGGAGGATCGAAGAAATTTGCCCATGGCAAATGGTATGTATGTCCAATACTATACTACCTCATCATTAGATGATGACTCATTGCATAATGACTCATTACAAAATTAGTTTAAAGTAATCAACAAAAACAAGTTTTTGAAAAACCAAAACCAACGTTTAGAAAAGGAAGTCATAGAGTTAAAGGCAAAATTAAAAAGTCTATGTTAGCCTTAATAGTTTATATTAGAAGTGATGGTCATTCACATTTAGGAACTTTGTAACGTGTGTTAGATATCATGCTAGAATAGTCAACGGGCTCGTGGATTGGGCTAAGCTAATTGGTTATTAGTTTAGTTAAGCTAGCATTGTATAAGTTCATGTAACCCAATCCATGTCCAAGCCCATATACGGCCCATGGCACAAGCTTAGGGCATCCTTTGTCTTGTACTATAAATACCCCTTAAGTATGTCATTTGAGGGGTGTGCTTGAAAGTGTGTGTGTGTGTGTTTTCCTTGAAGCAATATACAACTTATTGTTTTCATCTTTCTCTCTATCTCTAAACATACATACGAATTCTATCATTCAAGTCACCAAGTTCCTATCTTCATCTTTTCCTTTCCTATTATTTACGCATAAAGTGTTGGTTTAACGAGGTATACTTGTGTGTTTAAGTGGGTATTTGTGATAAGGTTGATATATCTTTGGTCATAACAATTGGTATCAATCGCATAACAATGGTTTAGGAGTGTTTGTGTTTGTTTTGAAGGTTGGTACTATTAGCGTAGCTTCGTTATAAAAGTTGTCACGCTTAAAGCTTTAATTTTTGCACTTAAAAATTCAAGATTCTTGTGGTTTAAGGTTTATTTGGTTTCAGTTTTTTGCAAAAGTTCAAGCTTTACGCTTTGGTTAAGTTTTAAACTCATTTGGTTCTTTGGTCATTTCTACCGTAACTTTCTAAGCACTTTGGGTGAAAAGGTCAACATTTTTGGGTTATTCGAGTGTTTTAAGGATATCTGCAAGAGAAATCGTTTGAATCGTTGGAAATTTTTTACGAGTAGGTCAAAACCCTAGTTCTACTCGTAAGAAAGTCAACTACGCATAAGGTCCTACTCATAACTTTTGGCAGATTCTTGAGCTTTAATGGTTACTCAGTGCTTCCCTCACTTGGATAAGTGTGTGGAACACTTCGACTTGTGGATATCCCTTACTTTTGCAGGTGTAAAGGATTTTTGGTGTTTAACCTAAGTTTACGCATAAGCATAAACTCTTACGAGTAGAACTCTACATAAGATCACACTACAGTAAGGTTTTCCGACTAAGTTTTTTTGTCTACGCATAAGCCTAAGGTTACGCGTAAGATACTTTCTACGCATAAGAATCCTACGCCTAAGATCCTACGCATAAAGATCCTACGCATAAGATCCTACTGTAACAATTCGCATTTTCGGGTCACTATTAATTTTTACTATTCACTGTTACTATTCATTTTACTATTCATCATATTTTGGGTCATTATTTAAACTCAAACTTTTTTTCCGAAAAATTACTATTCACAAATTACTATTCACGAGTAACTATTCACGAGTTACTATTCACCGTAATTTTTATTATTTACTAATTTCGCCTAAATTGAACAAGTAAGTACTTTTACACGATTTTTATGCATATACAATGTACTTTGTACTCCTAATATATAAATATATAGTTACTGTTATAAATATCTAAAGATATTTTATTATAAATATCTAAGATATTTTATATTTTATTATAAATATCTAAGATATTTTATTATAATATATTTTAATATAAATATCTAAATACTATTCATCAAAATATCTAGATATTTTCTAAATTTCCCCCTATAAATATAAAGAAAACTAGTTCATTTTATTTCACATAAAAACACACATTTCCCCATTCCTCTTTGATGTCGCCACCCTCCATACACCCTCCATACTTGATTTTCAGGCTCCGGGTTATACACATAAGTTGAAGGCATAAGTATTCTCTACGTAAAAATTAAGTTTATTTTGTATTTCCGCGGTTGGATTAAGAGCTACACAATGGCGGGTTGGAGTGTGGGTCCAGGGAAATTCTCAAAACTTTTGCAAGAATAGATCGAAATATTAAAGATGGGTTTTGTTTTGAAGCTATTGGGATAGTTATGGGGTAGATATATGAGGTGATTAAGAGGTTTTATAGTTTAGGAAATGGATTTTTGAATTTAGATGCTGGACGCCTGATTTTAGTATCATTCATCGGTTATTATCGGTGAGTTTCATAGCCCCTACTTTTATACCTTTTAAATTACTTTTGGGGGAGATACATGCTCAAATATTTTCATTTACTTTCATAAATACTCTAAATTTTTACTGATTACCGTGAGTTCTTAGCCCCGTTTTTAATACTTGTTTTACAAACTCTTTGGGGGAGATACATGCTCAAATACTTGCTTTTACTTTTATAAGTACTCTAAATTCTTGATTCTGCGTGAGTTCGAGCCCACTTTTACCGCTTAATTGTTTTACAAACTCTTTGGGGGAGATACATGCTCAAACAATTGCTTTATACTTTTTACAAATACTCAAAGCATTATACTTGATTGCATTATACTTGATTGCGTTATACTTGATTGCGTTATACTTGATTATGTTATACTTAAGACGATGATAAGTCTCCCAATATAGACGGGATACCACTGTTCACATGATAAGTCGATGATAAGTCTCCCAATATAGACGGAGCAGTCCCCTCGTTCACTTGATAAGACGATGATAAGTCTCCCAATATAGATGAGCAGCCCCCCGTTCACATGAAAGTCTCCCAATATAGACGGAGCAACATTAAGTGCAATAATGTGAACTATTATGTCGTAGTGTGCTTAACTATAAAATGTACTATATTTTAGCGGTTGTCGCTACAGGTTGCAAGTTCTTTATGGCGAACTTGGAACCTGAGTGGATTTACAATGCATTTGCTGTGTAAACATTCTTTCAAGTCTTTTCAACTTATTCAAAACAAACTCTATGAACTCACCAACCATTGTGTTGACACTTTAGCATGTTTATCTCAGTCAATAAGGCGATAGCTGTTGCATGGAACTTAGAGTCGCACGACATATTTTGAAGACTTATGCTTTATTTAAATTATTTATGTATTATACTTTTGGACCTCATTGTTTGTAACTCTGATTTCATTAATCGAATGGTAACTTTTCAAACCGTCTCATTTAGAGGTCGTTTTCTATAACTTGTACTTTGTATTATGAAGTAGCACCCCAATGACACAATCTTCCGCACGGTATTTTGGGGTGTTACAGTGAGTATCGAGCGTTGGTTATAGGAAACTAGGTTGCATTTAAGAGCCTAGCCTATAATGCTTTATTCATAAGACTCTCCACTATGATTGCCTTACACACACTTCGTGCGCATATGTTTCTTGTTAGTTGTTTGCTTAGATCCACGTTGTTGGATGATATGACTTTAGTAATAATAAGGAAACCACATAATTTAATTGAGTCATTAAAAATATGGAGCTCAATAATAACTAATTATTTAACTTGATCTTGTGACAGTTCTTGTTTGATGAGATATGAGATTTGAGTTAAATAATATTATTACTTAGCTTTAGGGATTTGATGACTTGGTTATCTTATTATCTATAAACGAGTTTTGTTTTGGAAATTTTAAGGGATGATTTATAATCTCCTTATTTGAATAGATTGGGACGCCTCTTTATTCAAATAAAGAAATTTTAAACCACCGAACCATAAGTTTATAATCCATTACTTACATAAATTTGGACGCTTCTTTATGTAAGTAATGAATTATAAATAAGTAGGCTTATTTTCATCCGATATGATTCCCTAACCACATTATGGGTGTATTACAACGTAACCCATACACTATTCCTATTAAATAAGAGAGAATCCAACTGTTTTAGAGACCACACTTTTCTAAGACACACTATAAGTAGTTGACATCAATGAACGGACGAAGTTCCCTTAAGGGGTAGAGACTGTAACAATTCGCATTTTCGGCTCACTATTAATTTTTACTATTCACTGTTACTATTCATTTTACTATTCATCATATTTTGGGTCATTATTTAAACTCAAACTTTTTTCCGAAAAATTACTATTCACAAATTACTATTCACGAGTTACTATTCACGAGTTACTATTCACCGTAATTTTTATTATTTACTAATTACGCCTAAATTGAACAAGTAAGTACTTTTACAAGATTTTTATGCATATAAAATGTACTACACTTAATATATAAATATATAGTTACTGTTATAAATATCTAAAGATATTTTATTATAATATATTTTATTATAAATATCTAAGATATTTTATATTTTATTATAAATATCTAAGATATTTTATTATAATATATTTTAATATAAATATCTAAACACTATTCATCAAAATATCTAGATATTTTCTAAATTTCCCCCTATAAATATAAAGAAAACTAGTTCATTTTATTTCACATAAAAACACACATTTCCCCATTCCTCTTTGATGTCGCCACCCTCCATACACCCTCCATACTTGATTTTCAGGCTTCGAGTTATACACATAAGTTGAAGGCATAAGTATTCTCTACGTAAAAATTTAGTTTATTTTGTATTTCCGCGGTTGGATTAAGAGCCACAGAAGGGTTGGATTGGGTCCCGGGAAATTCTCAAAACTTTTGCAAGAATAGATCGGAAATATTAAAGATGGGTTTTTGAAGCTATTGGGATAGTTATGGGGTAGATATGAGGTGATTAAGAGGTTTTTATAGTTTAGGAAATGGATTTTTGAATTTAGATCGGAAATACGCCCAATTTTCTAGTATCATTCATCGGTTATTATCAGGTGAGTTTCATAGCCCCTACTTTTATACGTTTTGAATTACTTTTGGGGAGATACATGCTCAACTATTTTCATTTACTTTCATAAGTACTCTAAACTTTTACTGATTATCGTGAGTTCTTAGCCCCGTTTTTAATACTTGTTTTACAAACTCTTTGGGGGAGATACATGCTCAAATACTTGCTTTTACTTTTATAAGTACTCTAAACTTTTAATGACATCGTGAGTTCGTAGCCCCACTTTTACTCGTTTAATTGTTTTATAAACTATTTGGGGAGATACATGCTCAAACAATTGCTTTATACTTTTTACAAATACTCAAAGCATTATACTTGATTGCATTATACTTGATTGCGTTATACTTGATTGCGTTATACTTGATTATGTTATACTTAAGACGATGATAAGTCTCCCAATATAGACGGAGCAGTCACCTCGTTCACATGATAAGACGATGATAAGTCTCCCAATATAGGCGGAGCGGTCCCTCGTTCACTTGATAAGGGCGATGATAAGTCTCCCAATATAGATGGAGCGGTCCCTCGTTCACATGAAAGTCTCCCAATATAGACGGAGCAACATTAAGTGCAATAATGTGAACTATGTTCGTATAGGTGCTTAACTATAAAATGTACTATATTTTAGTGGGTTGTGAACACACGGTTGCAAGTTCTTTATGGCGGAACTTGGGCTGAGTGGATTTACAATGCCTCTTTGTGTAAACATTCTTTCAAGTCTTTTCAACTTATTCAAAACAAACTCTATGAACTCACCAACCATTGTGTTGACACTTTAGCATGTTTATCTCAGGTCAATAAGGCGATAGCTATTGCATGGAACTTAGAGTCAATACGACATATTTTGAAGACTTATGCTTTTATTTACCATTTGAAACATTTATGTATTATACTTTGGGACCTCATTGTTTGTAACTCTGATTTCATTAATCGAATGGTAACTTTTCAAAACGTCTCATTTAGAGGTCGTTTAACTTGTACTTTGTAGTATGAAGTAGCACCCCAATGACACAATCTTCCGCTGCGGTATTTTGGGGGTGTTACACCTACGCCTAAGCACCAATTCTACTCGTAACTCCTTCTCTCTAAGACTACGCCTAAGCTTTAAAAAAAAAAAAAAAAATTAAATTTAAATTTTTGAGGAGACTAAACGTTCAATTTTTTGGCGGGAAAACTTGAGTAAAATTTAAATTTTTGAGGAGACTAAACGTACAATTTTCTGCCGAGATTCAAATTTTGGTTTAACTGTGAAAATTTTGGTCAAAAATTCAAATTTTGGGCCTAAATTCAAATTTTCCGGGTCAAATTTAAGTCAAAATTGTCATAACTCAAATTTTTCATACGTCCTTAGAATTGATTTTTATAGGGAATTTCAAATTTTGGGCAAAATTTTTTTAGAACCAAGGTTACGAGTACGACTTTCAGAACACCTCAACCGGGCTAAATCTTCATCAACCATGATGAGTGTCCAAATACTCATCATTTTTGTACCATCTAGACTGCAAAAACATCTGAAAAACACTCAGAAATACATCAAAATGATAAAAATATCACAAACAAGTGTTTTATATGTTTTAAATGCAAAAACACCAAAATCTGGTGAAAAACGTATCAAGTTTGCATAATTGGCAGTTTTAGTCCCCAGGTTTCAAAAGTTGTCAAAAGCAAGTCCACGTAAAACATAATAAAGAAAAATGTTATTCAAGGTCCCTGAAATATTTTAAATTGTCAAAAATGGTCCTTGAATAAATCTTTTGTCAAATGGGCGAAAAGGTCCTCAAGTTTCAAAATGTCAAGTTTGGTCCACGGAAATTTGAAAATGACAAAACTGGTCCTTGTACTATTGGAACTTGTCAATATTGGTACCTTGTTACAACTTTGGAAAATTACAGGATTGGTCCCTCATCTTTCAGAAAATTGCAAAAATAGTCCTTGAAATAAACAACTCACCATTGACCCTTTCATGTTATGATCCCCTGTCATTTCCCTATTATGACCCCCTGTCACTTCTCTTTTTGACCCCCTGGTCAAACCACCTGTCAAACGAATAAACCTTTCCCTCCCACCTCATGCTTTTCTTCCCAACTTGCCCTGTACACTCTGCAACTCACCTTTTTCACCTCACCTTATCTCTTCCACACCTCAATCCACTCATCATCACCCCTACAAACCCACCCCCCCTAGTTGCTAGCTCAGAAGGCCAAAAGTCAAATTGCACATTTCCGCCAAATTGGATAAGTAGCCAAACCGGAGCATAACTCTCCCATTGGCTCGTAGTGGTGGATTTGATCTAAAGGACACGATGGAAGCATATGAAGACTATAAAAGAAGGAAGAAAGTTGAAACAGTAGCTAGTTTTATTTATTTTTCTTTAATGTCGTTTTTTTATAAAATGTTTTAATTTAAGTCAAATGTTGCAATTTTAAGTTAAAATGTATTAAAGCAAGTTATTAAAGTGTATTGAGACCAATTTCAAGTATTAATTCCAGTTTGGTTAAAGTTTCATGTTTTAAGTTCTTGTTGGAATTTTCATTTTGAAAATCTTTAGTCAAAGTCTATAGCGACTTAGTTTTGATCTCCAAAGCTTCGTAAGCTTGTCATAGCTTTTAGTGAGCTTACATTTCATTTTCAAGCATTTTTGAATCATGGTCAACAAAAGTCAAAAGAATGGCAAAAATGGAAATGAAGATGGAAAGGGTGTTCTGATCGATATGGGTTGGATTAGGTTCAATTAGTGTAGTAATGGGTTTTGGTTTAGCTCAAACGTTTGAAATATGTAAGTGAGCATTTCACTTTTCAAGTTTCAACCCATTTTGCATTGTGCTTGTGTATGCATTCATGGTCACAACTTTTTAACATGTCTAAATAGTTATAATTAGATCATATTAGCTCAGTTGGATCAATGGCTTTAGTGGTCATTTTTCTTTTAGATTAAGATTGCATAGCAGTTATAAAGTAGTGTTTGGCATAAGCAGTTTTACTGAGTTAGAAGGTTAGAAATCTGTTAAAATATGTTGCTTGAATCTCACTTAGGTATACTAGAGTTAATTATCATAAAATTGCACCTTAGAATAGCAAAAGTCAAATTTGCATCTTTCTCGTTCTTAATGCTCAACTGTTGAGTTTTATCAAAACCAAAAGTTAGTTTTGTGTTAAGAAATCTTAAATATAGCTTTCATGAGTGTTATTTCACACATTAACATCATATTCAATCCATTAATCTAGCTTCAAAGTCCAATATAGTCAATTTTCCATTTTTGCTCAAAAGTCAAAAGTGCAATTTCTCAGTTTTTGGCCAACAAGAAGGAATTTTCATTCACTCATTTATGAGCCAATTTCAATGAAAATTGTAGGTTTAGAAAGCTCAGCTGGTCTTGTTTCTTATTAGTAATTTTTCAGATTTTTAGCAAATTTTTAGGAGCTTCATTTGAGCTTTTCAATATAGAAATCCTCTCTGCGGTAGCAATTATTGACCGAGGGGTTGAGTAGGATTTGGAGCTTGTGCAAAGCTCATGTGAGCTCACTAGTCTGATTTTTGGTTTACATGTTCTAGAAGGTTATCTTGAGGTTCCAATTTACTTTTTCTGTTTCCACTTATTCTAGTGCTTATAATTCACTGCAACTTGGTACCTATTCAATTTTTTAGTCCATAATCTTATATCATCAATCTGTTGTAGATAGCTTGTCAGTGGTTAGTGCTTGTTGAAACTTGTTCCATTTATGTTCCTTTAGCATACCTATTCATTGTATCGGTGGTGGCTTTTGAACTCCATTTGCTTATTTAAGTGCTTATTTCAATAAGCACTTACTCATCGATTGCTTATTCCTCCACACATGCACCTGTTTTTCTATTTTTCTTTTATTCCTTATATAATTTTAGACTTTTCCTGAAATTTTCAGATTTTTCTAAGTTGTTTTGCTACTTTTCTTAATTTAAATTAGTTTTTTTAAGTATTTTTAAATAGCATTTAATATAAAAAATTAAGAAAAGGTTCAAAAAAATAATTTTTCAATTTTCTTAAGTTTAGATAAATATAAAAAGCCAAAAAAATATTTTTCCATATTTTTCTTAGTTAAATTTATATTTTTAAATAATTTAAGTAGTTTTTAATAGTTTAAAATTCATAGAAAATAGAAAAATAATCATAAAAATACAAAAATAGTTTTGAAAAGTCTATTTTGATATTTTAGACTTTTCTAAGTCTTAATTTTATTTTTCTAGCTTTATTTCCTAATTTCTTGTATTTTAGGTAATTATTAAATAGTTAAAAATAGTTTTTAATTAATAATAATTAATTAAATAGTTATAAAAATAATTTTCTTTTTCTAAAAAGTTTCTTTTATTATTAGGTTTGTAAAAATGTATTTTTCATATTTTTAGGGTTAATATAGTGTAAGTTTCACTTTTTATTTTGTACGTCTACGTAACTTTATTTTTAAACGTAAGTCTTAAGTTTTAAACGTTCATCATTTTAAATATAGTGATAGCGTTTATTTAATATTTTTAATCTTTTTAATTTCCTTTAATTTGCATTTAAGCCCCTGTAGTTTATGGGCTTTTCCTTAGTTATAATCATCTTCAAATCCTTTTCCGTTCCAAATCTCTCGATCACTACACGTTTGATTCTCCCCATGTTCGTTGGGACTTAACGCACTGGGAAACACTATACTCTCGATCTTCATTGCATTCGTGTTTGAGCAGTTTAAGCTGACACGGTCTACCATTCACAAGTGGCGGGCTTGAGTGATTTAGCTGACTGTTCGGTTTAATCAAATTTTACGCCGGAGGTTTGTAGCGTGTTTTAAGCATTTCCAGATCCATTCTTGCACATATACCACCTTTTTGTAAACAATTTTATATAAATCAAAAAGTTCATTAGCACTTTTCCTAAAGTGTTAGCAACACCAAAAATATTTTCATTCTTTGTTTTTATGGCATGTTTTTCAAAAATCCAAAAATATTCATCTTTACCCTCTTACCCTTTTTGATTCTTTATCCCTTTACCCTCTATCCATTTGATTCTAAACTTCTTCTATTCTTATGGAATCTCTAATTACTAATGTAAATCAGAACGGTTGAAAAACTTCCTAATTTATCACAAATGTCAAGAATTCGTGTTGTTCATGATGATCCATTAATTTCAAGCAGAGGGAAATGGAACGAAACGGGGTGACAAAGGACCGTGTACTTCCCTTGATAATGAAGGTATTAACTACGTCCAACCTACGGTTATCCAAAGATCTAATCCCTCGATTGCTCCTAAACCGTCTAAAATTGATCCTACACTTTCACGATTTACTGCGGGAAACATGCAGAGTTTAATCCGTGACTAATGATTTGCCTAATCTCACGTTTCTCAAGAACCAACCGGAATCCATAATCGGCGTGAAACAAGCTAGCTCTCGAGCACACCACTTGTCCCACCTCTTGATTTTTCAAAATGTTCTTTGAGTCTTATTAGTCATTCGGATCACCATGTTGGTTTTGTTGATTCTTTGAATGAATCGATTCCTTCTATAACTCTCAACTAGAATCGTTTATTCTTTGTGGCCGGTTGTGGTGAGCCTCTTTATGGTTCACCCTGCCGTTGGTGTACATGTGTACAATGTGGTAATGATATTCGGAACGGGAGTTGTTTGTTTTGTGGTTCAAGGAATTCATTTGATTATGATCCTAACCAACTCATTTAATCGACCCTCAAATTTTTCCAATTACCACCACAGTTGACTTATCTTCATATAATCAACATAAAATCTGCTGTGAATTTTAGGAGGTCCTACCAAGGATTTGAGTGTCAATCCGAAACACGATTGTCTATGAACAGTTTCGATGATGCCTTAACTTTGGTTCTCACCAATATCCATATGATTCACCAATTCGTGCTCAGCTTTTTACTGTAGAGAACTGGAGGTCCCTATTTCACTGATTGTCAAACAGGAATCCATTTCCTTGTAACAATTATGACTATCCAGACACGCACCAATCTCCACGGTTGGGGTGACTCAAACCTCAAAATAAATCCAACAAGACACTTATCTAGAGCTTCCGAGCAGTGAAAGAATGAGGAGTTGAGTAAGACAAGATTTCATAATGTTCCCAGTTTTTATTGTGTATATTGTGGGGGTCCTCATGATGATTATCAATGTCAATTCTGGGTTTTGACAAATCTCCACCCCACAATGTCCTCGCATTCAAAATTCACATGAGAAATCCATGGAAGAATTGTTAGTCAAGAGCAGGTGCTAAAATAAATTCCCAAATTGTTTTGAAAAGTCTATTAGGAATTAATTGCAAATGAAAAGCAACAGACTAGCTCTCAATTTCATTTTATTCCGATGATAGTGATGATGATACACTTGATTCCATCAAGTTCATCGCCTGGACATCCTGCCAGCTGAAAGATTCATTCTCGCATTAACCAAGCACACAATCTGATTCACACTCACTCTCTAAACATGGGGGATGAGCTTGACACTGCACGAAAAGGAACCTGACGTAATTCATAAAGCTCCAGTGTTGAGGACCTCGTCCCAATCCCAAGAGAGTCACAGGGAATTCTCGAGCATTTGTGTGATATCCTCCTCCTCTTGTCTCCAGCACCGTGTCAGATGTGCTCCATTCTATTGATGACGCATTCGTTATCTTGTGGAGACATCGTTATATGGAAGAATTACCTTCGAAGTTTGTTAGCTAGAAGAAGAGAATGATGAAGTTATCACACCTAAAATCAAAGATAAAAGCACTTCGCAAGTAACATTATCAATGTCGGGCCTTCTCATTTCTAAAATCTAGGGCTTTCAATGAAAAACCCATTTCATCTCCTATCCCCATAAAGGATAGTGACATTTTTTCCGATGATTCTATTCCGAAATGAAGCCTTCTATTTTGATAACATGGGAGAGAAGATTAGTGGCGCATCACTTTTCATTCTCATAATTCTTCCCGATTATGAATCATTTATTTTTAGAGGAGTTC
>OU343224.1:24798597-24836526 GCA_910596185.1 Chrysanthemum makinoi | reverse complement strand
TTTTAACATGGAATTTTCAATTCAACTCACCTTTATTGATTTTCTACCATTTAATTGCTTTTATATATTCCCGCTTAGTAGTTTAATTAATTAAAACCATATCAAAACCATTTATATTCTCAGGACAATTAGACTTAGTAATAATCCAACACACATAGCTCTTGGGACGACCTTGGCTTTACCATTTATCATACCACACACTGACCGGTACACTGCCCGTTAGTGCATTAGACCTTAGGTATACAGACACTATAAATATTAAGACCGGTCGAAAACCCGCATCAAGTTTGGCCGCTGTCAGGAGCTATATTAGGATTATATTAGTCTTTCATTTCAAATTTAACCTTTTCTACCATCATATTTCAAGTTTTCGTGTACCATGGAAGTGGTTAATATCGATGACCTCACTCTTGAGGAATACTTGACGCTGACTAGAAATGATCAAGGGCGGTCTCGTAAGACCCGCAATCGGAGCGATGTTCTTTTCGAGATTAAAGACCAATCTATGAGGGAGTTTCATGCCAACCTTTTTTCGTGAAATGTGACGAAGACGATATGAGCACGTGCTTGAAAATGTCCTATACATCGCTAGTTCTTTTCAACATTCGCAAGCGTATTCATGATGCCGTTATGCTCAGGGTCTTTCCTATGACTCTAACTCGGAGCAGCCTAGAAGATGGATCGAAGACTCACGGCAAGCTTGGCTGCCTTTAAGAAACACTTTATCCAAAGATATTGCCCACCATCAAAGATTTCTAATCAACTCTTGAGATTCAATTTCAAAAGAAGAAGACTAAACTCTATATCAAGCTTGGGACAGATACAACGATCTTCTTTAACAGTGTCTACCAATGATCTTAATAATGCCAGAAGGTCAATATTTTCTACAAAGGAATAAATGTAACTACAGGCACGATGTTGGATTATCAAGGACCTATCCCAAATATGACTCCTACTCATCGAATTGAAGCCATTCAAAAAAACGGACAATTCTCAAAATGGCACGACGGTGGAAGTAAAAGAAACCAAGGTGGAAGTTTCGACGAATTGAAAGAATCGCTAGTAAAATTGAAAGCCTGGTGATATGCTAAAAGTCGTGGAACCGTTCATGCCATTCAAGTGGGATGTGAAAGCCGTGGAGGAGGACACCTTACTTAAAAATTGTCCTCATATGGACGAAGAGGATGTCGAGGAAGCTAAGTATGGAGAAAATCAACCATTTTACGGTGACAATCGAAATGGGTATCGCAGAATTATAACCGGGCCTTATGGAAAGCCCAAATCTTGAAGAAACAATTACTAAATTTCCGGAAAATTCACCCTAAAACAAAAGGAGCAAGATGAATGGTTGAAGGAATCCGAAAACACCGATAGAAACATTTCTAAACACGACTCCACTCTTAAAAACCTTGAATCCATGGTGATAAAGCTAAATAAAAGTAAGAAGGAATAACGATAAACCCGGGCGGCTCCAACCGCGGAATGTAAGGTATTTTTCTGTTGATAAATCGGGCGTCGCCGTTGATACGAAGTTTAGGGACCATCTGTTAATGATCCTTGTTACCGTAACATACCTAATGAGTTACGCGAACCTGTGTTTGACAAATGACAAAGAGAGTTGTGATAAATTGAGGAATACTAATCTAATGAATTACGCCGTAACCAGAATCTCGCCATCACAGAATCGGGATACATGGGGCAAAAAATTCTCACTTGGACGAATCGAAAACTCGAGGAACTCTCCCTCGATGATGAAGAAGAGCCACTTTATCACTCGGTGTACTCCTATCGCTATTATCGATGAAGAAACCACAAGTGGCATACTCATGCAGCCTTTCCAATATTGCAATGGAGGAGACAATGAAAGAGTGGAGGAATGGACATGCCCTCATGAGCGTGAAAGACACGGGATAAAATTCGGTAATTTAGCCTTTAAAGATTGGTACGCGACTCAATTTGGGAAAGCCAAGATCAATCCAAATCTTCTTAAGAAGCTAAAAGTTGATTACTGCACATTCAAACGAAGAGACTAATAAAGATATACTCGCAGGAAGAGCATATATATGAAACCGACAACATTGAACTCACTCACCGGTGCGAAAGTAAAGTAAAACCGGGAAATTTTGGCATCATGCAACCCCAGATAACGATAGTGTGATGGTGGAGGCAACTACGGAAGATTAGGAAAAGATGAATTCTTTTGGTCCTCAACCATGACAAGAAAGAACAAGTTTACCTTGGATAGACAACCTGGGTTTGATAGTTGGGTAAAAATTAAGTATGGGCATGTGGATGCATTAACAAAAGATAGGATTTGGAAGGAATACATGGATCACAAAATTCTAACAAAGTAGCAAAACACGAGTAAAACTACAATTGGCGTGGATTTAGAGCAGAGTAATGATAAAGAAGAATGCAAGCGCGTTCTAGTGGAAAAATCGGCTCGATGAAGAATGGTTCAAGTGGTATTCGATGACGATGATATCTGGGATGCTAGATTACCTTGAGTTGCAAGGAAATAAAGAGTTCATCATCCCGATAACGAAGCTTACGAACAAAGAAGGTGCAAGCTCCTGGGGATACCCTACAAAAGACCACCCCTATATAAAAATATGAATTCACTCGCTACCACCTAGAACCAGGAGAAATTTCGAAGTCTGAAGATCAAACTATTGAGTACTCTCCCGCCTCTAATGTTGCATGGATGAGGCACAATTTGATGAAGGATATCGAAGTTGGGCAAGCTCAAAGACCCCATAGGAGTCCAGCACTCGAAGTCTAACTTAAAGATCAGAATAAAGAAAAGTGCTCTTTCGGACAACCCAATTATCCCTTTTTGTTTTATTTCCTTTTTGTTGGGTTTTATGTTTTCTAACCATTTTTGCAGAGACAATGAAGTACTATCAAGCAGTAAACGAGTCGACTGAAGTTACAGTCAACCATCTTGGTGATTACGTAACCAACATTTTAGCAAGTTGACTGACGATACCAACTACGGCGTATCATCTCGCTGGTTATGCCAGAATCATTCGCTTCTCAAAATTGTACGGGTTTTGCAAATTATGCGTAACTCTCTTATTGGATACGACGAATCCTCTCTCCTTTAATTACGTCATTTTAAAACACAAGAACCTTGTATTAGTTTTCAAATAAACTTTGTGGGTGTGTTCCTCAGAACCCTCCTCAGACTTCACTCAATTCAATTTAACACTGGGAGTTTAGAAGGTTTGTTGCATTCTACAAATGCAACCGTGATTCCTCTTAAAGTGAGTTAGGTTTATTTTTCATTTTTATTTTTTTCTTTAGAATATATTTTTCAAGATTGTGATTTTAGGGATTGAAGTTTGCTCATGACGCTTTTAACGGCGCACGATTCTTTCTCGTGAGCCTTCTTCTTTTTGGAGCAAAATTGGAAGTTCGCCTCTAATTCTACCTTCTCTTCACCTTTATTTTAATGCCTAGTACAAAAGGGACTTTGTACAATTCAAGTGGGGAGACTCGGAGTAGAATTATCTCATGAACTTTATTTGCCTCGCTCTAGTTTATTTTGAAAAATTATGCCATTTTTAATATTTTGACATGTTTTTTCGAACCTAACTAGACTAGACCTTAGCCGAGCACATACAACCCTTGATATTACATGGTGAGATTAGCCTTATCCGCTTCCAATATTTTACCCCAAATCCACCAAATATGAGCTTTAGCTTGTAAACTTAGAACTTGGCCTTTGCATCATTTTTGAGACCATAGACGAGGTATGTTGAGTTAGCTTGATGTATTTGGACTTTTCGCTTTTAGAAGGCAGATTATAGGATTATCACCCAAACAACATACCATTGTGAGTCTATCGAGTAGTCACCTCGACTTCTCGACCCCCATGTGAAACCCTTTTGTTGCACTCCCTTTAGTGCAAGATACCCCTGATACACCCTTCTCGAGCCATTCCTTTCATTTTGCCACCCCAATATATTGTTTCATTACACCCTTACACCTTAGCCTACCCTGTAGTCTTTATTTGTAACTGGGAAGTCATCATTTGCCTAAGTTCAAGGTTCAAGTGGAAAGGTTTGGAAATCACGCTTTCATCGACAAAAATTATGAAGATCATTGAAGACCCTCCGAATTCCCATTGTTCATCTCAAGTGAGGGGATGTTATGTTATCGCTATGATTCAAAAAAAGTTGATTCAGTTATGATTTTGTAAAGTGCATTGTTATAAGCACTATAGTATGAGCTTTATTGTTTAGTATTGAGGAGGCCACCTCGGTCACATTTGAAGATTGGAGTTGGAGTAATACCAACCGAAGAAGAAAAGGTGTGTGCCCATCACCGACATCCTCTAATGACACATCTACCTTGCATTTTCATGATCCGGTTTCTAGACTTCTAAACTTGAACTTTTAGACTGGTAAGTGGTGATGACTTAGTTATAGATATAGACTACACCGCTTGTTTTTGTTTTACACCAATTATATATCCCATGTCTTATCCTACCCTTTAGTCATAAAGCATGTCTAGGTGATGAGCAATCTTTGGTGTCTTGGCCATGGATTTGGTCATGTATCATTGATTTTGTCCACTTCACGGTGACATGTTAGTAATGACGATTACCCTTAACCTTTGTCATGTCTACCCATATTGCCTTCAGAACCGCTTAGCCCTTAACTCTAGTGGTGGAGATTTGTGTAACCGCCAAGCTTATGATAGAATACATGCTATGACTGTGCGTTTGAGTGATCACCCGAAATTGACACTTAGAATAGTTGAGAGATTTGAGTGTTTGTTCCCCTTTCGTGAGGTGTTTGGCTTTGTTTTATTCTAGCATAAGGGATTTGTAAACTCATATTTTCCAGGTTTTGGAAGATATCTTTCTAGGAATCTTTCTAATAAGGTCTACGGGGCAAGTAGAGTTCATGGGGGATATTTGATAACATCAAATAGTCCCGATTAAGTGTCAATTTTCCCCGTTAATGCTCGTATTTATATCATTTATATGGATTTACTTTTCCATTGTTTTACACTTTCGTAAATTAGCGCAGCATGGAGCTAATGAGACGGAAATGGAAACTTTACTAAGGATTTATCACAAGATGTTGAGAAGAGGTTACGCGTAACTCGCCTCTCACATTACTGTACCCAACTATTGCGTGACTCGAAGTCCAACTCATCAAGAGGTTACGGCGTAACTCCTTCCAAAGATTACGACGTAACTCCATTGGGTCAAATGAGGTTCCATCGATACTTAATACCAGAATTCGTGATCATTTACAACGTAACTTGTTTATTAGAAACTACTGCAACCACTCATCGTTACGCCTAACTAGCGTATCTAGTGCATTTACGGAGGTTACGGCGTAACTCATCTTTTGGTTACGTAAACTCATACCTCGCCTATAAATACCCCACAAATTCTTGATTTCTATTCATTCCATTCCACACAATACCGAGAACGTGGGAAAAAGCTCTAGTGGAGGTCTAGGGAAGCATACGAGTCGCTTCCAAGGGAGAAGTCACACCATAAGATTTTAGCTGCTATTATTTTTTACTTTCAATTCATGTATTTCGTACCCTTGAATATTGAATTGATTTGCATGATTAATATGAGATGCTAAGCACCCTTTGGTGCTAGCCTAGTTATGATTCCTTAATTGTTTTGTTTACGCTGCCTTTACTTCGCACAATTATTTCTAAGTTTATGCATGCATAGTTCTTTGGTAGTCACCCCTGGTTCGGTAGTTTTGAATGGCATTAGAGGCCAATTGCCTAGAGATATGACCAACCCAATTCCTAGAGCGACCGAGACGGGAAGGGTAAGATATGACCAACTGACGATCCTTTCTACTTGTGCGATTTGACCAATCGATCACCTATCGCTTTGGATGAACTTAAGAATTGGGGGGTGTAGTGTCTAAGTTCCTAACGGGCGGGCACTCACTATTTAGAATCTAGCATGTAGCGGTACTTAATGACTTGGCTTAGGGGACCGGGAACAAGACTTATTACTCGGTTCCCGATTTCTCCTGTGGTGGCATCTTTGTCGATAGGTTAGGCTAATTGACCAAATGCCGCCCTCTCGAATTTGACCCACTCAAGTAATTGGAAGTAAGTAGACGTAGACATAACTAGTTAGGAGGATTGACTAGGTTAGCACCACTATTCCTTTATTGATTTCCTTTCTACCATTTAATTGCTTTTATATATTCTACGTTAGTAGTTTAATTAATTAAAACCATATCAAACCATTTATATCTCGGACAATTAGACTTAGTAATTATCCGACACACATAACTCTTAGGACGACCTCGGCTTTACCATTTACTACACTACACACGACCGGGTACACGCTGTTAGTGCATTAGGGTAGACATTAAGTATAGCGAGACACTATAAATATTAAGACCTGGTCAGTAAAACCTGCATCAGAATCCCTCATCTGCAGTTCCGTATGTACCACCTTCAGAAGAAGATGTGAAGAAATTGTTTAATCCAATGTTTGATGAATACTTTGAATCTCAGGACATCATCCACTCTACTACTTCAACAGAGGGGCTTCCTAATCCGTTCAACACAAATTAATCCATCTATCTCTATGTCGGTATCTCACGGCCTTGCAGATCATTCTTCATCATCATCAACTCTTCAATCTACAAGTGTACATACTAAACGTTGCGCAAATAATCGCAGATGAAGTAAACCCTTTACACTCTTAAGATGCACCTTTTGAAAATTTTTGCCCCGATCCATCATCTCAACCATCTTCATCGGGGAAACAACTCTCGCTACATCGGTTCCTCAACCACAACCACTCGAGCATTTCGAAAATGGACATCATCATCCAATGGATAATATCATAGGAATCCCTCTCGTCCGTATCCACCGTAAACAACTTGCAAAAGATGCCTTATGGTGCTTCTTCAATTCCATACTGTCAAAAGTCGAACCAAAATATGTCAAAACCGCAATGTCGGAGGACGTTGGTTCAATGCAATGCAGGAAGAAATTCATGAGTTTGACCGACTTGATGCTTGGGAATTAGTACCACCGAGTGTGCTATGATCATTGCTCTCAAATGGATCTTCAGAGTGAAACTTGATGAGCATGGGGATGTATTAAAGAACAAGGCAAGACTCGTTGCAAAAGGATATCGTCAAGAGGAGGGTATTGACTTTAAGGAATCATTTGCTCCGCTTGCACATATTGAGGCAATCGTAATCTTCTTAGCTATCTTTGCTAGTAAGAACATGGTGGTTTATAAAATGGATGTAAATACCGCCTTTCTTAATGGAGATCTAAATAAATCGTAATGCCAATCAACCGAAGGTCTTGTGGATCCTGAACGCCCTACTCACGTCTATCGCTTAAAGAAGGCTCTCATGGTCTCGAAACAAGCTCCAAGGGTGTGGTATGATACTCGTCAAAGTTCCTCTTATCTACCGGATTCCAAGAAAGGAAAATGGATCCCACATTATTCACCGTGAAGTCGCAAACATTTAATCCATGTTCAAATCTATGTAGATGATATTATTTTTGCCTTGACCGACCCTACTTGAATGTGACCGTTTTTCAAATGAAATGGGCTCCAAATTTCAAATGTCTATGATGGGACAAATGTCATTTTTCTTGGGATTTCAAATTTCACAAAGTCCCAAAGGCATTTTTATCAATCAATCTAAATATACTAATGAAATTTTAAAGAAATTTGAATTTGACACTTGTGATACCGTTGACACTCCCATGGTGGAGCGTACCAAACTGGCTGAGGACTACTCATGGATCATGGTAGATCAAACGAAATATCGTGAGTATGATTGGATCCTCGATGTACCTCACCGCCAGACCTGAGCATTCTCATTTCGCCGTATGCATGTGTGCTAGATACCGTGCTAAGCCTACCAAAAGCACCTTGAAGCGGTTAAACGGGTCTTTCGGTATCTCCAAGGTACCATTAACATGGGACTTTGGTATCCGAAGGACACTAACATGTCACTAACAAGATATGCGGATGCATATCATTCGTGATACGTGCTAAGCCTACCAAAAACACCTTGAAGCGTTAAACGGGTCTTTCGGTATCCAAGGTACCAACAAAAGAAAATAGAAAAATATAAAACTTTCAAAAATCCATAAAAATTTAAAAATTCTGAGAATCTTCAAAAAATTTAGTCATTTTGGTCTTGATATTTTTATTTGATTTCATCTACGGTCTTTGAGTTGTCATTCAAAGAGTGTCACGGGTCTTTAGATGAAGTTCGAATGTACATAAAAAAATAATAAGATGGAGAAAATGGTGGCTTATCGTTATTTCGTGACAAGAACTTTGTTTAAAAAGAAAGAACGGAGCCATGCTTTATCTGGTTTTAAAAATTTAATGCTCTGATTCTAAAACCCAAATATTTGTCGGCAAAAAGACAAATGTTTCTTTCACAAATACTTTTTCTTCTAAATATTCTTCAAAAAAATATTTTTCGTCTAATGAAAACAAATTGCTTTGAAAATAACTTGGACCACATTTCTGAAAATCATCTGGGCTTATTATTTGACAAAATTCCAACACTCAATCAACAACTCATGTCATTGATTGAGGGGGAGAATGATTTCAAATTAGTCAAAAAATGTTATTTTTCAAACAATTACACGTAAAAGCAAGGTCTACTTTTGGACAATAAAAAAGAACAATGTTTTATATAATTGACTCAAGACCTTGGCTCATGTTATGTTTTCAAAAGATATTTATGCATGTTTAAACAATGGAGTTTAAAGTCTAAAATCGATCCTTATCGCTTAAATTTTTTCAAAAGCAAGTCATTATTCTCCTGAAAAGTTTTCAAAACTTAATTTAAATCAATAGAGATCACAAATCTCAAAGGATTTGAAAATTGTGATCGGGAGAGAATTTGTGATTTAAATTGAATTTAAACTGATAATTCGATAAATGGTTTTATAAGCAATTAACAAGCTCTCCTCCATACATGTGCTAAACGATTTCAAATTTTCCATATACATGTTAAGGGGGAGCATCTACATCAAACCAATAAGGATTAAATCGTGATTGATTTGTCTCTAAGTGCAGGTTTTTTCTAATATGTGCAAAACACTTTTGAATCTCGATGCACATATTGAGGGGGAGCAAATTCTTGAAAACCACATCCTCTCCCAAAAATATTTTTAACAAAGTATGAAAAATACTAATTTTGATCGGGAAAGTGATGTTGATATCTTTTAGAAATCGTTGATCAAAAAATCGAATCTTTCATTCTTAAATCTGAGACTTTCAAGTCCTCTTACCTCCATGTGCTAAAACCATTTCAAATATATATGATGCACATGTTGAGGGGGAGCTTTTTCTAAAAATATCAAAAACAATTCAGGTACAAAATATTTTGATCATGTATCACAAGTACCTGGATTGATTTTCAAATGGTTTCTAATTGGTTCCAATGGCAGATCCAAAAAGACCGACCAAATTTACTTTATGCATGGAGATATAAGGATGGTTAGGTTAGATATTCGTTCCCATGATCCCGCCAGAGCCGGAGGGATCTACCCAGGGGACAATCCAGAGATAGTGTAGAAGTCCTTAGGCATGATCAAAAAAGGAGAAATGTGAGAAATGGGAAGAGTGCGGACTGAGACAGAGCTAGAACCGAATAAACCCAACAAGGTTCGAAGTTATGAAGTCTCAGTAAGAAGGGTTTGAAGAATGAAAAAGAAATGAATATGAAAAGAGTGAAAATAAATAGCCCTCCATTAATTCAACCGTAGGTGAAACCGGTTCAATACATATACTCTTGGTGGTTACTAAGGTAACACCTGTATTGAAGACAAGACGTCATGAACCCAAAGGGACACCGCACTACAACCTCCCAAGCTACTCAAGTTCCTCTTAAAAGACTTGTTTCATTCACGGGAACCCACATTATCTATCGACTTTATCTTAGAGATTGTTGATATTGAAGGAGGAGACCCTCTCCCTAGTCTCCCGGATAGGAACCAAATGTGCACTATGAGTCTAGAGCCAAGAGATCATCAATAAATCTCATTAGGACACAATCTATGAAGACTCACTTTTTCACACAATGTGGAAAGTGAGAATATATCTTATGAGTCCCATTATTATCCTTGTGGTATTGCCGAACATCCGAAAGTGATATGCCAACATACTCGATGAAGATGGAAAGCCTTCTAGAGCCAACATCAAACAAGCTCTTGGTAGGTGGCATGTGAGATCTATCCAATAGATCAACCATGTGACAACCGAACAGAAACAATGGGGCGATTCAAAATTATGAATCAATCCTGGTTCATGTAATGGATTGACGGATACCTTTGAAAAACCGGTCGTTGTGCCTAAAAATTCATTTCTCTAGCACATCGACCGTGTATTAATATTTCAAAAATAGAAGGTATTTATGATCGATAATTGATTTTCATTAAAACCTTCATTGTATTGCAAAAACACTTTATATTGGCAGATTACGATTGCTTTTCAAATCACTTTTCATCAATCGAATCTCAATTATTTCGGTTCACTCACTCCATGTTGTCTTCTTTGAGACCTTCCGTTTGAGAACGGCTAGAAGCGTACCGTGAAACCCTGCCAAGGAGATTCCTCGAATTATACCCGATCCATGTGAGCATTCTGTACCGATCAATCTGGAACCGTAGGCGGTACCTCAATTCAACGAAAGTGATCAAAGACACTTTCGTGCACTTTCATCGCTAAGCTGTTGTATGCAGTACACCCGACGCTTGCAAATGATCGAATTGAGAGGTCAATCCATTGCCGCATGCTCACACAACACATTCACTTCGAAATCATGATAAGTGCATCGACAACTCTGATATTTACACCCCATGCTTACGCTCTGGCTGCGCAAATATCATGAATCAACTAAAGCTTCCGATACTCTGATGAGAAGAAATCATGATCCATAATGTGAGCATGTCGGTCCAATGTCAGAACCTCACATAATGTCAACACTACAAAGGAAAAGTCAGAGATTTATGGCAGCTGATGATCTCAAAGATGGCTCAAAACTCATTATCACGTGGATTAGTTAAAGACCTCCACTTGAATTATCCAAACATGCAAAACATGAAGAATCAAAGACTACGGGCTATAGAGCAATGAACTTAAACAAGAATCCAAGAACAATCTTAATGTAATATCTTTTGTATTCTGTGTAATTTGAGGTGACCTCCTGTGGGAGATTGTTAGTATTTAGAAAATCCAGTCATTAAAGTGTCGGTCACCTCAAGTATATGTAATCGTTAGAAAGCTCGTAGTTGTAGTTATTTAATGTTAGTTAGTATTTAGTTATGTAACACCGTGGAGGACGGACGGGTCTTTACCCACTGTATGCCTGATCCACAGCCCGTAGGTGGCGAGTCTTGTAAGAAAACTATAAATACCCTCTACCTCCCAAGGTAGAGGGTTGGAGCTTCAATACCATTTTTCTTTTGTTTCACATAGTTCCCAACTCTCTTCCCTTTCTCTCTCTAGATCTTTCTCTCTCTGAACTTAGTATACGCCCCATATGGTTATGGTTTGATGTGTTTGTGAAATCCTATATGTTACAACAATGACATAGGATCTCCTTTTATAACACAAGGAGTCCTTTACAAGATAAGTATAATGATAACTATATAAAATATACACAAGATCTTTTCTATACTTATCAATACACGGATACTTATCAATTATCCTAATAGATGGGTAATATATGTACTAGCAGTGGTAATGTGTTTCCACTTGCTAATGAATTCTTCGCAGTTGTCTTCCACAAGCCTATGAGTGGTGCTAATATTATTCCCAACACACACACATGTATATATATATATATATATATATATATATATATATATATATATATATATATATATATATATATATATATATATATATATATATATATATATAGAGAAGAGAGAGAGACGGATCATTTAAAAAGTTAATCTCAGAGAGAAAAGTGAAAGTAATCTCAACCATTGGATCACCCCTCTTCCCTCCCTTTTTCACACCAAACTCTGAGGGGACCTAATTGTATTTTCCTTCATTATTTAAGGAAGTTTTGTAAATTCAAGCACCCTACCCCCACGCCCCCACCACCCTACCCTAAAAAAAAAAAAAAATCCGCCAAAATTTTTTTTAGGGCAAAAATTTTTTTTTTTTTTTTGGGCCAAAATTTTCCCGCCAAATTTTTATAATTGTGATGCACCTTTTTATTTTGGTGCATCACAGTTATAAAAATTAGTTATAACTATGATGCACCCGATTTTATAACCGAGATGCACCCAACTATTGTTACCTAATATGCTTCAATAACATTGCAATAACTTAGTATACTATGCTCTTTAAGGGCATTAGTTGTACAACTAGAGATGGAGCTATGGTAGCCATGGTAGCGCCGCATGTTTTGTCATTGGGATAACGCAAGTGCATATTAACAATCTTGAATTTATGAAAAATATGTTAACCATGTGATTAATAAAATAACTCAAAACATGTTAGAATAATTGATTTCATTGTATATTAACCATGTGATTAATAAAATAAGCGTGTTGAATCAGTTAAAAATCTCTTTTTATACACAAAGGTTGAAGGTTCTAATTCAAAGTTTTCTGTAATAAGTTAATCATATGCGATTGATGCACATTTTTATATTTGTGAATCACGGTTAAAAAATTAGTTATAACTATGATGACCATTTTTATAACCGAGATGCACCCAACTTAGTGTAGTTACAACCGGTTACAAAAGTAGTTACAACGATCATTACCTAATATGCTCCTATAACATTGCAATAACTTAGTACTATACTTCTATAAGGGCATTAGTTGTACAACCGGCACGGATGGTAGCCATGGTAGTGCGATCTATTTGTTATAACATGCTATTGTCATTGGATAATGCCAGCATATTAACCATCGCGGAATTGATGAAAAGTAAAATAAAATAACTTTGAAACATGTTAGGATAATTGATTTCATTGTATATTTAACCATGTGATTAATAAAATAAACTTATTGAATCATTTGAAAATCTCTCTTTTATACACAAAGGTTGAAGGTTCTAATTCAAAACTTTTTCTGGAATAAGTTAATAACATATGCGATCTGATGCATCTTTTTATTTTGCATCACGGTAAAAAAGTAGTTATAACTATGATGCATCAATTTTTATAACCGAGATGCAAAAAAAGGTGCATCACAGTTATAAATTTTTGGCGGGAAAAAAAAAAAATTGCCAAAATTTTTTTTTTGCTTGTGGGGTGGGGTGTACCCCTGAAGTTTGAGATGTTTCAAAATAGACCCTATAACTTTTTTTCTCACTTTTCTCTCTAATTACACTTTTCTCTAGAACCGCAATATATATATATAAGAGGATGAAATAGGTTTGTTATTTGTTATAGAAAATGTGTTACTATGATTGATCTATTGGTATGCAATTTTTTGTATGTGAATGATTGCTCTTTTTTAATATATTTAATAACTTTGTTTATAAATTTAACAGAATAATACCTTTTTAATGTTTGTTAGTTAAATAAATCAAGATATTATTTGTGAAATGAGCTTTTGAATAACCCATATGGTTGACAAGATATTTAATAGAAGGGCCCTTAATGGAATGATAATATGTGTCACTAGTGTGTATAGCAACACCCGATAAACTATTGTCTACTTTTATCGAGGACTATGCAATATGCATGATGACGACTTTGTGGCAACCATCAATGATCAACCTCCACAAACTCAACACAAGCTACTAGAATAGCTCTGAGTTCGAGTTGGACTCTCAACTTATACCATATTAGTTTTAAATATTTCTAAGTCGTTATAAAGTTGCTCACATGCAAGTTAGCTAAAATTATAGATACATGCACATTATTCTTTAAAGACACGTGATCAATTTATTTTGTTATTACGTAATTTGTAAGATAAATAAAGAGAGAAAAAGACTAATCGACCCTACACAACGTCTAATTTATAACACGCGTCATATGGATGGTTTCGTTAACGGACATGATTCACATTTTGCCTATATGTCTAAAACGACACATCGAATGGTCTAAAATAAGACTAAAAGTAATCAATGGTAATTAACATGCAACGTGTTGATAACGTGAGATTCGACAACGATAAAGAAAGATAAAAGCCTAGTCCACTAAGTAGAAACGCGTCGGACCCACCAAAATCTATGAAAAGTGCTAAGACATTATAATATAACCAACAGTTTTGTAACACGTATAACCACTTCTATGGAAAATGTCATGCACATGATATTTTTGGTAAACCTAAAATCAATCATTTTCAGTCGCCATTTCCTCTTTGCTTCTAAAAAGTGATTTATTTTGCTCCAAATAGTTTATAATCAAATGAAAACACGCATTTGGACAAGACAAATACCGTTAATTACGTTACACGAGCTGTAACGACTTATTATACGTCACTTCTTGAAATGACAACATATTAAATTAAGAAAAGCTGTGTATTAGTCGTATATAAAAAACAAGAATTGATACTTACACCATATTTATGAACATTAAGCATTTATGCATTAGATTTGTGCATACAATCGAATGCATAAATCGCATGAACGATCGTAAAAATTAGTGAAGTATCACTCTCATAAAAAAGGATTGTGAGTTCACATAACATCAAAATAGGATTCACATACTTTTGATTTTTTTTTAAATATTTTTTCTAATTTAATAAATTTATTTTTACTATAAAAATACGAAAATAAATAAAGAAAAAGAAATTATAACGTTTGATAAGTTAAAAGTATTTAACATACAAAAAATACGGGACAAAATACTATAAAATTGTCTTTATTCGGTTACAAAATGAGTAAAACTGCCCAAAAAAAATACGAAACATAAACCATAAAGTCAAAATATTAGAAGACAAAATATATGAAACAAAAAAAAAATTAAAAGTTGTCTTATTTTGTTAATAAATTGAATAAATATGAAATGAGAAAGGTAGGTGGTGTACAAACCGTACGACCTAATAAAAATCGTGTCGCCAAAGACTACAAGAACTAGGATATTAGAATAGGTCAAATTTGTTATGCATTTTCCCTTTGCCAATTGCCGTATTAAAACTTGCTCATGTGTATGACATGTTTACGTATACGTATTAGGCTACCCCCAACGCAGTGGCGTGAGAGGTTGGGAAGCCAAAGTTCACGCAGAAAAAGGGATGGTAGGGTTTGGTGAGGGATCGGCAACATGCATCAAAGGTGAAGTCTTCACCGTTTGGAAAACGCGCAAAGATGAGACCCAAATAAAATAGATTTGTTTCATGTGTGTGTAAAAAAAGTTTTAGTTTTTTTAATAAATAAATAAAATGTGTTGAAAGGTGAAGTGGAGTGAGATGGTTGAAAGTGAAAAGTAAGATGGTGGTGCAAGAGGGAGAAAGTGTGAAGTAAAGTGAGCGTTGGGGTAATCTTAGACTACCCCCAAACAGTCACACTACTTCACCTTACACATCAGCGCCACATCAGTTTTTCTCTCATTCACCACCATCTTACTTTTTACTCCCAACCATCTCACACTATTCCACCTTTCAATACATTTTTTATTAATTAAAAATATCCACTTTTATAAAAACATACCCCACTAAATATCTTACACACACTCACAAACCAAATAATAAAAAATAAAACCCTTTAAATGACACGGTGCATGAAAGGTGAAGAGTTCACTTTTTCTCTTCATTCTCTCTTCCTTGCCAACCTTTCACACCACAGTGCCACACTACCAATGGAGTTCACGCAACAACAATTGCTTTCTAATGGCTCACAAACGAGCGTTTGGGGTAGCCTTAGTGAATGGAATTTTACAATTCATGAATTGAAAAATAAATTAAAGTATAGTAATTTAAGATGCATTCATTGAATACATACAAGTAAACCTCCTAAATTATTATATTTTGAGTATTAGTAAATGATACCTGTGCATTGGCTCGTTTTGTTCGTAATTTTTAGGTCTTTTCGGCTGTATATTTTCTATTAAAGAAATCGCTAGATGTTAAAAAAATATAATAATAATAAACATATAACTAAACTTCAACATTTTTTTTATAAATTTGTACGCATGTAAAAATTATATCAATCAGCTCCTTTTTTTATTAATCCGGAGACCTTTCAGGCGGTATCACTACTACTTATAATGCACCAATGAATCTCTCTCTTATTAAATTTTCAGACTTTCGTGATTTGTAAACCAATTAAGAAGATGTACAATCTAAAGCACATAATTTCGACTTACAAGCAAATAATACATAGTGTACAACACTGAATGCCATATTAAAAACACCACATTAATACTATTTAAGTGGTCAATTAATCTTACAGTAATCACCGGTAAATTTCACCTCAGATAAACTAATATAATATTCTAACCGAAAGTTATCACTTGTCAATTTTCTATGTCCAATTTTTTTTTTAAGAAACAATATTCTTTTATTTGATCACAAAAACTAGCCAATGTGAGGAACTCACGTCTTTAATAAACATAAACATCTTTATATGTAAAACTATAAAGGTTTTCAACTTTTATTTACCACTTTACGTTATTTCGTTAACATACTTATTAAACTTTCGAACTAAACGTTAGCCATTTATTAGAGTTTTCACGAAGCCCTAATTTATTTTAGCTATGATTTTACACAACTAAATCATAATTCCTAAAGTACAACATTTAATACCTAGAGTACAAGTCATTAAAGCACGGAACCTAGCTATACTTTAATTCCATTACAAGCCCTAATATACAACTCTATGATTTTATGTACATGATATATTTTCAAAATATTAATGTACAAGTCTTTCAAGCATATGTACAAGTCTTTAATGCATACAAGCTTAATACTTATATAAATTATATTATAAACCTCAATGTACCTATTTTTAAGCACAAGGTACAACCCTATAATGCACCAGCCTTAAAAATATATTTTTTTTTGTAAGTACAACAAAACAATGCTAATGTACAAACAACAAATACACCAAACTTAAGCCTTTACTTTTATTATTTACCTGTAAATTAACCTATATTTTACCTAAGGTAAATTAGAAACTTAACTATGTAAATACCATTTACACAATAGGTATAACAATGCAAGCCCTAAGTACTACCCTTAATGCCTAACGCCCTCCTTAATTACCATGGTTAAAAATGAACTAAACTTGTTACTACTAAGTTACCTAAACATTACATGTAAATCTCCTAACCACAACTTAGTTACATGCACCTTAGAGTTACACATCACCCTTTTACCTTACAAGTTTTACCATGGTCAAATATTATGGGTAAAAACCTTGGCCAAGAACACCACCACATCACTTTGTTCCCTCATCTTCAACACTTAGCAAACCAAGCTTATGTGTATTTTTTTTAACCATTCGAACTAAAGGGACACAAGTTGAACAAGTAATCATCATGTGTGTCCTCTTTCAATCCATTCGATTTGAATATCAAACTCATGGCAAGCTTTCAAACACCTCACCTTGTCCTTCTTCTTGCTAGACAAGGTGACATACAAAGACCTAGAAACCATACTTTTCCACCCTTATATCTATACATTATATATAAGAGGAGGCATGCCACATAAAATGTCACTTAAGCGTCCCATAACGCCAAGTCATATTTTCAAATCATTATATTTATGTGGCATTTTTTTTATTTTTTTAAATGATGTGTCATTTTAATTAATATATGTACATTTTTTTTAATAAATTGTAAAATTCGTTTTTTTTTTGTTATTTTTGAATTTTAAAATTTTTTTATGTACATTTTTTTTTAATAAATTGTAAAATTCGTTTTTTTTTTTTTTTTTTTGTTATTTTTGAATTAAAATTTTTTTTATTAAAAGAAACATTATGTTGGAGTTGAACTCTTGGGTCATTCATGTGTTTTGTAAACAACTTACCACCGAGTAAATTGTTTTTGATTTATATCTTTCAAATCAATACAAATAAGGAGATTATATAAAAATTATGAAATTTATATTTTAGGTATGTATTTTATGAAGATAACAATTAAAATATTTATCACAATTTATAAATTAAAGCAACGCAATAAACAATATTGATATAAAACTTGATATTGGTAAATATACTCCTCCTTTTTATCAAAACCCTAATAATCCTGTATGTGGAACGACTTTCTACACATGAAAAGAACTACAAGAAAATCACATGCACAATTATATTGTCGTGTTTTTTATGCAGGAATTGGTATTGGATTCAAATTAATATGATAATCAATATGTGCAGCAATTCAATCGTTGTCAGTTTATTGAATTAGTTTTGTGAGTCTATTGCATGCCCATGATTATTTCCAGATAAACATTGCCCATCGCTTGATCACGGAAAGATATTGTGTTCGATATGGTTGTCAAAACTCGAGGTCAAACGGCCATGATAAAGGTGCGGCTATTGTTAACTGTTACTAAAGGTATGTTGTATTACATGTATGGTTGATGCGCTTTGAATTACTTAGAATTCGGGAACTTCGGGATTTGTTTTGTCAAGGAAACCGTATTAAGGACAAAAACATGTTGGTTAGTCTTGATTACACGAGTCATTCTAGAAAGAAAAAGAACCCATTTGACGTGCTCTTGTGATCCATTACCCATGTTGACCCATTATTCATTACGTTCGATTTAGTTTTCTAATTTTCGAGTATGCAATGTCATGTTTTCGTATCCATGCTCAACGCCCCATGACAGCTTTCGAACCAAAATAAAATTAGTTAGTAGAATAGCTTTTTGTGAAGTTCTAATATTTTTCCTAAAGTGAAGTCTTTGAAATCGGGAAGTTGGTTTTGATTTCAATTCGAATAAGAAGAGATGTACGGTTTAGTAGAGTCTAGATAAATATTCGATTTTAGGGATGTCGTGTTAGAGTTGTAACTACATCTTCATGTTTAAAGTGGATTAAGCTAAATGTCGACTGCCTCCTTAGTCATCACAAGATATATGGAGGCAAAAAGATGGACGAAACCAAAATATCGGAACAATGAATTTATCCGTGGGACAGTTGAGCAAGAAACCGTGTATGTAGTTTGGGAGAGAGAAATAACAATGTTGGATGTGTATGCCTATGTTATAGCATGAGATACTCTGGTGGAACATGCACCATGAGTGCTTATGAGCTTATGGATTCAACTGATGACTTGATGTATTATTGAAGTATTTTTTTAACCTTTTCCATATGTGATGGGTTAAATCTTTGTTATGCGACACAACCATAGGCTCAAATGTAGATACTTGATACTTAGTTTCTTATTGATACTTGCTTCCTTCTAAAATAATGCGAAGTTAATGTTCTGAATGTTTTACTTTGTGCGTTGTTCACTACTTTGGTCTCTAAGAAGCAAATGCATCCTCTTCTCGGCGTTACATAGGCACCCAATGTGTGAAGTAAGTTAAAAATAAATTTATCTACTTTTTTCGCTATGTTAATTATATATAACTATGAAATGCTTTTGCACATGCACCGGGAATTGATACCTTATTCAATAAATTTAGCTTTTTCCGAAAATACATGTTTTGATGTCGTTCGAAAATACAATATTAGGGTAGCTCTCACATGCCCTTATATTATCGCTCAAGTACGCCTCTTTCTATTAAATGTAGCATATATAAGTGTTGCTCATATAGGTACGTGTCTTATGCTTGTAGCTTTGTTCATATTGGGCAACACATTGAAATATTCAATCTCGGAAACTGATATTGTCTAACGCCTTTCGCCTTTTGGTGTAGATAATTGAACTGTTTGAAGTGCCATAATGACCTTCCTTACGAAAGTTCTTTGGTGAGTGCAATGATCTCAAGATAAAGTCGATAAGTGTTTACGATTATACTATTTGTATCTTTTTATTTATTTTCTTTTTCGTTACGCCAAAATCTTAGCGCTTGATTGTATTTATTCACGTAATCAAGTCAAAATCGTATGACTAGACTTGCGTTAAAATCGCTTCTACTTTTGTTAATGATGTTGGCCGTCAATATTCGGTATACGTAAGCATATCCGCTTTTTTATAACTATGATTAAACTTGCGTTAAATTGCGTAACGTAAATTAAATATTTTCCACGTATTCTTAATGGTTTGTACTCGATGCTGATGGTTCAGTTATTGTCGCAGATTGTTTGGATTGTGGGTTTTTGAGTTGGTGGCTGTAAGGATAAGTTATGTTCGTTCGTGAAAAGGGGTGATGGTGGGTCGGCGTTACATCATCACAATGCCGACGCCGGCTGCTTGTCGGGTGAAAATCTCTCAAGGCCACCTTGATAGCTTCATGGCTAATGACGTGAGCACTTTCTCGTGTCCTTTTCTTTCGCGTTTCTTATGAATGCCGCTGTTTGTTATTTAACTATACCCGTTTAACCATTTTGCATCGACGCGGTATCATCAAAACCATTTTATATTGATATTTGCGAAAAAATGGGTAAATCGTCAGTGTTTATTTGGTAAGAGTGATGCCACTTCTCGAAGTCGCGAAACCGAAAGCAGGATAGTGGATGGACGTAAAATAGCAAGAGTGGAAACCAAGTCCATTTATTTGATGGAACAGACCTATTGGCATCGTTCCGAGTTTCATCAGGTAGTTTCAATAACAACTCTTTCATAAATTATGGTTTTTCCCGTATTCTTAGTCCTCCGGTTGAATCAGACGACGACGATGAGGTTGTACATGTTGCCGCACCTGTGGTTGGTGCAAGTAGAAGGGTTTTAATTGTAGTTTACAAGCGTTTATTGCTTTCATTCTTATAACCGAAAACAGCTTCTTGAGATGCCCAGGTATTTTTATTAGATCCGATATGCATTTTCTCATGTTTTGTTATTTGGTAAAAAGCACTTATTGATTATTTATGTGTTTATGGCTGTGCAGATAGATAATTCAGTTATACGATTGAGCTATTTCATATAGTTTGATTCAACTGAGGTAACCCAATTTCGGCTACAAATGAATTATATATGCATATGATTTTTTATTTTTTTCCTTTGGGACTGCAATTTTCTTGCCACCGCCTCATTTGCTCTAGAATTTATCGCAGTCTCACTTACCTTTCATCAGAAGGTTGGTGAATCGATAGATGTGTATCGAAATTTAGGCCTTTCATCACCCAACCTCTCGCCATTTTTTGCACTCTAATTAACCATCAGATCTACTTATTATTTCATCTATCGGTTATAAATTTGTGAGTATATTGATCTATTTGGTTCTTCATAATCTTTCATTAGAAGGTTGGTGAATCGGAAGTTAGACTTTCCAAGCCTTCGAAGTATCCTCTTCTTCACTTGATAAGTATGCGTGTTGCAATAATACGGTTGTGATCTAAGTCCCACGAGATTTATCTGAAACCCGGAAAACTGTGGATTCAATATTGGGGATTGTTGATTTTGTCCGCTTATGCCCAATCTTCCTTTGTTCGTCTTCGGTCAATGATTTGTCCCCATTTCTTGATTTCACAACTTCATAAATGTTTGTTCTCTTGATGCTTTTGCTTAAGTTCTGTTTCTATTTGTAGTTTAGAATATGTAGTTTACCTGCTTTACCTCTTTAGGTTATTAGTGCTTAATTTGAGTGCTTATTGAAGCCGCTAAATAGTCGATCTCGCCTCTGCATACAGTTAGCCACCTCCTAATTGGTTCTTTCAATTAGTATTCTATTTTATCATTTTAAGACAGCTTTGATTAGTTTAAACGTATCTCTGTTTTTTCTCTGCCCGAATTTTATCGAAAATCCACCGCACATCGTAAACCAAAAATTATCTCGGATTAAAGATGGGGCGATTAGTGTTATAGAAAAACTCGCAAAATTGCATGTGTCGATTTAAACCTAAACCGCTTTGTAAGTTTATCGCTTTTCTTTTTGTAAATGTGATTTTGTTGAAATTTGATAGAGGAATAATTAAGTTAATGCTTTGAATTTGTTTTGGAAACCTAATTGAAACCGCCTAGTAGGTTAGTGCACTAGAAAGGGTGTTTGGGAAGGACTTGGGAAGACGTGCTAGGGGGTGCCAACAGATGGGGCTGTGGCATTTGAGGATATGCTCAGAGCTCATGAGTATGGGGGCTAGACTAATCATATTGGTGAGATATGAATTTACCCATGTAGTTATATTGGTGTTACGTATATGACATGTTTTAGTTCACTATGTACTTCATTAGTGAATATTTGTAACATTTGTTGATCCGATATACTCATTTATAGAACGATACACGAAGACATGGTAAATAGTTACCACATTACTAATGCATTTCTTGCAAAGTATGTGTATAAATATGAAGTCACATAGAAAACATTCGAAGAGTATTAGAAGCTGATGTTGTATAACTCAATATTTGCGTTTAGACTAATATACTTATGTGTATTTTCAACTACAAGATCCAGATGGTACAACAGGAGAATCGGAGGTCAAGTTTCGTGTGTCTAGGGACACATTAGGTGCCATGTTGAGATCAACGCCTTATATCCGGTGTCAGCTCTCAAATACAGTAAGCTTTCAACCGTGTAACATTATACTCATGTAATTTATATTATTGAAATAACAAACTCATGCTCATTTCTGTGGCATGAATATATGCTATGCATTTTGTATTCTCTACTAGAGGTGGGTAACGGGTCGAAGCATGTTCACTTTTGCACACTCATCTTCTACTTTGTGCATGATAAAAATGAATAATTTAAGTATGTATATGTTTGGTTGTGTGATAATAAACTGTTACAAAAAGTTACATCTGATACGATTAAAGACTTTGAAAATATGTTCGTTTAAGAAAGATGAATTATTTTGCAGGCTAAATCACCATAAGAGATTCAATCAAAGAGACCAAGAAAATAGAGGAACTTCCTTTTTGTTATCTATTTATAACGACCCTGTAATGCCAAGAAGAATTTAAGGGTTCTAAACACAGTATATTAGTTTTGAGTTAGGTCGTTACATATTTATGTTAGTATCACAAGATGATATTAAATAACAAGTATTGTTGTATATTGGGTAATGTAAACATCATCGTAAATACTCAAGTGTCCAGCCATCTAACTCTCCTTGGCGAATCTTTACCAACTAAAACAAGTGATGACCACTAATCTAAAAAGTCGAGGAACGAAACAAATGTTCTCGCGATAACACCGATACATTAGAAGGATTTTACGCCTTGATATGCAAGGTCCATTAAAATCAAGCAAAAAGGTATGATCGAGAACAATTTTTTTCCTTTTGTCATGTTTTGGTCATGCAACCACCAAAGTTGATGTTAAACCAATCTCGTAGTATGAAGCCATAACCTTACATACCATTCATAACACCATTTAAAATATGTATTAAATGTTGTACAATAGTCATATTTAGCTCGAGAAGGCAAAAATCAAGAGGTTAACTTTATGAAGGTAGTTTTCTTCTAGATGCAAGTAAGTAGAAATATTTTATACGTTCAGTTTAATACAAAAGTCTCATTCGATATAGTAAGTCTTGAAAAGAGAAATCGTATACAACTGTAACAGATGTTTGGTGCTTAATTATATGTGAGGATTATGTTTTAAGGCATTTGTTGGGTAGGTTTTGAATCCAATGATATTGTTTTTGCTCATTAAAAAAATGTGAAAGAATCTCATACCCTCTCATATGGTTATGTATTCTAGACTTGATCAATTTATTTGATTCCAACGATAATTATAAGTCAAACCCGCCCAACGAGAAAATGTGAAAGAATCTCATACCCTCCCATACGGTCATGTAATCTAAACTTGATCAACTTACTTTTTTCCAACGATAATTATAAGTCAAACCCCGCCCAACGAGAAACCTCATATCAGTTATGGTGCTTAGTACTTTTGAGAATAAGATGGCGTAAAAATTTAACCGTAACCAATCCACTGTTGCAGTGTGTCTTTATGTGGCTGTCTCAAAAGTGGGAAACAAAAAACATTAGACAACTGGTTTTTGGCATACGAACGCTAATTCATCAAAAACAATAACTAACGGTTAATATAAACAACTATTATAAAAGTTGTACAACTATTATAAAAGTTGTACATTTATATCTTATTATTCGTTAACTAATACCTTCAACTGATATTTATAGTTGATTTCCGCCCATCGGCCGGGCTTCCCAAGCAAAGATACAATTGCTTGCTGTAGTATGCTCAACAACAACTATTAAAAAAAGTAAACGTAAAAAAATTCTACAAGTATGCTTGTCTCTTCAGTGGTAAGTTTTGATCCCTGACAAAAATTATGCCCATGGCTCAAAAGTGAATAAAATAAACGGCTAATGACCTCTAAATTTATCATAGTTGTCATGATTTTCTTCTATATGCATCGAACATTTTCTTTAAAACTAGGTTATGCTTTACTCAATAGAAGGGGATACTGCAATTGCTTACTTCGTTAAGCATATGCTTCAACAATTTCCAACTATATCTTAGAAGCCTTAATAGTTGCTTTCCTTTATCGATTTGATGCATGCAGACAATTAAACTATATATCTTGCTATTCAAAAAGTAATAATATCCGTAAAGTAAGACCATGATGTGTGAACTTGCACGATATGACCATTTACTATCTACTTGAAGAACATCGACAAGTACAAGGTATTCCACCCGTTTCATTTAACTTTTAATCCTTTTTTAGTATATATTTGTTCTACTAAATCCTAAAAGTAAAAACCAAAAATCTAAATACTTACCTGCTTTTTATTGTCAATTATGTGAAAATCAATTATAGATCTTAACCGTTTCATTTAACTTTTAACTACTTTTTAGTATATATTTGTTCTACTAAATCCTAAAAATAAAAACCACAAGTCATACCCCGCCCATCGGACGGTTTTGACATCATATATATATATATATATATATATATATATATATATATATATATATATATATATATATATATATATATATATATATATATATATATATAAATATATATATATATACGCCCACTTCCCTCCTTGAGTCTCATCCATCACACACACCATACAATACTTCCCATTCACCAATACATTCTGAAAAATTACACTAAGTAGTGAAAGGAAGAAGTCTTGTTCAAACTTAGAAATCTATTTGGTCTCATTGTTGCTCTTGTCAAAATTCCAAGCATGTAAGTCTTTTAAACTCATCATATTTCGTTTTAACTTTTAATATCAATTGCATACTGTTAAAAAGGATTTTATAAGGAAAACGTAGCAATTTGAATCACTTAAAACGAGTACACGAGTCAAAAGTTATGGTCTAAAGAAGTTGCCAAAAATCTGTCCGAACTTTCTGTGGACAGAACACTTGGGCACGCGAAACGAGGCATTTCTGGTCCGTTTCATGAAAAAGTTAAAGCACGAAAGTTGTCCGGAACGACGTTTTCTTCAAAAACTCAGGTGCACGGGTCTAGAAAACGCATAACGAATCCAGAATTTAATAAAAATCCCAACAGCTGTTATATATATGTTACAAAAATAGTTCCAGCCCCCTTCTTGCGCCGCATTTATTTACATCATGTCAAAGGTATTAAGGCCAACCAAAGTACCGTTGTAAACACCACCTAGGACACTCTAAAACGCCCCCATAACCCGGTTGAAAAGCCTAGTCGTTATGCTTAAAAACAACATTTCATTTTGGCTAAAAGTCCTAAACACCAAAAGCTTCTTACAACTGGTATGTGGGAAAACGCGGGATTTTTGATAAATTTGATTAGGAACTATCTTAGAAATATTAGAAATGGGTAAAACAACATTTCACAAGGTCGCATGCAAAAGATATAGAGTTTTATGGTTTAAAAACGAAAATTAAAAAAATTGGCAAGAATAGCCTGAGTAGCCCTTTTCCGTAATTAATATTTTGCTAATTAAAGCGTTTCAAAGTACGAGGTTTACACCATTGTAAAGGACTCGCTACAAAGATTTTAATTCCCCAATAACGTCTTTAAAAGCACTTATAGTCTATTTTATAATTAACCACAAAGAGGGTGACTTGCAGGAATTTTCCAAAATATGCCTTCTGTACACTTTTCAAAAATTGAGTCGTGGGAGTTATAGGATGATGGGAAATAACTTAAAAAGAGTTAATAAATATATTACAACGTCCCTAGATGACACGGTGAAAGTTAACGAGTTAAAAATGAAATTTTCTTAAAACGCGTCGTGGCCAAGTGGCCATGTTCGTGGACTTGTATCTTTCTAATCAAAGAAAACTAGGACATGAGACCTATACCATTTAGAAGAGCTTATAGCAAAGTGTTTAAAGGGTCAAATGCGTTATAGAAACACTAGCTTGCCTCGTGTAAAATCGCCTCTTTAGCCCCGTTATCGCCCAAAACCAACAAAAGGCACCTAACCCGCCTACTTTAGAGAATCATTGCGACCAAACCGTAAGAGCTTAAGACCTCTAGTTTGAACCATTAGAAAGATCACCGGACAAACTCTTGAAGGGATCAAGAATGTAGTAAAAATATTTTAAGGCCTCGCTTTTATTTACCCGTACTTTTGTCAATTTGGGCCTAAAACAAGTGAAATTTTCTTATAAAATTATAAGTATAAAAATTGTAAATTTTGAAAGATAAAGTTTTCTTGGACTAAAAATGTAATTTCTTCAAAGTTAATATTATAAGGGCTGATTTTGTCAATAACCCATAGTTGAGGGTTTAAAGTGCCATTTTTGAAAGTGCAAGGGTAAAAATTGTAAATATTTAAAATTGTAAATTATAACATTTTGGAAACATAAAATATTTAACAACTTGGGTTTCGATAAAATTTATTATCCATCATCCGAGCCATGAAAATAAGAACGATAAGTATTGCTAATTTTTGAAGAGACTTCATGTTACCTAAGTATCGATAAAGCATCGTTATCACATAAACTTGAATTCGAATACTAAAATCATGACATACTAACTCAGTCACGAAGTGGAGCAGTTTATTCACATTACTTAATTTGTTTTCCATCCGCATCATCAGAACATCGAGGTGAGTCATAGCCTCTCTTTTCCTTATTTTTAACGCTGGGGAGATACATGCTCAAATATTGCTTGATATTTTTTTTACATTTATTTTAAACTCTTACGAATTACCGTGAGTTTCATAGCCCCATTTTCAATTGTTTCATACTATTTTTGGGGGAGATACATGCTCAATTACCAATTTATACTTTCACAAGTACTCTAAAGCTTTTACATACTATTATGAGTTCAATAATCACACTTTATACGTTTTGCTACAAACCTGAACACAAGTACTATCTCAGATGCTATCATAATTGTTATTGCTTAAGTTACTTACACCTGCCACTAAAAGTCCCTCATATCATGAACCATTAATCACTTTCGAGTGAACGCGAATATGGTGAATAGATCTATTGGCAGTTGACGCCCCATTTGTGTTAGCCGGATAGGTAACCAAATGCACTTTATTTGAGAATACTAGGAGAATGGCAAACTCCTACCCGAGGGCATTGTTGCTCACATCATTATTATGATGTTTGTAACTTACGTCATTATTATGACGCTTTCGTGTTAAGGTTTTGCTCATGAGACTTAAGGCAATATATACCGCGGTTGCAATGATACAAATGCTGCAACTACTAAATTTATGGGTACAACAACATGAACCAACCTTGAAACTTGTGTTCAACTGATTACTAAACAAACGAACTATGGGTGTATTACAACGTAACCCACTACTTATTTCATAAATATTGGTATTTATTACAATAATCGCTCAAACTCGAAATTATTGAACTCAACTGTTTTAATCATAAACTCTATGAACTCACCAACCTTTGTGTTGACACTTTTTAGCATGTTTATCTCAGGTTCATAATTTACGAGGATGGCACGGATACTCAAGAAGGCTATATTATCATTCGAAAACGTATTTAATAAACTGTAAAACCACTGGGATCTCATTTTGTAAACTCTGATATTTATACAAATCGAATGATAAATCTTTTAAAACGACTCAATTAGGGTTCTTTTTCTATTGACATAACTGTTGTGCCATGAAGTAACACCCAACTTGAATTCGCGTATCACGAAATGGGGTGTTACAAATACACTATTTAATTCACCCTACACCAAAATAAACAACAATTTAATCACAATGTACAATTTAATCAAGCTACACAAATTTTTCAAAGTAACCACAATTTTTTTCGGCAAATGACAACAAATTTTTCCAAATGAATCCAATTTTTCCCTTGGATTTATAACTTTTTTCCGAGAGCTGAGACTACAACAATGCATGCGGCAGAATTGGCTACAAGTGGCGGCAATAAGAAAAAAAAAATACCAAAACGTTAGATCTAAAAGAAATATATAGATCTACAAATAAAATTAATAGATCTTAAAAAATGAACTGATCTATAGAAAAAAAACTATAGATCTACTAAAAACTTTAGATCAACAAAAAAACTATAGATCTACAAAAAAAATAGATCTAAAAAAACTATAGATCTACAAAAAATATATATAGATTTTTACCTCAAAACTCGATGTTGGAAGGTTTCGTGCTAGTGCAAATCGGGTGGTTGGGCAAGTGGCGGCGCTTGCTAGTGGCGGCATAGCGTGGTGGAGGATTAACGTGGTGGTTGTGATAGTTGGGATGATTTTTGTGAATAGTGTTTTTTTTTCATGTTATGATGATAACTGAATTTGTTTTTGATGTTGATGGTGAGAGTGTATTTTTGTAAGATGAAAGTGACTATGTGTATTTTTTAGACCGTGAGATGTGAGTCTTTGTAAAGTGTGGGTATTTACTTTTAGGGCAACGGGCCAAATGGGCTTAAACCTGAACGGGCGCGGACCAAACGCTCGGCCCGCGCACCTATTCCACGGGTTCGAGTTCAACGGGCACGGCTATATGAAATTCTTGATATCCGTAAATTTATTGTTAAAAATAACATAATAAACTAAAATACATTATTCATCGACAAATTTTATTTCAGGGTACCCGCCGCTGCAACGCGCGGGTACCCTGCTAGTATGTTTTAATAAAGAAATCGCTAGATATCTCCATTTTTAAAGAAATATTTGTACGTCTTTGGCTCTTGTAATTTAAAAAAAAATTAAATAATTTTTAAAAGTTAATGAAGCATTTTGAAAGTTTTTTTATTTAAATATATATATATATATATATATATATATATATATATATATATATATATATATATTATAAATTTGTTGGATAGTGGTTGACGGGCTATGTTGATTTTGTCGCCATAGAGTCTTAATTTTTGCATGGCAAAATTGAAGGCATAAAATGCAAACTGTGTTTTGCAGTTGATGTTGATAATTGTAAACAAAAGAAGTTTTACAATCCTTCTAGGTAGAGTGTTTAACCGTTGTAGTGTAGTATAAGTAAGACATGGGGGATTGATCATTCTATAGGGGAATAGTGAGGTAGGCTCGAAGTGTACGTCGAATTAATTCTAAGCTGAGGAGGATTATTTTTAGTCTTTTATATTTAATAGGAAAGCAATCAAAATCTCGAGTATTGGAGGAGTTCGGCTTTTAAAACTAATAAGACTAAGTAAACTAAATCTAAACTAAGAACATGAAAGTAAATTGTGGAAACTCAGATAGGTAAACAAACGTGCTCACTTAATCATGCATTACTCCATAGTAGAATTCTTTAACTTATTGCCCGGCCACCCTCAAGTTAGTGTAATGTGTAAGTATTCCCTCATTCAAAGAACGAAGTTGGGCAAGTTTTACCTACAGACACGCTCTCGCCCAATAGTAAATCCACGCGCAATAAATACTTAAGAATAAAATTCATTCAGTCGACTTATTAATGCGGGGGTATCCTCCAATTCTAATCATGTTTTACTAAATGTCTAACTGCGGTACCGGGTACAAGCTAGTTTTCTAATGCCTAACGTGCACACTACTAACAAGAAGCAATAATATTAAAGATTACAACTAGGTTTCACGCAACCATAAGCAAACACAATATAATTTAGCCTAGCATGTTAGATCGAAGAAAAGAAATACAAATAATCAGACAACACACAGACATATTGTAATAACTAATAATATATGATGATATCAAATAAGCTCATATTTATAGCATCGTTTATCCCATTTATATTGCTCACTTTATACTAATTTGTACGAGATTCATACTTAATCATTTACTTTTGTAAATCTCAAGAATATTTGTGCAATTGAAGAAAGTTGCAAAAAGACGATTTTAGAGCAAAACGAAGATATTAAAGAATGTGTAATGTTCAGACATTTAATATGACGTATCCATGCTTCGAGATACTCCATATAGAAGCTTAACTTATTAAAGACCTCATGACAGGAATGCATACAATACGGCATATTCAATTCTATTGATACGCCATATCTAAAGACGGATGGAAACTAATTAAAAGATTTGGATGCGACACTACTTTTGGCGTAACTTCTTTGTCTGAGTCGCTTTAGGTAATTCAAAAGATCACAGACAAGGTAAAAAGAGCTCTACATAACAAAAATATAAGATGCACAAATTTATGGTGTTTTGCTCAAAGCGTGTTTCTGCTAGAATGATCAGTTCGTGGATTTGACTTATTATATATACTTGGGCCTAAGTTTTCAATCAAATTAACCATCATGTGTTGGGCCCCTACTGGACTATTAATCTATCTGATGTTGGACGCAACATCTAGCAAAAGAAAAACCATTATTCTTGGGCCTAGCTTTGGTTTAGTGGACACAGCGAACAAACAAGGGACGAATTTGCTAAACTTGGATGCCAAGGTAGAAGTCGGTTCCCCTTGTGGATTATTTCAGACGCATGACAGAGTAGAAAAAGAGAAAAAAGAGATTTTAACCCCATCAAGCGTATTCAAGTATAATCGTTAAGGTAGCGTATCATTATGTTTTTGTTAGTGTTTTCGATTATAACTTTTTGTATGATTCTTGATATTATGGGCTAACACCTTTTGGTGTTAGCCTTATGAAGTTTATTTAGTTTTTTAGTATTTGTGATTACTTGTTTACTTTGTTATTGGATCAGGTGCTTATCAATAAAAACTCGTTTATTGCTTTTCACTAGTAGAAGTCTAAGTAACTAGGTTATAATCCTTATGATTTAATTATTGTAATCTACTTTCGTCATGTTGTTACAAGAGTTAAGTCATGTGCGTGTTAGCCTAATCCTTATTAGGAACCATTGTAGGCGAACAAGATTTGTCGACAACCTAATAGGACTAGTAGCGCAAAACCAAACTAGGTTAGATGGTGATTATGCTATAAGTTAGTATTGATGCTAGATAGGTCACTATAATCTTGGATGATTTCCGCCAGATAGCAAATTATTAAATCGTGACAGGGTTTAGTAATTGGATCTACTTTAACTTTTGAATAAAGTAAAACAAGTAGACATTAACATATATATAATTAATAAATGGATTAGACTTGGTTAACCCCGTTCTCCTTTATTGATTTCTCATATCTTAAATTTATTTTCTTTTAGTTTAAGTAGTTAACTTAGTTAATTAGTTTTGTTTATAAAATTCACAAAATCGTGCTAGTCTCTTAGGCTAACTCCCCCTCTTATTAACTTGCTTTCTAGTTAGATTAGATAACGTCACTCCTAGTGAACGACCCTTGCTTACCTAAAAACTATACACATTGATCGGGTACACTGCTCGTTAGTGTTTAAAGTCTATAGGTTAGTTCGGAAATTATAAATTTAAAACTTGGTTAAAAAATTATAGACTATAAAAAGCACATCAAGTTTTTACCATGGAGTAAAATTTTATTTGATTTAACTAGTTTAGTAGCTTAGATTAGTTTTTATTTGTTTTTGTGTGTTTTAGTTGTTTTATGTTTTCTGTTTGTTAGAGTCAATACGACGTATCCACCTTCGTGAATACTTTATTCAAGATCTTGTTTGTGTATGTTGTATTTTGTTTACAATCTAAATACTGCACTCCACCTTTGTAAATAATGGCATCGGAACCAATACGACGCATCCGGGCCATCGAATACGCCGTGACGATCGCCCTGTAACATAACACTTTATTTTTCGTTTTCGTTTGTATAGTTTTTTGTTTTAGTCCTTGTCTGAGCATATTCTACTGATAATTTTACCTTTTATTTTCAGTTTCTATGGTTGGGAATAAAATAATGGTATCGTGCTAGTCTCTTAGGCTAAACACCCCTCTTAATAACCAGGTTTCACGCAATCATATGCAAACACAATATAATTTAGCCTAGCATGTTAGATCGAAGAAAAGAAAGACAAATAATCAGACAACACACAGACATATTGTAATAATATATGATGATATCAATTAAGCTCATATTTATAGCATCGTTTATCCCATTTATATTGCTCACTTTATGCTAATTTGTACGAGATTCATACTTAATCATTTACTTTTGTAAATCTCAGTAATATTTGAGCAATTGAAGAAAGTTGCAAAAAAGACGTATTTTAGAGCAAAACGAAGATATTAAAGAATGTGTAATGTTCAGACATTTAATATATCCATGCTTCGAGATACTCCGTATAGAAGCTTAACTTATTAAAGACCTCATGACAGAAATGCATACAATACGACATATTCAATTCTATTGATACGCCATATCTAAAGACGGATGGAAACTAATTAAAAGATTTGGATGCGACACTACTTTTGGCATAACTTCTTTGTCTGAGCAGGTAATTCAAAAGATACAGACAAGGTAAAAAGAGCTCTACATAATAAAAATATAAGATGCACAAATTTATGGTGTTTTGCTCAAAGCGTGTTTCTGCTAGAATGATCAGTTCGTGGATTTGACTTATTATAGATACTTGGGGCTAAGTTTTCAATCAAATTAACCATCATGTGTTGGGCCCCTACTGGACTATTAATCTATCTGATGTTGGACGCAACATCTAGCAAAAGAAAAACCATTATTCTTGGGCCTAGCTTTGGTTTGGTGGACACAGCGAACAAACAAGGGACGAATTTGCTAAACTTGGATGCCAAGGTAGAAGTCGGTTCCCCTTGTGGATTATTTCAGACGCATGACAGAGTAGAAAAAGAGAAAAAAGAGATTTTAACCCCATCAAGCGTATTCAAGTATAATCGTTAAGGTAGCGTATCATTATGTTTTTGTTAATATTATTATGTTTTTGTTAGTGTTTTCGATTATAACTTTTTGTATGATTCTTGATATTATGGGCTAACAACTTTTGGTGTTAGCCTTATGAAGTTTATTTAGTTTTTTAGTATTTGTGATTACTTGTTTACTTTGTTATTGGATCAGGTGCTTATCAATAAAAACTCGTTTATTGCTTTTCACTAGTAGAAGTCTAAGTAACTAGGTTATAATCCTTATGATTTAATTATTGTAATCTACTTTCGTCATGTTGTTACATTAGTTAAGTCATGTATGTGTTAGCTGAATCCTTATTAGGAACCATTGTAGGCGTAACAAGATTTGTCGACAACCTAATAGGACTAGTAGCGTGCAAACCAAACTAGGTTAGATGGTGATTATGCTATAAGTTAGTATTGATGCTAGATAGGTCACTATAATCTTGGATGATTTCCCGCTCGTATAGCAAGTTATTAAATCGTGACAGGGTTTAGTAATTGGATCTACGCCTTAACTTTTGAATAAAGTAAAACAAGTAGACATTAACATATATATAATTAATAAATGGATTAGACTTGGTTAACCCCGTTCTCCTTTATTGATTTCTCATATCTTAAATTTATTTTCTTTTAGTTTAAGTAGTTAACTTAGTTAATTAGTTTTGTTTATAAAATTCACAAAATCGTGCTAGTCTCTTAGGCTAACCTCCCCTCTTATTAACTTGCTTTCTAGTTAGATTAGATAACGTCACTCCTAGTGAACGACCCTTGCTTACCTAAAAACTATACACATTGATCGGTACACCTGCTCGCTAGTGTTTAAAGTCTATAGGTTAGTTCGGAAATTATAAATTTAAAACTTGGTTAAAAAATTATAGACTATAAAAAGCACATCAAGTTTTTGGCGCCGATGCCGGGGAGTAAAATTTTATTTGATTTAACTAGTTTAGTAGCTTAGATTAGTTTTTATTTGTTTTTGTGTGTTTTAGTTGTTTTATGTTTTCTGTTTGTTAGTCAATACGACGTATCCACCTTCGTGAATACGCCTTATTCAGTATCTTGTTTGTGTATGTTGTATTCTGTTTACAATCTAAATACGCCGTATCCACCTTTGTAAATACGAAGTGTCGTCCGGAACCAATAACGACGTATCCGGGCCATCAATACGCCGATCGACTGTCTCAGTAACATAACACTTTATTTTTCGTTTTCGTTTGTATAGTTTTTTGTTTTAGTCCTTGTCTGAGCATATTCTACTGATAATTTTACCTTTTATTTTCAGTTTCTATGGTTGGGAATAATATAATGAGTATACGATACATTTGAAGCAATTACATATTAGCATACCTTTCATTGAAGCTCTTGTGAAAATGCCAAAATATGCTAAAACTTCAAAGATTTGTTGACTAATAAAGCTATGTTGGCGGAGGCATCTACTGTGATGATGAATGAAAGATGTTTAGCAGTTCTACTTAACAAAAAGCCATCAAAAGAAAAGGATCCAAGAAGTTTCACTAATCAAATTATGATTTATCTATTCCTAATGTTTTAGCTGACTTAGGTGCTAGTATTAGCTTGATGCCATTTACTATATTTGAAAGATTAAGATTAGGTGAACCTAAACCTATTAGAATGAGTTTAGAACTTGCTGATAGGTCAATACAATACCTTAGAGGAATAATGGAAAAGGTTCCTATTAAGATTGATAAGTTCACTATCCATGTAGATTTTGTAATCTTAGATATGCCCAAGATTCTAGAATCCTTATAATTTTAGGAAGACCATTTCTAGCTACCGCCAATGCTTTGATTGATGTTTTTAATAAGAAAATCACTCTAGAATTTGGAAGCGAGAGGGTAGTGTTTGATATGGAAGATTCAATTAAAACTCTTTAGATAACAACGCCGAATGCTACAATATTGATGATTTAGATGAGATATGTATTGGAGAAGCTATTGAGTCATTAGAAAATGATCACTTAGATTCCTTTTTAGTCCATGATTTAGAAATAAAAATTAGGGAGACTGATGAGGCTTATGAAGAAGAACCTAATAAAGAATTTGAGTCTATACGAATTACGGAGAATTTTAATACAACATATTCTATTAATCAGGCAAATTTACTTAATGATGAGGAAATTTCTGAAAAAAGAAATAAAACTAAACTTGAATTAAAAGAATTGCCTCTCATTTAGAGTATGCATATATAAACGAGGACAAGAATTTTTTTGTAGTTATCTCTTCTATGTTAACTAAAAATGAGAAGAAACTGCTTCTACAAGTTTTAGAAAAACATAAAGGGGCTATTGCTTGGAAAATGTCTAATATTAAGGGTACAAGTCCATCATTTTGCACTCATAAATATATTATGGAAGATAATTTAAAACCTGTCATTCAACCACAAAGACGTTTAAATCCTAAAGTACAAGATATTGTGAAAAATGAAAATTTCAAACTACTTGACTTTGGATTAATATATCCAATCTCCGACAGTCATTGGGTAAGCCCTATCTATGTTGTTCCAAAGAAAGGTGGGACAACCGTTGTTTTAAATGAAAATAATGATATTATCCCTTCTAGAACTGTTACCGGATGGCGTGTTTGTATTGACTATCGTAAACTTAATGATGCTACTCGAAAGAATCATTTTCTTCTTCCATTAATTGACCAAATGTTGGAGAGATTATCTGGAAATGAATATTACTGTTTTCTTGATGGTTTTTCAGGATATTTCTAGATCCCTATAGCACCTGAAAATCAGGAGAAGACTACGTTTACTTGTCCATATGGGATGTTTGCCTACATAAGAATGCCATTTGGACTTTGCAATGCCCCTGCAACCTTCCAACGTTGTATGGCCGTAGTCTTTCATGATATGGTGGAGGATTTCATGAAGGTTTTCTTGGAAGACTTCTTTGTATTCGGTAACTCTTTTAATAGATGCTTAGGAAATTTAGATAAAATGCTTGCTAGATGTAAAGAAACTAACCTTGGGCTTAATTGGGAAAAATGTCATTTTATGGTTAAAGAAGGTATAGTTTCAGGACATAAAATTTCTAAAGCAGGAATTGAGGTAGATAGAGCTAAAATTGACGTGATTGGAAAAATACCTTATCCTACTAATGTTAAAAGAGTTAGAAGTTTTTTTAGGACATGCTGGATTCTATCGTAGATTTATCAAATATTTTTCCATGATTTCTATACCTATGACCTAGCTTTTATTAAAGGATGCTAAATTTGATTTTTCTAGCGAATGTAAAAAAGCCTTTAACATTTTATAAGATAAATTAACTACTACTCCAATCATAATCTCGCCTAATTGGGATTCGTATTTTGAACTTATGTGTGATGTTAGTGATTACGGTGTGGGAAGAGTGTTAGGACAAAGAGTAGATAGTAAATTTAAACCTATTTACTATGGGTAAGGAAAAATGAAGAAATTTCTCACTATTTATAGGACAACTGGTCACTGTTCTGCTGGTTCCGACGGATCCCTTGAAAAAAAGATCCGGCCAGTGTAATCCAAGGGATCCGATAACTGGGTAAGCCAGTCCAGATTTTGGGTTATAAATCCGGGTTTTGGGTCATGGGTCATGGGTTATGGATTATGGGTCATGGTTACCCTACTTGATGTCATGCATGATGCAATACTTACTTTGGGTCATGGGTTATTGACTTTGGGTCATGGGTCATGAGTTTTGGGTCATGGGTTATGAGTTATGGGTCATGGGTACCCAATACATTTACTTACATTATTTATTTTACAACAAATGACTAACTAACAAGGTATATAGATTAGTAAAATAAATATGATAACTATTAAGTAAACATGTAATCTTGAATTTAGACTTGAGATAATTTTATGATAATTATCGACAAAACATAAGATATAGAAATATAAATAAACTTTTTTACGGTTTATTTGTATTAAGATGCTTTATAAGGGTTGTAACGTTAGGTGTAAGGGTAAGGAAAACACGATTTTGGGGATATTAGGAATTTTACTGGTGGCAAGTTAATAATCTAAATCAATTACATGTAAAAAGTAGCGTTACTAAGCCAAGGCTCGATAAACTAACTCTAAATTTTTCGTTGCTTTTCTTGACTCTTTCTTGACTCTTTCTTGACTTAAATAGAAGTAGGATGGCAGTCTGTTTGTTTTTTTTTTTCTTTTTTTTTCCTATTTTTATCAATCATTCACTTTTGCACTACCATCTGTTGATCTGTTAAAATAAATAACATAGATAACTTGGGATTTATAACTGCATCCCTAAACTTGCATTTTTGCATAAGTATAAACTAACTAATGATCCGAATTACGAGGATCAAAATATGTGGAGTACCGATAACATCAAATAGTCCTGAATTTTAAGTTTCAATTTCCCATAATGCTCAGATTTTATATCATTTATATGGATTTACGCTTGTATTCCGTTATATTTCACTTTCAGGTAAATTACGAGCATTGGAGATTACGAGACTCGGATTTGGAGATTTTCTTAAAGATTTATGATAGTATGAAAATTGTGAAGAAGCTACAAATCTCTCTCATTACGTAGCTAGTGCGATGACTCAGAAGACCAACTTAAAGGCGATTACGGCGTAACTCCCAAATAAGGTTACGCCGTAATCAATTAGGTCAAGAAATGTTTTGTGCCTCCATCAACTACCGAACTCCTCACATGAATTACGGCGTAATCTTAGCAAAAATAACTTGTATTGAAGATACGGCTTAACCTTCCCAAGTGTTACGACGTAACCTGCTTAACGAGAGCATCAATTGAAGAATTATTGAAGTTACGACGTAACTATCAAGTCAAGTTATGCCGTAACTAGA
>OU343224.1:24751865-24798497 GCA_910596185.1 Chrysanthemum makinoi | reverse complement strand
ATGTGTCGGTGGAGCAATTGGAGCCGGAGAATCCTTTCCTATCAACTTCTTTTTTGAGGCTTCAAGTAATCGTACAATAATCCATATATGGATTGATGAATGTTTTAAACTGCGGAGAAAAATGACATACTTCTCCCATTCAGGACCAAGACTACTCAGGAACTTAGTATTCACAACAATTCTTGGCATGATGATGTTGTGTTTATCCAAATCATTGATGATGTAGAAAATGCGATGATAGGACTCTAGTGTCTCTCCAGTTCAATCATGAAGTGTTCATAAGCAGTAAATTTTGGATTCCAAATCTTCACGATTGAGTACAGATCCTTCCACAAGAAGCCGAATATGATCCCATTTTCTTTGCATTCTTTTGAGCATCAACACTCTGAAAAAATTGGGTTTGGTAATCCTAAGAGGATATATTCCATTGCAAGCTCATCTTGCTTCATAAGTGCAGAAGTTCTTGATTCAAGTCACTTGATAGCAATGTTAGTTTGTTCATCTCTTGGTGGAATGGCATTTGGATCTCTGGTACAATGGCAGGTAGGCATCTCAAATGGACCTTCCAAGATAACCCTCTTTAAGAACTTTCCATGTGGCTTCTTTAGATCACAAAACCTAAAGAACCTTATACCCATTGTTCGTAGTTTCGAGGTAGCATTGGAGGTCTATCAAGTGATCCAGCCTCATGAATTGATTATTGGCTGCTTAAAGCTTCAAACATCTTTGCAAACCAACTGGGTTCCTTCATAGTGTTCCTTGATGGATGTTGATTGAAGTCATTTGTGTACGGTTGAACTTGAAGACTTGGTGGTGGTTGAACCATTTGAGGTTGGGGAATTGCAGCAAGTTGTGGAGTATGTTGTTGATTAAATTGTTGTTGATAAATTGCTTGTTGACGTTGAGGATAAGTGTAAGGGAAATAGTTAGAGTATGGTGGTTGTGACATGTTAAAAACTTGTGTTGGTAAAAATGGATCTTTGTAGTCGAATGAACCTTTGTTGATGAAGTATCCTTAAGCGTAGAAATCACAATAGCCAGTAACACTTATAGTAAAAACACAAAGTTACGCGTAACAATCAAGAGTTACGCGTAGATTTAGCTTCTGCGATAGTAGAAAAGGCGCTAAAGTTATGCGTGAACACAAAGTTATCGCATTAGAAGTTAGATAGGATTATCTTATCGCGTAAGACTAGGCTTAGAGGCGTAAGATGAATCTTAGGCGAGGGATTTCTGGCGTAAGCTTTATCTTATCGCGTAATTTTAGGTTTTATCCCAAGTAATCTTTTACACTTCACAGTGCAAAAGATATCCAAAGTCGACGTATTTTCGGGCTTATCCAAGCAAGAAAAAACGGATTAAACCCGCGAAATCGAAGATCAAACCAAGGATAAAGTTACAGCGTAAGATTAGGATTTTCTTACGGTAGACTTCCTCATTAAAGTGATAATGCCCAAAGATGTTTCTAAACCGGTTTTTGTGTGATGAAATAGCTTCAATAACACCAAAAGACACAAAAGTGTGAAACTTGATGATCAAGCTCTTAAGCTATCGCATGAGAACGATACCCACGTATAAAAACTAGTTTAAAAACGCGATCCAGCATAAAGTTTGAAACTTTTTAAAACAAGTATTTAACACCTTAAAGCGTTGAAAGTACAAGAATCTTTGATTGAAAAGTGAAAAAATGAGTTTTTAAGCAGACCAAAGCTCTCGTTACTTTTTGCGTAGACCAAAAACAAAAAACTCAAAAACAAGCGTGTTCACCTATTTGTTTGATTGATACCCTTTGTTAGGTCACAAGGTTTACCACACAAGCTTATAAGAAAGATAGAGAGCGATTGAACAAGAAATCACACACACGATAATAGTGAGACAGTTACGCGTAGGAGTATGTGAAAGAAATAACTTGAACAACCAACCCTCAAGTGAGGGTTATTACATAGTATTTATAGGCAAGGAGCTAGGGCAACACTCCTACTCCTTCCCTTTCTCCTATGGGCTTGGGCCTAAGCTCATGGGCCTTCTATATAAGCTTAAGGCTAATAACAAACATAAAGGCCATAATAAGCTAACTATTACATATGAGTAACTAACACTTGAATAAGGTTTAGGAGTGATTCCAACACTTTCGCTTATAAGTGTTTAGTGTTTTCTGTATGTCCTTCATGCATAATCAGATCTCCTATTTATAGGAGGTAACTCTTAGCTAGTCAAATGGAATTATGAGTATTAATCGGCCCATTAATAGCCTCATAATTATCCCCATTATAGCATTGTAGTGGTTACATGACCAATTAAACGTGGTCATTAGCGGTTAATAGCACCATTTAGCAGCGATACTTTAACACTAGCAGTACTTTAACACTAGCAGTACTTTCATACCATTAGCAGTACTTTAACACTAGCAGTACTTTCATAGTGCTATCAGTGGTTACTGGTATGTGCTAAAACACATACCTTTTCATCATCAAAACTGACCCAAAATAACCAAGAAAAGAGCCGTTTATTGCTAATATTTGTGGTTTTCTTGAGTTTGTGCTTGCAAGGTATGGATATGTAAAACACACAAAAGGAACCAAATCGACGAAAATCCAGAACAGAGATCAAGAGAGTTTGAAATTTTGGCAAAGGTCGAGATTGTGCATTTTGGAAGATTTTATTCTATGAAGATGATTTTTAGAAGTTCAAATCCAGTTTGAAGAAGTGTCAGAGTAGTCCCGAACTTTGAGTATTTGGCGAAATGACCTCAAGTTTCAAAGTTTGCATATTTCACCCTTGGATTATTTGAGATTAACAAGTTTGATCCTTGAAAGAGATTGTCAGAATTACACCTTTGGTCCTTGGAAATTCGGAAAATACACTTTGGTCCCTTAATTGCTACTTGGATCACTATATTAGTCCAAAATCCAAATCCAACATCCACGCCCAAAATAATAAACATTAGACCGGTTCCAATCCCTAACGAATACCCACGGTATAATTTCCCAACCCGTATACCCTTGGACCCCGGTCAACCCAACCATTTAACCCGGTCAACTTAACTCAAACAATAATATAAAAACCAAACGCGTCCTTTTTATCCCCTTCTCTTATTCAAATCCCGATAATCGAGACGTGAGTTGGAAATTCCATTCAACCCTCGTTCGAACGATCTCGGTGCTCAAACCTAACACGTTTGAGTTACCCGTATACTACACACTTCTCATCTATTATTGGTTTTAAATCGTGTCCTAGGCTGTTTAAGTTTCTTACACGGTTAGTCATTCACAAGTGGCTAGCTTGTGTGAGATAACTTACGGGTCGATCTGCGAATCAAATTTTTGGCATTGCTTACGGAGGTTGTGTCGCGACAATAATATCGTTTGAGGTTTGACGATTAGTGACTCGAGATCCTTCATTCGTGAAGTTACTATTTTCTATAAAATAAAAAAGTAAAAAATATTTTCCTTTTTCTTTTGTATATATATCATATTAAAAATACTGACGATTAGTGACTCGAGATCCTTCATTCGTGAAGTTACTATTTTTCTATAAAATAAAAAAGTAAAAAATATTTTCCTTTTTCTTTTGTATATATATCATATTAAAAATACAAAAAGATTTTCTCTTTTGATTTTGAGCTAAATAGAATACATCAATTATATAACATTCTCAACGGAGGTGTTATCATTAATAAGTTCCCGAACTAAAGATCAAAAACTTGCCTTTGTGTTGCTTGTGAGTCGATTTATTTCTATTTGATAAACAAACTGTGGTGGGTATAAGGAGCGGCGACATTAAATTGCGGCTGTAAAGCGGGTTTTAATAAGCTTCGGCTGACCTAAAAGCTTCTCCGCTCGTTTGTGCGTTTGTCTTGTAGAAGTGATTTATTCACTTGGGATTATTGGTTAAGTTCATTGTGTTTTTGAATACCGTATCATTTTAATTGCCTTGGTTTTAAGTGCATGCTTTCGATCTTTCGATCTAGGCGACTTCGAAGAAGTCGAACGTGCAGAGTTACGTAATATGGCTACTCCCAACGGACCACCAAACCCGTCCTAATCCTCCTCGATAATCAAAATGTAGCTCCTGATCTCCGACCGATGGAGTTATGTCAACCTACCATATGCGGGAGGAGGAGACCCATTACCCGACTAATTTTCAAGCTACCGATTTTAGCTTGAAACACCATGAATAGAACAAGTAAAAAACAATTGTCAATTCCATGGTTTACCAGATGACGATGCAAACAAACATCTTGATAAATTACGGCGTCACTGGTATGAAATGTAATGGGGTCTCCGATGGCGCCGCTCGTATCTTTCCCATACCTCTTTGACTCATCATGCCACGTCTTGGTTTGATCGACTTCCGAAGAATTCGATTCATACCTTCGAAAATGGTTTGAAGTTCACGGCAAAGTACTTTCCACCGTCGATGGTGACAAATTGAGGAACGATATCGCGGAATTTTCGGCAATATCCCGATGAATCTTTGTTTGAAGCTTGGGAACGATATAAGCTTTCGATTGATCGATGTCCGAATCATAACATGTTGCTTGTCACTCAAATTGATACGTTTTATAATGGTTTGACGTTGAGACACCGCGGAAACAATCAATCCTGTGCGGTACTTTCATGAAAAGATGTCCCGAGGAATGTTACGATCTTATTGAGAACATGACCGCTCATTATAACTATTGGGATTCTACCGCCGAAAGGGGTGCATCATCTCGATCAAATCGTCTTCTTCTCCGAAATAGCCGCTAGCGAAAAAAAAGATGAGCGATATCTTACAATTACTCGGATGAATAATCGAATCGGAATCAACAAGTGAAAGCGTTACACCCTATTTGTGAGACTTGTGGAGGTCCACATTCTTATTCCGAGTGCCCAGCCGTCGGTGGTTGCGCACATGAGAATGTTTATCTTTGCTACAGGAAACTACAATCAACCGCGAGAGTCGAAATCTTCTTAGCTACCGTTCAAACAATTATCTGGACCTCGGTTTCAATCAACCTCAAAAAAAAAACCCGAATCAAAACGTTTCAATGGTAATCATCATGTTAATCGAGAGCGAGGCTAATTTTAATCATGGAAATCAACATTATCAAGCTCCTCCCCTCAAGTTTACCAACAACCACTCCTCCTCAACAATCTTATCAAGCACCTCCTCAAGCAGAACAACGATTTTCTAACACATGAAGAACTCGATTACACCATTAAAGTTTGCAAAATCAAATTAACGCATAGGACGGACTTCAAGGAGATGGAAGCTACAAGCAACAAGCAGATGTCTGAAATAAAGAATATGATGGCTAGTTTCTTTCAAGCCAGTCAACCGTCTACATCTTATTCTCAACCCTCGGGTTCCGGTTCTTTCCCAAGTAACACAATTCCAACCCCGAAGGGAGAAATGAAATCTATAAACATTCGAGATGATGGGCCCTCAATGACTACTTCTTCTCCGGTGAGGAATATAGCACGAGAGACCGAGGTGACAAAGGACCCGGTAATTCCTCTTGATAATGGAAAAGCAAATCGTCCAACCTCACAGTTGCCCAAGTTCCTTACTATACTTATAATGCAGAGTTCTAACCTTGCAGGTGCAAATCTGTTCAATCACGATTACAAAATGAAAGTTGTTTCCGGACGAGTTCAAACTTACGACCGATATGATCAAAGGCTGTGAAAAGATTTATGAGAGAATTGGAACAAATTTCAAAGATTTCACTTGAGCCTACACCGTCTAATTCTTCACGAACCAAGCTCCGAGAAGCTTGGTGATCCCGAAATTCTCCTTCCTTGCTCCTTAAATGATATTAAGGAATATAATGCCCTAACCGATTCAGGTGCAAGCATAAGTCTCATGCCTCTTGCGATATATCATGAGCTTGGTTTGAAGACTATACGACTGTATGACTATCGAATGAGCTAATCGAACAATTGCTCACACGGTTGGTGTAGTCAACGATGTTATGGTACGAGTGGATAAATTCCATTTTCCAGTGGATTTCGCCATAGTTGAGATAGAGGTCGGCCCGAGGTTCCTTTTTAGGAAGACCATTCTTGAGCGAAAGTCATTGTGGATCATTACCAAGGAATTAACGATCAGAAAAGGAAAAAAAATAGTGTTTTTATGCAGAAGAGCGTCAAAACCTCCACCCGATGATCATTCGATTCATAGCATCGGTGTGATTGAATTTTCTCAAGAAAGTGGTGATCCCATTTTACCATATGATCCGAATGATGTGAAGAACATTGAGCCTAAAACATCTCGAATTAATCTTTCAAGGTTTACGATCAAGAGTATGTCGACAATACAAGCTGAGCGGAAAAGAAACAAGAAATGGAGTCTCTGCGGTAGTGGTGGAAAGCGCTAGCTCGAGAGCACACCAACTTCCCACCTCCGTTTCTAAGAAAATCAACCTTCCTTTGAGTGGCAATCCCACTCCTTCTGAAATCATGGAACCTTCTTTTGAGATATCTTTCAATCAAGAATCTTACAAAACGACATTCACGAATCCCTTGTTCGAATTCGATTCTGAATATACTCAAATTTTTGAAAATCAACTCTTTGACGAAGAAAGTGAGAAGTTCACCGATGAACTTGCTCCTACCGACTCGATTTTCTCTGAGGATGAAGAAAAATACGATGATCCGTTTTTTCCAAAGAAAGATAAGGAAGTGAAGTTGTCGACAGATGAACTTGTTGATCCTGAGGTCCAATATTATTTTTTAGCCGAGATTGAATCCTTTCCTAGTGAGGATTTTCACATAGATGACACTTTGATCTCCTTCCTCTCCGAAGACAAGATTTTCAACCCTGGGATACGTGTTGAGGAGTTTAATGCTAAAAAAGTTATTCGAGATAAGGATCCTCTCTTGGATGCCTTTGTTGATGAGCCTTTGAGTAACATGATGAGTGATTCGTTGTGAAGTGAGTGGTGAAAACAAACACAATATCAACGTATATCAAATTAACCGTAAAATTCGACAAATCGGCCTTTTTAGGAAAAAGGTTAACGTGCCAAACCTTACGGGTGTGATAAAAGTGATACCGGAAAAGTGCTTTCCCTGGGTCGTGTCCCAACGAGGTGTGAAATTGACGGTTTCGATGAGTTTCGTGATAAGGACTTGAATTGGTTAAACGAATTTTTGGAATTGTGATCACGTATTCTACAAAATAAAGAACGGAAATGAAAATAAAGCATGTAAAACAAAGTAAATGCTAAATGAACTACGACTAAGCCTAAGAAACGATAAAATGAAGCTACACTAAGTCCTAGGGTGATAAAATGCAAAAAAGCAGCGAAAACGGAAAACAAGAGCCATAAACGTGAAAATTATGCGGTTTAAGGCCTACGGGTGCAAAACCAATTTTCCTACGTTCTACATGACCAAAAATAATTTTAGGAAAAAGCGGAATATTTTTTTGAGTTTTAAATTATTTATTACGAATTAAAAACGATTTTAATCTAATTAATTAATTAAAAATACTAAACTATTTAAGAAAAATCTAAAAAAAATAACAGAAAGTACTTTGAACAATGACGAATTTAAGAAAATGAAGAACAGTAATGGTTGCTGTGGAAAATAAGCTCAAAATAAGCTAAGGAAAGCTTATGCCTAAAACTGCCAACTACCCTTAAGTATTAGATTTTGAAAACATTTACAAGAAAGACCCAAGGGCGCGTTGGTTATAAGCTGTGTGTGTGGGGCTTTTGAGTGAGGTGACCCAGGTTCGAATCTGGGCTCCTTCACTTTTTTGCAAACATTTTTTTTTGAACTTTTTCTTGATTTGCTCTAAAACACAAGCTGGAACTAAATAAGCAACTTGAATAAAAACTTTACTTATAACATACACCCAATAATCAAACTTATCAGTTCAGCGATTTGGACAGAGATCCACAACCTAACACACTCTTATCAACCTTGCTTAACATAAAAGTTGCAATCAAATTGGAAGTTTCGCAAAAACTTTTCTTACACAACCCAACAAACAAGTTGTTTGCACGACTTATTGCCAGTGAGTGAGATAATACAAAATCCAACAATCCTTTCACTACTTGCAGACACGAACCATTTGAGCTAGAAAAAGCGGTTAAAGCAAGAGGCACATCTAGAATAAGCTATGTAAATATCAAAATAAACCAAGTGGAATCATAAAAAGACTGACCTATGAAGTAATAAGCTACAAAAGGCAAAAGTAAAAGGGCAAAACAGTTGGCATATAAGCTATACTAAGGGGAGTCCTAAACTTCTAAAATGAGGAATAAGCTAATCTAAAAGTCCTAATAAGCACTAAAATAGCTGAGGTTAACTTAACCTAACTAATTCACTAATTGGAAACCAAGGATTCTGAATAAGCAAAGTTCAATAAAAATTAAGCACAAAATGTTTGAATCTTGCGTTGGTCGGAAACCCAGGGAGAGGGTGTCTTTTTAGCTTATTTTGAGTGAGCTAGAGAAGACATAAGCCCCTGAGCTTATGGGCACATGAAGTCCACCACCCTAACTATCATTTGCCCCGATGGCATCCATGGGAGAGCTTTAACAAGTTTAATGAAGCATAAGGTGACATTGCTGTCAAGTGCAAAAGCCAACTAGGGGGACTTTTGGCTTAAAAACTAGCACTTAAATTACTCCTAAATGATCAAGTAAACTAAAGTTGATGGAAATACCACTGATGGGTTTCTATAAAAGCTAAAGGTGGGCACTTTGGACCCCTTGACAGCTTATAAATAAGCTATCAAGGTTGTGTTTGGTGCACTATGTGACAGAGCAAAATAGGCACAAAGTGGGTGAGATTAAGCTACAATTGAATTGTAAAATTAAAAATAAGCTAGGGCAGATTATATTCACACTATAAGCTACTTTTAAAACTAAATTCAAGCTATAAAACTAACTAAATCCTACCTACATTCTAGCTAAAAAAAAACAGCTTGGGACGGATAAGGTAACAGGTTGCAATTTTTGGAATCAAACCTTTTTGAAAGCTTCTTGTATCCAATAGAAATGACCCAAAATTAACTTTAAACTACCAAGAGCACTTTGACTTCAAAAGTCAAAGTGGGTAAATCTCCCTTTTGACCCAGAAATAAGCTGTTCCAAACGCTACCAAACAGGGCAAAACTTGGTGAAAAATTGCTTGGCTGTAAAACTTGCTTTTGAGTTTAACAAAAGATCAACAGAGCTTGAGAGACTTATATCATCTAAAAACTTCTTCGAGACAAATAGATAATCAAAATCAATAAGAGTTGGAATTTCATGAACTTGAACCAAAGATTGGAAGTAAACTGAAACTTAGATTAAATTGAAATTAGAAATTGCGATAACAAAAATTACAATGACAATAAAAGTAACCGGTGCTAGAACATCCAAAATTCTAGACAAGAATTTCATTTGTCCCTAAACCTTATTTATACAAAAGCCTACAAATGTCTTCTCTCTCTTCTTTCTTGTGTTTGTGCTTTCTTTGTGAGATGAACCAGCCAAATACCTTCTCTTGTGCTTCTTGACTTCAATCCAAGCCATCCATTTGGTAGGTGTACATTAGAAACAATCCGAGCCATCTGTTGGGGACTTTTATTCTTGGATTGCCACAGTGGCAATGGGGAAGAGGAGTAGTGGGTTTGGGAGTTGGGATTGACTGGGTAATAGATTGGGATTAGGGTTGAGTGATTCTGGGTAAAAGGGTTTTGGTGAGGATGGAGTGTTCCTGGGTTTTGGGTAAAGCAGGAAAGAAAGGAGGGAAAGGTATTTGGGAAAGAAAAGGGATGGGTCGGGTTTGCTGGGTTGGGTTGGGTAGTAGAAAAGGGTTGGTTAGTATTAATCTCAAGGACCATTTTAGCCATTCATCCAAACTAGAGGGACTGAAACTGCACTTTTCCAAAATTTATCAAAAGGACCAGTTTTGACAAGTTAGAATTACCAAAGGACTAAAAATGTTAATTTTCTAATTTAAAATGTCCAGGGGTAAATTCTGTCAATCTTTGAAATTTCAGGGACCAAAGTTGCCATTTTGCAAGCTGAGCTTTATGAGGCTAATTTTGACAACTTAAAAATTCCTGAGGGTCTTTTATGAAAAATTACATGTTTTGAATAACCAGGGACTAGATTTTGACAATTATTGCATAAAATACAGTCTAAATATTTTTTCTGCTTTTTGAGACTTTTCAAGTGTTTTTATTTGTTTTGCAGTGTAGAAGGAACAAAAATGATGAGTATTTACACACTCATCAATCCCCACACTAAACTATTGCTAGTCCCTAGCAATCTTTTATTTTAATGGATTTGAATCTCTTTACCAAAGGCCATTACTTCTGGAGTAGCCAAATGTTTTAGTTCAAGAAAGAACTATGGTACACTGATAACCATATGATTTTGAGCAAATCACCAGCTTTCAACGGTTTGATTTGTCTTTACCGAGCTTTGCTTTCGGACTAGCCAACTCTTTAGATAAAATATCTTTGGTGAGTCGATTACCAATTATGGTTTTCCAACCGCCTTTACCACAAGCCATAAACTTGCGGGCTAGCCAACTCTTCACTAATTAAAGATATGGTGAGTTGAACACCATACAATTTTGGGCAAATTGCAAGCCGTCAACGGATTTGAGATATCTTTACCAAGAGCCGTTTGCTCTTGGATTAGCCAATCCTTTTGTTTATTAGACATGGCGTGATAAAAAAAAAAAAAAAAAAATTTGGCCAAAAGGGGGAATTGGGCAGTATATTTACATGATAAAATTCGTGAGAATTCCCCCCCACACTAGAAATGAATATTTCCCTCAATATTCAAAGTACCGGCTGTTATGCCGAAACTGAGAACGTAAAAGGGAAATACTACGGCCATTATTTGGAAATTTTTTTTTTTTTTTTTAGAAAACTTATGTACAACAATGGGCAACTCCCCACACTAGGGTGGTAGAAAGTAGAAAGGAATCAGAAATATGGGTGAAAACCCATATAGTATGCTACTGTTTTTGTTAACCGAGTCGCTAGCTTGACTCGACCCCGAATTCATTGGTCCATGGGGGAGCAAGTGGAATAGAAAATCGCCATCGGACTTTCATTCAAATAGTTTGGATAAAAATTGAATGTGATGAAAGTTCCACTCCGATGAGATAAAACCGGCTCAAGAGAAAGAGAAATGCCGGGATCAAAGATGGTATCTTCACTCCCGAAGGAGTTAAGACATGGAGAAGAAATGGGATGAGAGGGCAAAGTGGCAATGACATGACAACGGGTGGGACGGGTGGGCAAAAGATAAGATTGAGGAGCATTGGACGAATGTTCAGAAATCTTATCCACCATTGAAGCAATGAAAACATCCGTGTCGGGCTTAGAAGAGGTTCCATCATCCGGCGGCTTAGCAGGCGGACGAGTGGATGATGGACCTAAGCCATAATCGTCATTCTGAAAACCCGAAGGTATCGAGTCATCCGGAGAAAGAAAGTCGACCTCTCCAATACGAGTGTCACTTGACGAATTATCAGAAGACCAATTGTAAATAAGATTTTCCAATTCGGTAAGGTCGGCTTCAAAGTCGAAGTGAGCATCATCATCTCCCGGTGGAGAATGATCAATAAGAGCGAGTTCATCGGAGAACTCCTCGAGAAGGTCTAACGTCGAAGTGGGATTGCCACTATTCTTTTCTTCGGGTAAAGATGGAGATGTAAAAATGTCACTATCCTCATTCTGAATATCAAAGATGGGATTATCCGAAACTAGAGTGAATTCAGAATTGAAGTCAAACAGAGGATTAGTGAATGTCGTAGAAAAAGGCTTCTCGGACACAACAAGAATATCTTCATCATCCGTCTCAAAATCAGTGTCCATATCAAGATCATCGGGATCAAAATCTCTCACTTCTTCCAAGCTGACAAGCTCAGAAGGTATTTCCTCCACATACTCGATGTCTCCACACGATAAGGAATCATCAAACGACGTATAGTCATTTTCAGACTCGGAGATCACCTCAACAGGTTCTTTCGGGGTGGGAGAAGAATCATCATCGAGAGGGTCATCACACATATCACCAGAAATAACCTCGGACTCACTTGGGGTTGGGATAAGGCTCTCAACACAAGACGGTTCCATTTCTGGAATAGTGTCAAGATGCTCGTCCCCCATTAAAAGGTTATCCGAAGGTTCTATGGTGGATAGGCAATATGAGGGCGGAGAGTGGACATGTGCGGTACTTTGTGGGCTTGAAATATGCACCTTGTCCTTTGTCATCTCCCAATCTTCCTCATCCTCGTCATCGAGACGGCAAGCTTCGTTAAATAGAAAATGTTGTTGAGCAGCTTCGTTAAATAGGAGAAGCTTTTGAGCTGCTCGTTCATCGGCTAGATATCTTTCGTTGCAAGCTGCTTGTTCCTCGGAAAGTTCTTCAAGGATTATACGAGGAAATTGATCAATGACGGGAAGTTGTGGGGGTTGGATGTTGTTAAAACTGGAAGTGTTATAACAAGGATCAGGTCCATAGTAATTTTGATTCCACGATTGACATTGATAATCATCATGAGGACCCCCACACTTATCACAATGGGGATATTGGTGAGAGAAACTTTGAAACGATGAATCACTGAAATGATGATAGTACGGTTGTGGTTCGTATGAGTTTTGTGGAGGGTAGTTGAAATTGTTTTGAGGATAATTGAAAGAGTTCGGGTTAGAATCATAAGTGAATGAATTCTCGGCGTAAATCGAACAACATCCATCAATGAGATAGGTTCCACACCACTCGCACATACATTTGTAACAACGAAAACCTTTCGGTAACACGTCTCCACAACCAGTAGCAATACTCTTGATCGAATGAAAGTATCTCGGGTTCGGGAGTAGGAATCGAGGGCTCAACAACATCACAAATGGTAGGTAAAACGGTATTTCTCGAAATTGAATCTTGACGAAGTTCATTCAAGCAATTTTGAAGTATGTTCATGATTTCGTCTGAAAAAGGTTTTGAAGATTCAGGGTGGACAAGTGGTGTGCTCTTAGAGCTAGCAATTTCCACCACTTCCGTTTTGGTCTCCGGTTCTTGCTCTTTTCTCTTAACCTTAACTGTAAATCGCGAAAGATTTTGATCAAATCTAGACGGTTTAGGTTCAGAAACAATAGAACAAATCTCGGGTTGTGGAGGGTGGTCGGAAAAACTTGGAGAATCATCGAGAGAGTTATTATCGGATAATTCGCACCAATAGCAATATTTGCTTGCACCAGCCCTACCACATCGCTTACATACACATTCATGATTGAGACAATAAACTTGATCCTCTTCCATACGTCCTTTGCAATGAAAACAACGACGATAATCGATCGTCGCCATGAGAATTAAACATGTAGAGAGTTAAAGAATTAGAATCAAATGGTTGAGAGGATACGAAGGATAGAATTAAACGGCAAAAGAGGGTAAGAGAAATAGAATTATATGGATAAGAGGAACGAGAAAAATATTTTTGTATTTTTGGATTTTATGAAAAACGGTAACTTCATGAGGAAGGATCTTCAAGTCACTAATCGCAAAAACTTCACGATATTGTCGCAACACACCTCCCCGGCAGCGGCGCCAAAATTTGATTCGTTGTGAAGTGAGTGGTGAAAACAAACACAATATCAACGTATATCAAATTAACCGTAAAATTCGACAAATCGACCTTTTTAGGAAAAAGGTTAACGTGCCAAACCTTACGGGTGTGATAAAAGTGATACCGGAAAAGTTATTTCCCCGGGTCGTGTCCCAACGAGGTGTGAAATTGACGGTTTCGATGAGTTTTGTGATAAGGACTTGAATGGTTAAACGAATTTTTGGAATTGTGATCACGTATTCTACAAATTAAAGAACGGAAATGAAAATAAAGCATGTAAAACAAAGTAAATGCTAAATGAACTACGACTAAGCCTAAGAAACGATAAAATGAAGCTACACTAAGTCCTAGGGTGATAAAATGCAAAAAACGCGAAAACGGGAAAACAAAACGAGCCATAAACGTGAAAATTATGCAGTTTAAGGCCTACGGGTGCAAAACCAATTTTCCTACGTTCTACATGACCAAAAATAATTTTAGGAAAAAGCGGAATATTTTTTTGAGTTTTAAATTATTTATTACGAATTAAAAACGATTTTAATCTAATTAATTAATTAAAAATACTAAACTATTTAAGAAAAATCTAAAAAAAATAACAGAAAGTACTTTGAACAATGACGAATTTAAGAAAATGAAGAACAGTAATGGTTGCTGTGGAAAATAAGCTCAAAATAAGCTAAGGAGAGCTTATGCCTAAAACTGCCAACTACCCTTAAGTATTAGATTTTGAAAATATTTACAAGAAAGACCCAAGGGCGCGTTGGTTATAAGCTGTGTGTGTGGGGCTTTGAGTGAGGTGACCCAGATTCGAATCTGGGCTCCCTCACTTTTTTTTGAAAACATTTTTTTTTTTTTTTTTGAACTTTTTCTTGATTTTTGCTCTAAAACCTGAAGCTGGAACTAAATAAGCAACCTGAATAAAAACTTTACTTATAAAATACACCCAATAATCAGCTTATCAGTTCACTGATTTGGACAGATCCACAACCTAACACACTCTTATCAACCTTGCTTAACATAAAAGTTGCAATCAAATTGGAGAAGTTTCGCAAAAACTTTTCTTACACAACCCAACAAACAAGTTGTTTGCCGCACTTATTGCCAATGAGCTGAGATAATACAAAATCCAAACAATCCTTTCCTACTTACTTGCAGAACCGCTGAGCTAGAAAAAAAGCAGTTAAAGCAAGAGGCACATCTAGAATAAGCTATGTAAATATCAAAATAAACCAAGTGGAATCATAAAAAGACTGACCTATGAAGTAATAAGCTACAAAAGGCAAAAGTAAAAGGGCAAAACAGTTGGCATATAAGCTATACTAAGGGGAGTCCTAAACTTCTAAAATGAGGAATAAGCTAATCTAAAAGTCCTAATAAGCACTAAAATAGCTGAGGTTAACTTAACCTAACTAATTCACTAATTGGAAACCAAGGATTCTGAATAAGCAAAGTTCAATAAAAATTAAGCACAAAAAATGTCCGAATCTGCTGTGGGTGAGAACAGCCCAAGAGGGTGTCTTTTTAGCTTATTTTGAGTGAGCTAGAGAAGACATAAGCCCCTGAGCTTATGGGCACATGAAGTCCACCACCCTAACTATCATTTGCCCCAGATGGTGTCCATGGGAGAGCTTTTAACAAGTTTAATGAAGGCCATAGAAATTGCTGAGGTTGTGAAACAGCAAACCACTAGGGGGACTTTTGGCTTAAAAACTAGCACTTAAATTACTCCTAAATGATCAAGTAAACTAAAGTTGATGGAAATACCACTGATGGGTTTCTATAAAAGCTAAAGGTGGGCACTTTGGACCCCTTGTGCTTATAAATAAGTTGTCAAGGTTGTGTTTGGTGCTTGTGTGTGAGCAAAATAGCACAAGTGGGTGAGATTAAGCTACAATTGAATTGTAAAATTAAAAATAAGCTAGGGCAGATTATATTCACACTATAAGCTACTTTTAAAACTAAATTCAAGCTATAAAACTAACTAAATCCTACCTACATTCTAGCTAAAAAAACAAATTGGGACGGATAAGGTAACAGGTTGCAATTTTTGGAATCAAACCTTTTTGAAAGCTTCTTGTATCCAATAGAAATGACCCAAAATTAACTTTAAACTACCAAGAGCACTTTGACTTCAAAAGTCAAAGTGGGTAAATCTCCTTTGACCCGAGAAATAAGCATTCCCAACGCTCCCAAACAGGGCAAAACTTGGTGAAAAATTGCTTGAAACTGTAAAAACTTGCTTTTGAGTTTAACAAAAGATCAACAGAGCTTGAGAGACTTATATCATCTAAAAACTTCTTCGAGACAAATAGATAATCAAAATCAATAAGAGTTGGAATTTCATGAACTTGAACCAAAGATTGGAAGTAAACTGAAACTTAGATTAAATTGAAATTAGAAATTGCGATAACAAAAATTACAATGACAATAAAAGTAACCGGTGCTAGAACATCCAAAATTCTAGACAAGAATTTCATTTGTCCCTAAACCTTATTTATACAAAAGCCTACAAATGTCTTCTTTCTCTTCTTTCTTGTGTTTGTGCTTTCTTTGTGAGATGAACTAGCCAAATACCTTCTCTTGTGCTTCTTGACTTCAATCCAAGCCATCCATTTGGTAGGTGTACATTAGAAACAATCCGAGCCATCTGTTGGGGACTTTTATTCTTGGATTGCCACAGTGGCAATGGGGAAGAGGAGTAGTGGGTTTGGGAGTTGGGATTGACTGGGTAATAGATTGGGATTAGGGTTGAGTGACATGGGGTTGAGTGATTCTGGGTAAAAGGGTTTTGGTGAGGATGGAGTGTTCCTGGGTTTTGGGTAAAGCAGGAAAGAAAGGAGGGAAAGGTATTTGGGAAAGAAAAGGGATGGGTCGGGTTGTGGGGTTGGGTTGGGTAGTAGAAAAGGGTTGGTTAGTATTAATCTCAAGGACCATTTTAGCCATTCATCCAAACTAGAGGGAAACGCACTTTTCCAAAATTTATCAAAAGGACCAGTTTTGACAAGTTAGAATTACCAAAGGACTAAAAATGTTAATTTTCTAATTTAAAATGTCCAGGGGTAAATTTTGTCAATCTTTGAAATTTCAGGGACCAAAGTTGCCATTTTGCAAAACTGAGCTTTATGAGGCTAATTTTGACAACTTAAAAATTCCTGAGGGCCTTTTATGAAAAATTACATGTTTTGAATAACCAGGGACTAGATTTTGACAATTATTGCATAAAATAAAGTCTAAATATTTTTTCTGTCTTTTTGAGACTTTTCAAAGTGTTTTTGACTGTTTTTGCAGTGTAGAAGGAACAAAAATGATGAGTATTTACACACTCATCAATGAGTGTGTAAATACTCATCATTTTTGGTTAAATCTGAACTGCAAAACGTCTAAAAATGCTCAGAAATGCATCAAAATACTGAAAATATTCCAAAATTGCATTTTATATGTTTCAGATGCAAAATGTTCAAAATCAGATGAAAAATGAGCTAAGTTTGCATAATTGGCAGTTTCAGTCCCCCAAGTTTCAAAGATTGTCAAAAATAGTCCCTGAGCTTTAATTTCAAAAGAAAAATCACCAAAGGTCCTTTTAAAATCATAAGTTATCAAATTTAGTCCTTTGGTGAAAAATATCAAAAGTTTTGAGAAATTACAAAATTGGTCCTTCAAGTTTGAAATTTGGCAAAAATGGCCCCTGGAAAATTGGAAAATGTCAAGTTTGGTCCTTGTAGTATGGAAGCTTGTCACTTTTGGTCCTTTAGAGCAACTTTGCAAAATGGCAGCCATGGTCCTTATATTTTCAGAAAATGGCAAAAGAAGTCCTTGTCATATTAAACCTTTAATATACCTTTGGACCATGTCATAACCATTGTGACCCATGCCAAACCCTTTGGACCCCTGCCACTTAACCCATTTTGACCCCCCCTTGCAATATTAAAAAACGAGAACACGCGCAAAAGTCTGTCTTCCTCAACAACTAAGCCTGCAACAAGCTATCACCCATTCCCCCTCCTCACCTCCACTCAACCTTGTTCCCCCCACCTCAACTAACTTCCAAGGATCATTTAATGCTCCTCTTATCCCCTCACTCAACCCCATCTGTCAAATAAGTGTTTTGGCGCCAAAATGAGATTAAACGGCTAAGATCAATTCAACTGATCCAATGGTCATGGAAAATGCTGGGAAACAATCAGAGATGAGAGAGGAAGCATTTGGGTATAAAAAGGAAGCAAGAAAAGAAGCAAAGGAGTAGTCAAGTAGTTTTTAAGTTTTATTAATGTCGTTTTATTCTTAAAGTTTTTAATTAAGTGTAATATCTGTAATCTTTTGTTGTCTTGTATCAAACTCATGTTAAATCATCAATATAATCTACTTTAAGCTTCAGTTTCATAGTTTATATCAAAGTCATACTTTTGAGTCCACTGTTGAAAATTTCCAATTCAAAACCTTATGTACAAGTTCTTAACAACTTGATTTCTCACTCAAGCAAGCTTGTATAAGCTTATGATAGCTTTGTATAAGCTCACATTCAAGGTTTAAGTAGTTTTGGGTCTTGGTCAAAGGAAGTCAAACTGAGCACATTTGGTATTGAGAATGGATAATGGGTAATGCAGTGATGGATTTGGGTTAATTCAGAGATCATTGGGTTGGATGACATAGGATAGGGTTCATGGGTTCATTGTTTCAAGCCATAGTGGCTATGGACTATTTGTAAGTCATTTTAAAGTTTCATGTGAAAAATCTGTTCTTGTAGTCTAGGTTGTTTTTTATATGTTAATTAAGTTATATTTAGGATATAAGGACTTAGTTTGATCAATTATAATAACTGAATCAGTTGTTATCTCAATAAAATTGCAAAACAGTTGAATTAAAGGGTGTTTGGATTTGTTGCTTGGTCTATGTTTGAGGTTTGTTTTGGATTGGAAACCTGTTGGTTCATGTCTACTTAGCACTTTTGAGCTCATGCTTTGTCATCAATTTGAGCCTGCACACTCTAAAAGTCAAATTAGTCATTAATTTGTCTTATATACTTCACTGTTGGAGTTTTTAAGAATCAAAATCTTGTTTTGTGTTAAGAATCAATAAAAATAGCTTTCAGTATCTTCATTTCATCACTTTACATCATTATCAGTCCTTACATTGGATTCAAAGTTCAAAAAAGTCAGCTTTTCAAATCTGTTATAAAAGTCAAAACAATGAAAAACCAGTTTTGAGCCAACTGAGAGTGATTTTTCTTAGATTCATTTCTGAACCTAATTCAGTAAAACTTGTTGATTTAAAAACTTCTCTTGGTCTATTTCTTTATTACCATTTTTACATATTTTTGTGATTTTTCTTTAAGCCCCAAATAAGCTTGTGGATTGAGCCTTAGTTGCCCTGTGCAACTGAGTCAGTGTCAACTGACTCTGCACAGGTTTGTGTAGGGATTGCACAAGGCTCATCAGAGCTTCTCAAAGTCTCCTTTTTGGTTTACATGTTCCCACCCAGGTCTAGTGTAGGTTCCAAGTTTTTGTTTTAGATTTCTAGCTTATTTGAGTGCTTATTTTGTGACTGCAAGTAGCTACCCAAAACTGTTGTTGCACTTGAAACTCAAATACATCAAATCTGTGTAAATGGAGATTTAGAGGTTAAAATCAGTTAAGATCAGTTGCATTTATGTACTTGTAGCCTATTTTAGCTTCTGTAAACAGTTGGTGCTTGTTGATCTTCTTTTGGCTTATTCAAGTGCTTATTTATAAGCACTAGTGATAGCAGTTTCAAATTCCTACACATAAGCACCTGTTTTTCCATTTTTCCTAGATTCCAAATATAATTTTAGAGTTTTCCTGAAATTTTCATATTTTTCCAAGCTTGTTTGCTATTTTTCTTAATTTAAATTAGTTTTTAAGCATTTTTAAATAGCATTTAATACAAAAAATTAAGAAAAGTTTCAAAAAAAATAAGTTTTCATTTTTCTTAAGTTAAGATAAATATAAAAAGACAAAAAAATATTTTTCTAGATTTTTCTTAGTTAAATTTGTATTTTTAAGTAATTTAATTAGTTTTTAATAGTTTTTAATTCCTAAAAAATAGAAAAATATTCAGAAAAATACAAAAATAGTTTTGAAAATTCTCTTTTGATATTTTAGATTTTTCTAAGTCTTAATTTTATTTTTCTAGCTTTGTTTCATAATTTCTTGTATTTTAGGCTATTAGTAAATAGTTAAAAGTAGTTTTTAATTAATAATAATTAGATAAATAGTTATAAAATTAATTTTATTTTTCTTAAAATTTTCTTATATCATTAGGTTTGTAAAAACATCATTTTCATATTTTTAGGGTTAATATTGTGTAAGTTTCACATTTTCTACATTGACGTTCGTAGTTTTAATTTCAGTTTAATAAAAACATAAAAACAAAAACATCATTTTAAATATAGTGATAGCGTTTATTTAATATTTTTATCTTTTTAAATTTCCTTTAATTTGCATTTAAGCCGTTGTAATTTGTTGGCTTTTCGTAGTGATAATCATATCGATCTCTTTTCTTCAATCTTCTCGATCACTATACGTTTGGTGATCCATTGCATAGCTCGGCCGGGACATAACGACCGGGAAACACTATACTCCCCTGATCTTCATTGAGTTCGTTCTGAGCGTTTTAAGTTTGTTACGGTCGCCATTCACAAGTGGCGGACTTGAGTGATAAAACTTGACTGTGCTGGGCGCATCAAATTTTTAGGCGCCGAGTTGTCTGATTATCTTCCGTCTAGCAGATTAGTAGTTTGAATACTCACTCTTTGTTTATACCATCCATCTATCATCTATATATATATCCATATTTTCTTATAAAAAAAAATCCAAAACCCAAAAACATCTAAAAACGTATAAAACACAAAAATATTTTTCTTTTGTTTCTATATATGTATCAAATATAAAAAAAAAATACAAAAAGATTTGTCGTTTTCTTTAATAATAACAACTTAAAAGATTACCACCGCAAACCAAGGCAAGCACTACCTAACGGGGTGCGACCATAATAAGTTCCCGAAATAAAGATTTAAAACTTGCCTTTAATTGTGTCCTTGTGATTGGTGTACCTTTTTCAAAGAAGCCATTCATCTTGTGATTATTGGTTAAGTTCACTGTTGTTTTGCCTCGAGTTTGTTTTAATTGATTTTGTTGTTATATATACTTATCATAATCGAAAACCCAAAAGATTCTTCTTTCCCCATTTTCATAATTCTCTTATTTCCTTGAGTTACGACTAGTGTATGCGCACTCGCTCGCAAGCTCGTAGACGTAACCATAACCAAGCAAACGTACGAGATACGTGCACGTTGAACATCCCACCATGTCTGGAATCCAAAGGGAAGGACCTCAAGTCTAACCCGATCCACAAAATCCACTCCCGATCTCGAACGATGGAGGAGCTTTACCAACCCACGATGAATGGACGGGGCGGTCCAATTGCCCCGGTCAACATCGAGGCAACGGATTTTGGACTTAAGCATCACATGATTCAACAAGTCCAAAGTTTTTGCCAATTTCACGGATCACCGGGTGAAGATGCCAACAAGCATCTTGACAAATTTCTCATTGTCACCCAAAGTATGAAGCAAAATGGGGTCACCGATGACGCCCTTCGCTTATACCTCTTTCCTTATTCCTTGACGCTTCATGCCACCGCATGGTTTGATCGTCTTCCCAAGAACTCAATCCATAGTTTCGATGAAATGATCTCCAAGTTCTTGGCGAAATATTTTCCACCGTCGATGGTGACGAAACTAAGGAATGAAATCAGCAATTTTAGGCAGCTTCCTGACGAGTCCTTATTCGAGGCATGGGAACGCTATAAGCTTTCAATTGACCGATGTCCGAACCACAACATGTTGCTTGTCACCCAAATAGATACATTCTATAACGGGTTAACACTGAGACATCGTGACACAATCAATGCTTTACGCCGGTGGTACCTTTATGAAAAGGCGACCGAAGAGTGTTATGATCTCATCGAAAATATACTGCCCACCACAATTATTGGGATTCCTCTCGCGAGAGGAGTGAGTCGCGAGATCCACCACCCTTCCATCTTCGAATTCACCACTCTCAACAAAAAGTTGGAAGAAATATCTGCCGCCATGCTTAAAATGAATCACACAAATGCTAATCAACAAGTTAATGCCGTGAACAAGAGTTGTGAGACTTGTGGTGGTCCACATCCTTATTTTGAGTGTCCACCTCGGTGGTTTCACTCAAGAGCGCGTATATGCTGCTCAAGGTTCCTACAATTCGGGGGGTAACTCCTACCAACCGCAAGGGGACCGTAACCTTCTAAGCTATCGTTCTAACAATTACCTTGGACCACATGGGTTTAATCAAAATCGAACAATCAAAACGAAATAATCAGTTTAATCAGAATCGGAATTTTCAAAATCAAGGTTCTCAAAATCAAGGGAACTATAATCAAAACCGATTCCAAGCTCCACAACAAACTGTTCAAGCTCCACCTCCTCAAGCTTCCATTGACATTGTTAGTTACATCAAAACAATGAAGCTAAGATGGTGTCCATGCAAAATCAGATTACCTCTATGAGAAATGATTTTACATCTGAGATTAGAACAACTAGTAGCAAGATTGATCAGCAAAATAGCAAGATCGATAACGTGCTTGCTCTTCTCGTAAGTCAAAAGAATCAAGCTTCAACTTCAGGATCTCTTCCAAGTAACACCATTCCCAACCCTAAGGGTGAGTTGAATGCTATTACCACTCGTAGTGGTAAATCTTATGAGGAACCCTCGATGCCTACTCTTCTCGGTGAAGGATGTGGAACGAGAAACCGAGGTGACAAAGGACGAGGTGCATATCTCAAGCCACGAAGTACAAGCACAAGTCCAACCTTCGGTCGTCTTACCTCCAATTCCGAACCCGTTGTTCGATGACCAATCCTAAGACTTCACTTCCTTATCCTTCAAGGCTTAATGATCAAAAGGCCCGCGACAAAACTAATCAACAAATGGAGAAGCTTATCCAAAATTTTCAAGATTTGCACTTCGAGATTAGTTTAGCGGACGCTCTTCTTCTTATGCCCAAATTCGGTCCAACAATCAAAAGTCTGCTAACTAACAAGGAAAAGATTTCCGAATTGGCTAAAACTTCTTTGAATGAGAATTGTTCGGCGGTTATCCTTAAAAGCTTCCCGAAAAGCTAGGAGACCCCGGAAAATTTCTCATCCCATGTGATTTTCAAGGAATAGTTCAATGCTCCGCTTTGGCCGATCTTGGTGCAAGCATTAACTTGATGCCACACTCCATGTGGAAAAAGCTTTCATTACCTCCGCTTACACCTACATGTATGATCCTCGAGCTTGCGGACCGTACAAGTTCTCGTCCGCTAGGTATAGCCGAGGATGTTTGTGTGAAAGTAGGAGAATTCCATTTCCCCGCCGATTTTGTTGTTGTCGAATTTGATGCTGATCCCCGAGTACCCCTCATTCTTGGGAGGTGCTTCTTAAAACGGGTCGTGCATTGATCGACGTTGATAAGGGAGAAATCACCTTGAGATCAAACAAGGAAGCAGTTACTTTCAATCTCGATCAAGTTACGAGATATTCCCCTAGTTATGAAGACATTTCCGTCAACATGATTGATGTCATTGACATTGTGTCGGAGGAATATTCTCAAGAACTTCTTGGATTCTCGAGTGGCAATCCCACTTCGGTTGATCCCATCGTTGCTCTCTCTTCCACATCTCTCACTCCGTTTGAGGGAAGTAACTCTATTTCGGAAGAGATTGAAGCATATTTGTCTAGTGATTAGGTTTCATGGGAAATTGATCACGCCCCTATTGACATCGAGGGAGATATTCTTCTCATCGAGAAGTTGCTCAATGATGATCCCTCATCTCTCCCTCCTCAAGAACTTCATAAAGAGGAAATCAAAACGATTGAAAAATCTGATGATCCTCCATAGGTCGAACTTAAGGACTTACCACCTCATCTCGAGTATGCATTTTTGGAGGATGACAATAAATCACCCGTCATCATTGCTAAGAACTTGAGTGAGGATGAAAAAGCCGCTCTCATAAAAGTTTTGAAGTCACACAAGCGAGCCATCGCTTGGAAACTTTCCGACATCCAGGGGTTGACCGAGATTTTGTACTACAAAATTCTCCGGAAGATGACTCCAAACCAGCGGTTCAACATCAAAGAAGAGTGAATCCTAAAATCCATGAAGTTATCAAAGCGGAAGTCATAAAACTTCTCGATGCCGGATTGATTTACCCTATCTCGGATAGTCCTTGGGTGAGCCCCGTTCATTGTGTGCCCAAAAAGGTGGCATAACTGTTGTTGAAAATGATGAAAACGAGTTGATTCCTACTCGATTGGTCACGGGATGGCGTGTTTGCATTGACTATCGAAAGTTAAATGAAGCCACCCGTAAAGACCACTTTCCTTTACCTTTCATGGATCAAATGCTTGAGAGGTTAGCGGGAAACGAATACTATTGTTTTCTCGATGGTTTCTCGGGTTACTTCCAGATACCCATTGACCCCCAAGATCAAGAAAAGACCACATTCACGTGTCCTTATGGAACATTTGCCTACCGACGCATGCCTTTCGGCTTATGCAATGCTCCTGGTACGTTCCAAAGGTGTATGATGGCCATTTTCCATGATATGATCGAAAAGACTATGGAAGTCTTTATGGATGATTTTTCGATCTTTGGGGATTCTTTCCAAACATGTCTCTCCCATTTGGACAAGATGCTTGAACGTTGTGAAAACACGAACCTTTGTCTAAATTGGGAGAAATGTCACTTTATGGTCAAAGAAGGAATTGTCCTTGGCCATAAAATCTCTAAGAAAGGGATTGAGGTGGACAAAGCCAAAGTTGATGTTATTTCAAAGCTACCTCCTCCCAATACTGTCAAAGGAGTTAGAAGTTTCCTTGGTCATGCCGGTTTCTATCGTCGTTTCATTCAAGATTTCTCGAATATATCCCGGCCTATGACCCGACTTCTTGAAAAAGACACTCCTTTCGTCTTCTCTAGTGAGTGCATTGAAGCGTTCCAAACTCTTAAAAGGAAACTCACTGAATCACCAATTCTTGTTGCCCCGATTGGGATTTACCATTCGAGCTATGTGCGACAAGTGATTTCGCCATAGGTGCAGTCTTGGGGCAATGCAAAGCTAAACATTTCCAGCCTATACATTATGCTAGAAAAACTTTGACCGAAGCTCAAGCACATTACACCACGACGGAAAAAGAATTACTAGCCGTGGTGTATGCTTTCGAGAAGTTTCGGCCATACTTGATCTTGTCCAAAAGCATAGTGTATACGGATCACTCGCCCTCAAATATCTCTTTGCTAAGCAAGATGCAAAGCCGAGATTGCTTCGATGGGTTCTCCTCCTACAAGAATTTGATATCACCATTCGTGATAAAAAGGAGCGAGAGAACCTAGCGGTGATCATCTTTCCCGTCTTGAAAATCCTCATCAAGGTGTGCTCGATAAAAAGGAGATAAACGAAACGTTTCCTCTCGAGACACTTAATGTGGTATCTCATCGTGGAGATTCTAGTACCCCATGGTTTGCCGACTTTGCAAACTATCATGCGGGTAACTTTGTTGTGAAAGGGATGTCGTCCCAACGAAAAACAAATTCTTTAAAGATGTAAAACATTACTTTTGGGACGACCCCTACTTGTTTAAAATCTGTGCGGATCAAGTCATCCGACGGTGTGTGCACGGCCAGGAAGCCAATGACATTCTCAAGGCTTGCCATCATGGACCCACGGGGGGGACATAATGCCCCGAACTACACCGCCAAGAAGGTGTTTGATTCCGGTTTCTATTGGCCCACAATTTACAAAGATGCCCATGACCTCGTCAAATCTTGCGACTCTTGCCAACGTCATGGTAACATCTCTAAAAGAGATGAAATGCCTCAAAATGCCATTCAAGTGTGCGAGATATTTGACGTATGGGGCATTGACTTTATGGGGCCGTTCCCTTCTTCTCGAGGGAACAAGTATATACTCGTGGCGGTCGATTACTTGTCTAAATGGGTGGAGGCGAAAGCGCTACCTACCAACGACGCCCGAGTAGTGGTGAAGTTTTTAAAGTCTCTCTTTACCCGTTTTGGAACTCCTCGTGCCATCATTAGTGATCGCGGTACACACTTTTGCAATGACCAATTCGCAAAAGTGATGCTTAAGTACGGTGTCACCCACCGTCTCTCCACCGCGTATCACCCACAAACTAGTGGGCAAGTGGAAGTTTCGAACCGTGGTTTGAAAAGAATCTTGGAGAGGACTGTAGGTGAAAATCGTGCCTCTTGGTCGGACAAATTAGAAGATGCACTTTGGGCCTTCCGTACCGCTTACAAAACACCCATTGGGTGTACTCCTTACAAGCTCGTGTATGGAAAGGCGTGTCATCTCCCGATCGAGCTTGAGCACAAAGCCTATTGGGCCTTGAAGCATGCAAATTTCGACCTCAAGTCTTCGGGTGATCATCGGAAAGTTCAACTCAACGAATTAAATGAACTCCGTGATCAAGCCTACGAGAACTCTTTGATCTACAAAGAAAAGACAAAGAAGATCCATGACTCAAAGATTAAGAACCGCGTTTTCAACGTTGGTGACCGAGTCCTTCTTTTTAATTCTAGATTGAAGATCTTCTCGGGGAAACTTAAGACCGTTGGATGGTCCATTCACCATTATCAAAGTGTTTCCATATGGCACCGTCGAATTATCTCAAATAGACGGGCCAAACTTCAAAGTGAATGGACATAGGTTGAAGCATTATTTTGGAGAGGACATTCCTCATGTGGTTGTCCCAGATCTACAAACTTTCCCCACGAACCAATAAATGCGGGGATCGAGTCAAGCTAGCGACTTCGGGAATCAAAACAATAGCACACGATATGAGTTTTCACCCATATTTCTGACTTCTTTCTATTTTCTACCACCCTAGTGTGGGGTTGCCCCACATGTTGTGTATATAAGTTCCAAAAAAAAAAAAAAAAATCTTTCAAAATAATGGCCGTAGTATTTCCCTTTTACGTTCTAAGTTTCGGCATAGCCGCCGGTACTTTGAATATTGAGGGCAATATTCATTTCTAAGTGTGGGGGGGAATTCTCACGAATTTTATCATGTAATTATACCGCCTAATTCCCCCATTTTTGGCCAAAATTTTTTTGGAGTAAGTGTTCTACACTTACTCAATTGGTTATCAGTCCGCCTTGTCTAATAAACAAAAGGATTGGCTAATCCAGGAGCAAACGGCTCTTGGTAAAGATTTATCAAATCCGTTGACGGCTTGCAATTTGCCCAAAATTGTATGGTATTCACCTCACCATATCCTAAAAAGTGAAGAGTTGGCTAGCCCGCAAGGTTATGGCTTGTGGTAAAGGCAGTGGAAAAACCATAATTGGTAATCAGCTCACCAAAGATAATGTTGATAATTTATCTAAGAGTTGGCTAGTCCAGAGCAAACGGCTTCTGGTAAAGACAAATCAAATCCGTTGGAAGTTGGTGGTTTGCTCAAAATCACATGGTTATCGGTGTACCATGGTTCTTACTTGAACTGAAACATTTGGCTACTCCGGAAGTAATGGCTTTTGGTAAAGAGATGAAATCCATTAAATTTTCTCAAAAGATTGCTAGGGACTAGCAATAGTTTAGTGTGGGGGATTGATGAGTGTGTAAATACTCATCATTTTTGGTTAAATCTGAACCGCAAAACGCGTCTAAAATGCTCAGAAATACATCAAAATACTGAAAATATTCCAAAAATGCATTTTATATGTTTCAGATGCAAAATGTTCAAAATCGGATGAAAAATGAGCTAAGTTTGCATAATTGGCAGTTTAGGTCCCCAAGTTTCAAAGATTGTCAAAAATAGTCCATGAGCTTTAATTTCAAAAGAAAAATCACCAAAGGTCCTTTTAAAATCATAAGTTGTCAAATTTAGTCCTTTGGTGAAAAATATCAAAAGTTTTGAGAAATTACAAAATTGGTCCTTCAAGTTTGAAATTTGGCAAAAATGGCCCTTGAAAATTGGAAAATGTCAAGTTTGGTCCTTGTAGTATGGAAGCTTGTCACTTTTGGTCCTTTAGAGCAACTTTGCAAAATGGCGACCATGGTCCTTATATTTCGGAAAATGGCAAAGAAGTCCTTGTCATATTAAACCTTTAATATACCTTTGGACCATGTCATTACTATTGTGACCCATGCCAAACCCTTTGGACCCCTGCCACTTAACCCATTTTGACCCCCCCTTGCAATATTAAAAACAGAACACGCGCCAAAAGTCTATCTTCCTCAACAACTAAGCCTGCAACAAGCTATCACCCATTCCCCCTCCTCACCTCCACTCAACCTTGTTCCCCCCACCTCAACTAACTTCCAAGGATCATTTAATGCTCCTCTTATCCCCTCACTCAACCCCATCTATCAAATAAGTGTTTTGGCGCCAAAATGAGATTAAACGGCTAAGATCAATTCAACTGATCCAATGGTCATGGAAAATGCTGGGAAACAATCAGAGATGAGAGAGGAAGCATTTGGGTATAAAAAGGAAGCAAGAAAAGAAGCAAAGGAGTAGTCAAGTAGTTTTTAAGTTTTATTAATGTCGTTTTATTCTTAAAGTTTTTAATTAAGTGTAATATCTGTAATCTTTTGTTGTCTTGTATCAAACTCATGTTAAATCATCAATATAATCTACTTTAAGCTTCAGTTTCATAGTTTATATCAAAGTCATACTTTTGAGTCCACTGTTGAAAATTTCCAATTCAAAACCTTATGTACAAGTTCTTAACAACTTGATTTCTCACTCAAGCAAGCTTGTATAAGCTTATGATAGCTTTGTATAAGCTCACATTCAAGGTTTAAGTAGTTTTGGGTCTTGGTCAAAGGAAGTCAAACTGAGCACATTTGGTATTGAGAATGGATAATGGGTAATGCAGTGATGGATTTGGGTTAATTCAGAGATCATTGGGTTGGATGACATAGGATAGGGTTCATGGGTTCATTGTTTCAAGCCATAGTGGCTATGGACTATTTGTAAGTCATTTTAAAGTTTCATGTGCAAAATCTGTTCTTGTAGTCTAGGTTGTTTTTTATATGTTAATTAAGTTATATTTAGGATATAAGGACTTAGTTTGATCAATTATAATAACTGAATCAGTTGTTATCTCAATAAAATTGCAAAACAGTTGAATTAAAGGGTGTTTGGATTTGTTGCTTGGTCTATGTTTGAGGTTTGTTTTGGATTGGAAACCTGTTGGTTCATGTCTACTTAGCACTTTTGAGCTCATTGCTGTCATCAATTTGAGCCTGCACACTCTAAAAGTCAAATTAGTCATTAATCTGTCTTATATACTTCACTGTTGGAGTTTTTAAGAATCAAAATCTTGTTTTGTGTTAAGAATCAATAAAAATAGCTTTCAGTATCTTCATTTCATCACTTTACATCATTATCAGTCCTTACATTGGATTCAAAGTTCAAAAAAGTCAGCTTTTCAAATCTGTTATAAAAGTCAAAACAATGAAAAACCAGTTTTGAGCCAACTGAGAGTGATTTTTCTTAGATTCATTTCTGAACCTAATTCAGTAAAACTTGTTGATTTAAAAACTTCTCTTGGTCTATTTCTTTATTACCATTTTTACATATTTTTGTGATTTTTCTTTAAGCCCCAAATAAGCTTGTGGATTGAGCCTAGTTGCCACAGTGCTGTAACCGAAGTCGATGTCAGCTGACTCTGCCCGCAGGTTTGTGTAGGGATTGCACAAGGCTCATCAGAGCTTCTCAAAGTCTCCTTTTTGGTTTACATGTTCCCACCCAGGTCTAGTGTAGGTTCCAAGTTTTTGTTTTAGATTTCTAGCTTATTTGAGTGCTTATTTTGTGACTGCAAGTAGCTACCCAAAACTGTTGTTGCACTTGAAACTCAAATACATCAAATCTGTGTAAATGGAGATTTAGAGGTTAAAAGCAGTTAAGATCCGTTGCATTTAAGTACTTGTAGCCTATTTTAGCTTCTGTAAACAGTTGGTGCTTGTTGATCTTCTTTTGGCTTATTCAAGTGCTTATTTATAAGCACTAGTGATAGCAGTTTCAAATTCCTACACATAAGCACCTGTTTTTCCATTTTTCCTAGATTCCAAATATAATTTTAGAGTTTTCCTGAAATTTTCATATTTTTCCAAGCTTGTTTGCTATTTTTCTTAATTTAAATTAGTTTTTAAGCATTTTTAAATAGCATTTAATACAAAAAATTAAGAAAAGTTTCAAAAAAATAATTTTTCATTTTTCTTAAGTTAAGATAAATATAAAAAGACAAAAAAATATTTTTCTAGATTTTTCTTAGTTAAATTTGTATTTTTAAGTAATTTAATTAGTTTTTAATAGTTTTTAATTCCTAAAAAATAGAAAAATATTCAGAAAAATACAAAAATAGTTTTGAAAATTCTCTTTTGATATTTTAGATTTTTCTAAGTCTTAATTTTATTTTTCTAGCTTTGTTTCATAATTTCTTGTATTTTAGGCTATTAGTAAATAGTTAAAAGTAGTTTTTAATTAGTAATAATTAGATAAATAGTTATAAAATTAATTTTCTTTTTCTTAAAATTTTCTTATATCATTAGGTTTGTAAAAACATGATTTTCATATTTTTAGGGTTAATATTGTGTAAGTTTCACATTTTCATTTATGCGTTCGCATTAGTAGTTTTAATTTCAGTTTAATAAAAACATAAAAACAAAAACATCATTTTAAATATAGTGATAGCGTTTATTTAATATTTTTATCTTTTTAAATTTCCTTTAATTTGCATTTAAGCCGTTGTAATTTGTTGGCTTTTACGTAGTGATAATCATATCGATCTCTTTTTTGCTTCAATCTTCCGATCACTATACGTTTGGTGATCCATTGCATAGCTCGGGGGACATAACGACCGGGAAACACTATACTCCCCGATCTTCATTGAGTTCGTTCTGAGCGTTTTAAGTTGTTACTGATCTGCCATTCACAAGTGGCAGACTTGAGTGATAAAACTTGACTGTTCTGGGGCGCATCATAACACCTTTCTATACCTTGAGCTCCCGTCTTTCTTGGAGTATTCTCTTATCGATCCTTCATCCCTTCGTCCGCCCGCAAAACCGCCGGATGATGGATCGATTTTTCATATGCCTTATGTGAGTTTGGGAGGAGTAATTCTTTATGTGCTTGAGCCCCGACATTTCTTTCCTCCCAACCCACCCATCTCATTCTTTGGGGAATGAGGACACCGATTTTGACCACGGTATCTCTACCATTTTCTTCCCCAGGACAAATGATTGGGGGGACGAGTCGGCTAGCGACTCGGTGATCAAAAACAGTAGCGCTTCGTGGGAGGCACCCCATGCTTATCTCGATCTTCTTTCTATTTTCTAATAAGTGACGTGAAGGTGCGCCTCTTGATTTCTCGTGTTTGGTTGTTTGTAATGTTGTGTGTAGGATGTTCCCGATATGAAGACTCTGCGTTCGAAGTTTGTCTTTTCTTCTCTCGAGTTTCATGATCGATGCCGATGGAAATCCGATATCCTAATCTTATCGACTAACGTTTATCTTTGAGCATACTTAATAAACGGCTTTAGATTTTCGTTGATACCCTTGCTTTTAAACATTGAGGACAATGTTTCATTCTAGTCTGGGGTAGGGTAATCTTCGATTTGATTTGACCGCACTTGCTTGTTTTTGTCGTGTACTCTCGCAACCCCGTTTTTCCTTAGAAAATGAAAAATTGTGCAAAATGAGCAAAAAATTTTAAAATTTTTGTAAGCTTTTGTTAAGTCTTTTTTATTGAAAAGTTTGCTAGTCTCTTAGATAAGAAGCTATAAAATGCGAATTCTAGCTCACAAGGCCAAGAATTTGCAAGTTTCCCCGAGTGACTTTAAATATGCATGACTTAATTTCATTTAGACGAAGCATTTGCTAAGTTAATATATGTTTTGACACCTTGTTGACTTTCATTTGGTGAGTAGGAATAGAATTGACTTGACCGTGTTGAGCTAGCTTGTCCCTTAACCATAGGTAATAAAATTATCGGCTAAGCATCCGCGGATCTCATTATTTGGGATTTTAAATTTGCGGGAGATCGAGGAATGATAGAGTTACTTATGAGTTTAGATGCTAAGCGTGGAGTAGTTGGTTCTCTTTAGAGCCCATCGAAGGTACTTATGGCTTTTTGTTCCCACAAAATTGTTTCACCCCATATCTGTCTAATGAATAATTAGAGATGTTGAGTTTTTGGCGATAGTTAGTTCTTTACCTTCTTAAAAGAATTTTTGTTTTAAAAATTGGGTACACATCAAGGATCCGTAATAAATAAGCAATCAGTAATAAGTGATATGTGGAATGTAATAAGTAAAGTTATGAGCTGCGGTGTCGAGATCGGACCCTTGGATCTTTAGCCGGGATTGAGTGAGGTCTTAGCCTAGCCAGCCGGGATCCTCATTTCATGAAGCCTATAGTCTTGGAATTACCCCGTGAAGCTCCGTAGTTCATAGCTCATACAAGTAAAAGTATAAGTGCAAAAAAAAAAAAAAAAAAAAAAAAAAAAATTTGAAAAATGAAAATGGAAAAGTCAAAAATATAAGTGAATAAAAATTCCTTGATGTGGACCTCATTTTTACGACAATGGTTCTTGAGGGAAGGCGGATAACTAATTATCGACTTAGCTTTGTATCTTTATCAGAATAAAAGTTATCGAAACGAGAATTTGAAGAAATTCATTTCTCACAAAAATAAAAAAATCTAGAGGAAAATAGGAAAATGGGAGCAAAAGGTAATTACACAAGTAACTTCCATGGGTAGTGTTAGCATCTAGAGTCATATTTAACAATGATTTCGATTTTACGCTTAGTTTGGGACTTGTGAAAAATCGGGGACGATGTATTCTATCCGTTTGGTCACTTCACGCTGTGTTGTGTTTTCTACTCCGTGATCCTAATGTGTCGTTTGAAAAATGTTGGAGTTATTGATCGACATGAAAGTTCAACAAACCGTCATTCATTACCGGAATGTGCTTAATCGTAATATCTACATGTGAATTGAGAGGTAAACGGGGCGTCTTTAGAATTAAGGCTTTCTTAATCTCTTTTGAGGAATCTTTGCTACTTCTTCATAGGTTTAGTAGAAAGAGATTGAGATCCTTGGTTTTAGAAGCGTGAGTTGATTGCATTGCTGTGAGGACCGCGAAATGGTCTCGTCTCGGGGTATTTTGGTATGTGCTAAAACACATACCTTTTCATCATCAATATAGACCCAAAATAACCAAGAAAGAGCCTTTTATTGCTAATATTTGTGGTTTTCTTGAGTTTGTGCTTGTGCAGGTATGGATATGTAAAACACACAAAAAGGAACCAAATCGGTGAAAACCGAGCACGAGATCAAGAGAGTTTGAGCTGGCCAGAAAGGTCGGGATTGTGCATTTTGGAAGATTTTATTCTATGAAGATGATTTTTAGAAGTTACAGTCAAGTTTGAAGAAGTGTCAAGTAGTCCACGAACTTTGAGTATTTGGCGAAATGACCCTCAAGTTTCAAAGTTTGCATATTTCACCCTTGGATTATTTGAGATTAACAAGTTTGATCCTTGAAAGAGATTGTCAGAATTACACCTTTGGTCCCTTGGAAATTCAGAAAATACACTTTTGGTCCCTTAATTGCTACTTGGATCACTATATTAGTCCAAAATCCAAATCCAACATCCACGGCCCAAATAATAAACATTAGACCCGGTCCAATCCCCTAACCCAATACCCACGGTATAATTTCCCAACCCAGATACCCTTGGGACCCCACAACCCAACCATTTAACCCGGTCAACTTAACTCAAACAATAATATAAAAACCAAACGCGTCCTTTTTATCCCCTTCTCTTATTCAAATCCCGATAATCGAGACGTGAGTTGGAAATTCCATTCAACTCGGTCGAACGATCTGTCTTGCTCAAACCTAACACGTTTAAGTTACCCGTATACTACACACTTCTCATCTATTATTGGTTTTTAAATCAGTGTCCGAACTATTTTAAGTTTCTTACGGTTAGTCATTCACAAGTGGCTAGCTTGTGTGAGATAACTTGACGGTCGATCTGCTTGAATCGGTTACTCGCTCGTGGAAACACTCTTTCAGGTGTAAACACTACTTCAAGAAACACCACGGTGGAAACACGATCAGTGGAAGTACCGCTTCGGTGGAAACACTGATAATCAGTGGTAACCACAACATCTTTCACCAAGCTACCAATCAAACCACTACAAGAGTCGGTGTTCATGGACCTTATGGGTTACACTCCTCCTAACCCATTACAAGGTGTGAACGTCCACAAGTCACTAAATTTTCCAACAAACTATGTAGTCTGTCACAACTGTTATGGTGTATGTCTTGTTTTGGCTTAACTTGTTACCTTGTGTATTTTGTTTGGCAAGTCGATTTTGATTTTGCCTATTATGTTCGATATAACTTGTTTGTGTTCAATTTACCATTATTTGTGAAGAGTGAAATGTTATTTTTATTAAAAAAATAAAAAAAAAAAAAAAAAAAGGTAGCAAAAAATATGCGAGACCCAAAATAACAAAAAAAATATCAATCTCAAATTAGATCCAAGATCTACTCCAATAAGCAAGAAAGACAGATTTCCATTTTTGATTTAATGTAAAAAGAAAGAAAGAAAATAGTGTTGATAGATACAAACTCAAATCATAATTCTCTCTCCTCTCTCTTCCAAAAACCCTAAAATACCCACACAAGTAAGTTCTCTCTCTCCTCCTAAATATAAACAAACCCTCTCTCATTTCTTAATTTATTTATATTATTTATTTATTTTTTACTGCTTAAAAACACATATTTTTTAATCAAGATCTATGCTTTACTCGTTATTATGATCTGAAATTAAAAGGGTTTTTATAAAATTTATTGTTTATTACTATGCAATATTCTTTTCTCATGTTTAATTGAATTTATGGTTTTTGCAGCTTAAAAATGTAGGTTTTTGTATCAAGATCTGTGCTTTTTGATATGAAATTAAAAGGGTTTGCTTAGAAATGATTGTGTAATATTCTTGCATGTTCCTTTTTAAATTTTTGTGTGGATTTTTTGATGGAGTTTTGATTTGAGTTATGGATCTGTTTGGTTTGTTACTTTTTAGGTCAGATCTAGGTTTGGAAGGCTAAAAGATTTTATTTTTTTAGATGTTTTGTGATTTGGGGAGTTTAAATGTGCTGCATTCAATTAATTGGATCTTGATTATGATTTCATGCTGAAATTGGATCTAAAATAATGTGATATTTGTCATTTTGGGTTTTGGGTATAATGTCATTATCTTTATGCAGACATTGGTTTTAGAAAGGGGTTGTTCTTGCGTTCAATTTTGGGGAATTTGTTTGGATTGTGGCTAATTTAGTTTTATGTAGCTTAATATTGAAGTGAATTTGATGTTCGGGTTTCGGGTATAATGGCATTGTTAGTTCATTTGCATAAGGCTAAAAATTTGATTTGAATGTTTATATTGGTTGTAGAAAGTTGTTGGCTATCTTGCAAATGACTAAAACTTTTATCTTTATGCTCAAATTTGCTCTAAAAAGTTGGTTATTTTGCAAAAGACTAAAAATCCGATATTTATGTTTAAAATTGGCTCTAAAAGGATGCTACTTTTATGTTCATTTTGGGGTAAATGTTTGGATTGTAATTAATTTGGATCCATGATTAATCTTTATATGAATTTGATGTCGGGGTTTCGGGTACGATGGCATTGTTAGTTATCTTGCAAAAGGCTAAAGATTTTAGCTTTTGTTAAAGTGGTTCTGAAAAGATGTTGTCCTTATGTTCAATCTTGGGGAAGTTGTTTGGATTGTGACTAATTTGGTTATGTGTTGCTTAATGTCTATGTGAATATGATATTCGGGTTTTGTGACTAATGACCTTGTTGGTTATCTTGCAAAAGACTAAAATGTGATCTTCATATGTAATTTGTAGCTGTAATGGATGATGATGGATTGCGGAATTGGGGCTATTATGAGCCATTTAAGGAACATCTTGGGTTGCAATTGATGTCTCCAATGGGTGATCACAGAGACACAAAACCGTATTTTTCTTCTCGTGAAAATCCGCTTTTGCTTAACCCGAATGCAGCAACTTACCATCACTCCCACACTCGTATGGTCTCTGAACCAACTGGGCACATGAACTATATGAGAGATGGTTGGATACAAAGAGAACGATTCCATCATATGCAACCTGGAAACCCTAGTTATTCAGCTCTTTCAAATACTACATCTTCTCATAACATGCACCTTGTGCCAGCACTTGATATGTCAAAAGATCATGTGATGAATATGCTTGAGGAAGACAATGCAGTTGGAGATGATAGTAGCGGAAATGGTGACAAAGGTGGTAGTTCTATCAAGAAGCGAGGATCCACAAGTGCCCCTAAAACCCCAAGAACAAAGAGACCAAAGAAAGGTTCCTTAACACCAAAGGTGAACGGGAAACCCCCTGGACACCGTGCAAAAACGGTTAAAAAGAATGTTGATATGGTCATAAATGGGATTGATATGGACATATCTGGCATTCCAATACCTGTTTGTTCGTGTACTGGAAGTCCTCAGCAGTGTTACCGATGGGGGGCAGGTGGTTGGCAATCAGCATGTTGCACTACCACGATATCAATGTATCCGCTTCCAATGAGTACCAAACGTCGTGGTGCAAGGATTGCAGGGCGGAAGATGAGTCAAGGTGCGTTCAAGAAGGTTCTAGAGAAGCTGGCATCGGAAGGTTACAACTTTGCTAATGCAATTGATTTGAGAAGTTATTGGGCGAAACATGGTACCAACAAATTTGTCACCATCAGGTAGATGATTCAACTTAATGAAGTACCGGTATCTGGTCCGTATTAACTTGTATATATGTCTGTGGCCATATTTAGAGGTTTACTTGATACCTTTTTTTCCAAGCTTTAGACATTTAGGGGTTACCGGAACGTTGCTTCATATTTGTTTTCGTTCATGCTATAAAAGGCACTGCCTTTGAAAATTTAACTGTAGAATTATGAACTCAGTTTTTCATTAATCTGGTAGTTTTAATGTTATCTCATTTCTTTGTTAACCTTTGATTCTGATCTCTTGATCGCTTGTTGCAATTTGTCTCATTTTCTTCATTAAAACTGATTATGTATGGTTCTCGGTTGCTATGAGTTGCTATTTAGTTAAACATATGTATCATTGGCTTATGGTTGTAGATAATACGAGTACAGTGAATTGTATTCTGATATTTAGTTTACATCATTCAACAAAGCTCATCACGGGGTTGAGATATATATCTTTCATGATGTCAGGAAGTAATCAAATCAGAGACTTAATCGATGTTGTTGTTCTCTGTTTTTGGAATCAAGTCGTCATTTTTTCGTTTACTTGAAGCCGTTTCGATTATATGCTTGAGTGCTCGAATATCCTCATCATGAATGTGCACAATTCTGGGGCTTTCTGATGCTTTAATAACCCCAAAATCCTTGCAAAAGTTGATGTATTGAGTCAAATCCTTAGCTTGAACCGCTGCTTTTTGCAGAACTGAAAACGCCATTGCAGCTTCAGTTTTTCCAACCGAGTATATCCTCACAAGAACTGCAGCAATTGCGTTACAAATTCGGCTATAAATATCAAAAATCTCGACCACAATGCAATCCATCGCTTCAAGAATTAAAACATTCATCATCTTCTCTTTTTGCGGTTTAATCTTGAGCAACACATCAAGCAAACCTTGAAGATTTTGTAACCAAACAAGATCTTGCATCATAGATGATTGTTTCGGCTTGTTTTTCATTCCTTTCCTCAAACTTCCTTCTTTTTGTTCTTGTGCATGTTGCGACATGAACAATGATTTTTTTTTAAGATACATGTAATAAGCACGAATGAACGCTTCGTGATGTTTTAAATTAGGTTTCCGGTCTTTAAAATTGGATAGATCAAACGGTAACCGACCGATTCTTTGAACAGCAGGGACTTTGCAACTAAAGACACCATGCAAAAGCATGAGGCCTTTTAAGGCCACCGTCCAGCTGCTGGTCTTTTCCATTCGGGTGGAAATGGCCGACAATACTGGACGGATATAGTGGCTGGAAACACGTATCCATGCAAATATGCGTTGGGCACTGCTGTAATCAATGCGGGTGTTATCATGATTGGTGGCTTTTATGACAGCCGATTCAATATCAGGATTCCGAGATGCTGACCGAGGTGTAGTCAGGTTCGCGACGAAAAGACTACCTGCATCTTTTAGCGCATCGGAAGCCCTTTTAAACAACCGCATTACTTGTTCTTACCCGTGTCCCCGCCAGTGCTGACCGGTTACCGTTCTTTCTTTTTTTCTTTTTAATTAATTCGGTTTATGTTTGACATGTTTCTATGGTTTGTTTCTTATATATCATTACCTAAAATTGTTCCCTATTTTTTCTGTAATTTTGGGGTGTACCTTGTTTTATGTTTTGACCATCTTTCTATATTCAGAAATCTTCAAAATTATTTTTTGACCATCAAATAGAAAATATAATCAGAGGTTAGTCATTTTCGTCAAAAGAATAGAATTGCCAAAAAATCGAAAGAATTTTTTCTACATTATATACAAAAAGTCAAAAGGCAGCTGCTGCAACCATCACCTTCTCGTTCTCAGCATCTCTTCTTCTTTGTTCGGCATGCTGAGCGACAGTGCTTGCTAGTGTCTCATAATGGCTGTCAAGTCCAACCGTGAGGTTTTGAAATCTCGTTTGATCTGATGCTTGCAAAACTGTGCAAGTTCATGAATTCAGAGTAAGAAAAAGGTTATGACCAGACAACTTATACTAAAGAAATCATGAACAAAATTTTTTAACAAACAAATTGTTCTAAAATCAAAGGTTTACCTTTTATAGTGTTGACAAAGAAAACAAATGGATCCACCTCGTCAATAGGCGATTGCAACTCGTCATCTTCACTGTAGTCATCATCAGAGTCATCAACTGAATGGAACGCGTTATCCTGGAGGAGTGGAGGTGAATTTATCAAACCAATTCTTTCGTTATCATATAGTAAATGTTTTAGATATTTAACTAAAAGTCAAACTGTGTCAATCAAACCTGCGCAGCCAATTTCTGAAGTCTTAAACTGTCACCTTCCTCGGCATCCTCTGCATCATCTCCCATATCACCATCATCATCATCACTGTCGTCGTCATTGTCCATGTCATCATCATCTTTTGGTTCTTCCTTTTCAGCTTCTGCACATGTAAAACATAATGAAGATAAGATATAACCAAAGAGTTGGTGTGTGTGTGTGTGTGCACGCACGCGTGTACAAACCTGCTACTTGATCCCTGTAGGCAACAAGAAGCTCAAGGTTTGCCTTGAAAACACGGTCTAAGACTTCTTCTGGTAACTGGTCCGCAGAAAGTGGAAGCAGAGACGTCAACCCCAAGCAACAAACTTTCTTATCATGTTCCCTGTAACACCATAAAATATGAAAAACATGCTACGTTTCATTAAGCACAAAACATTCGTAGCCTGCACTCACAATCTTAAAGACGATAAATTACCTCTTGAAATGAACCCGAATTCCACTCTTTTTAGTTTGTTGTAGCATTTGAAACCAGATGTCAAAGATTTCTGAAGCCACACCAATTTTTTTTAATATGTTGAGAGTCAAAAATGCATTGTAGTAAAACGCATCAGCAATCTGCAATGATAACTTTGCTTATAAAAACATGGTTATTTGCATAAAAAATCAGCATTCTTTCTATAGATATTTCATATTTGCATAAAAAAGTACAATGACTAATACCAGACAAATCAAAAAGTAAGTTGGTGATTTTTGCAGATAACTCTAAGAACGTAGAAATTTGATGTTACTTACAACTTTTATCAGAAGGCATTTCAAGAATGGTCTTTCAGCTCTGCGTAACCTCTCGACAGTGAGTCTAACATATGGTTCAACCCAATGGTCCACCTGGCCCTTGCAGTTAAGGAACACCACTTCAATGAGCTTAGGTGCTGGTTCAACGTCATTGTCATCCAGATTTCTATCATTCATTATCTAACAACACAGAAAAATAATCAATTAAACAGCAAATGATATTTTTTGGCAACTGACTGACTTTGCTCCAAAAAAAATAATAATAATAAAAAAATAAATACATAAAAAAAAATCAAGAGTCTGAATCGATATTGTGACATACGTTAGAAAGAATATTCCACAAACTTTGTTGGTAGTCTGGCTCTTTGCAAGTAAGATAATGTACCGTACTTCTGGATATATAATTGTCCATTGGGACGAGAATATCTACAAAGTGACAAATCCAAAAGAATTAAAGATAAATATGTCTAAAGCTTTATGAAAATACAAAACAAAAATAAAGGAGGCGTAAAATGAGCATACTTGGAAAGAAACCAATAGCCCAATCAGCCAGAGCTTGCATTAGCAATGGCCAAAGGCTCCACATCCCCATGGATATCGATGGTGATAAAAACGTCATGTATGACGCAATTTCCAAAACTTCTTCAAATACCTCTGCAAAAAAAATAGATATGAAATTAGGTGATACCATAACATAAAACCTTTGAACGATAAAAATACTATGATAAGATGATACCTTGTCCCTCAATGGTAAGCATCCGTCTCATTATTGGAAGAACTGTTGGCTCAATGTGAGAAAAAAGGTGAGGAAGTTTGCTCACTGATTTAAGAATTGTACTAATGACACGTAAACAACCAACTGCTGCCATAGTATCAGGTTCATCATCGGCTGCACCCGTGTTCATACACTTCCAAAATGCATCACCCTATATAAAACAGGAACCAAAATATATAAATAATACTAATAATAATTAGGTAAGTAAACATTGTTTAAATAATACTAGGAATTTTTATCCAACTTTTACCAGCCTCTGGCATAAGCCAATAGCATAAGGTGCCATCTCCTCTCCAAATCTTTCGACAATAGTCTCGAGAGTGAATACCAGATCCTCATTTTCAACTTCATTCATAAGCTTGAAATATTTTGCATTTTTTAAAGAAATATTATCAAGGTGATGTGACATTAATTGATATAATACCAACATGCCCTTCCTCGAGATGCATACCATCAAGTAGTTGTGGAAGTATTTGTTGGATTTCACTTAGATCTTTGCAAACTTCTACAAAAGAACGCAATGCAAAAACCGAATCAACACGAACAGGAAGCTCAGGGTCACGTATCCCAGCGATAACACTTTGTAGTGCTTTGCGGAAATTATTCGTGTCAGAGAAATTTATTTGGGCATACTGTCCGGCAACCCATGCAGCCTAACATTGGAAAAGACTACCCTATTTAGAATAAGTGTAACGTTAGAGAGAAAAGGAAAAAAAAAAGTGCTACCTTTGCTCTAAGATGACCTGAAGGACTACTAAACTCTTGAAACACATGTTGCACCAACATACGCTCTAGGTCAGATTTATATGGTTCGGTTTGTCTCAGTTTATCACATAGGGCCCCAATAGCAAGTAGGGCCCCATCCTTTTGTCGGTAAGGCTTTAACTCAGATGGTGCTTCTTCATATCTGATCGATGGAGATATAAACCAATAAGACCCTTTTCAGACTTTTTGACGGTTTTTGGACGTCATTGAAGATGAATTACCTCTTAAATATCTCGACTATATATAATATGAACTTTTGAAGGCTCTCTTTTCCACGTCGTCTTACTAACTCACTAACAAAGTCCATTGCTGCAGTTCTAGGACTGTAGAGGTCTTCAATGATATCTGTAGCAAAATAAGAATGTTTGGGGAAAAAAAAAGCACTTTAAAGTCTAAGAAGTATATCTAATGCATACTTTATTCAAAAAGGTAAATCATTTTGAAATGGTATATCCTTTTGATCATATTTGACACACAAACTATTCATACCAAAAACTAACAGTTTAGACAAAAAAAAAGTGTTTGAGATCAACCCCACCTGACCATAAAACAAAAATACTCATTTTCACCCGTTATCCGATCCCCTCATTTTTCCACCCCTATTGAAAGACTAACCATAACCCTTTCTGATGTATTCATGTGGATCTTCCTCCCAAAGCTTTTGATCATTTTCATTGAAGCACATTAACAGAAAGATTATTTCAAAAAGAACAACATCTAGTCTTGGTTGAAGCAGATTGTACATAGCAGTCTTTGAAATACTGCAGAAGTGTAATAAAGAAAATTTGACATAGAACGCAGCATTTAAAATATTGAAAAAAAGAAAGAAAGATGAACTTGATGCAATTTAAAAGTACCTAGTGCTCAAATATTGCAAAATAAGGTTAGTAACTCGGTCAGGTAAATAACCACCAACCCGAATCACGTCCAACAAATTTATATGACATTCTAAAATCTTTCCAGCATAATTTGTAATAAAATTTTGTGCAAAAGCTCGATTCTCGGGGTTTTGCAATTTTGTATCTCCAAACCTAAGGAACAAAAAGATTTTTAGATGTTAAGCAGTTTAAAAAAAATGCTTGAAAGATATATTAGGCCATGGCTCACCGAGTGTATAGACGATTGAGTATATGAATTGTCCACCTTTTAACCTTCCACCATCCCCATGACTTACGAAGCTCTAGGTCAACAGGTTGACGTTCTATTGGTACGGGTCGCTCCAATATAATTATGAAAAGTACCATCCAATCATTGAATACATTCAGGTCAAATAATTTCTTTGGTATCTCCAGCTGCATAAGTACAAAACGACAGTAATACACTCGGTTTCATTAAGTATAACTTAAAATAGCAACAAAAAGTTTAGTTAAAAAACAAGCATATAAGTATATCTCTTACATAAACCAAAGACCAGAAAATTTTGCAAATAAGTTTAATCAAATCCGCTATTTCTATTCGTGGATTTTCAATCTGAACAAGCTTGCTGAATATATTTTGCAAATAAGGAAACGTTTGTTCGACTATGTGATGAACAGGTGTCCTTTCCTCATCTGACTTAAATCTGTAAATGGGAAATAACAATTTATACAAGTGATACGGTAGCTTATACATAATTCACAATGTAATGTACTTACTCATATTTTCTCGAAAGGACTCTGAGGACATATAAAGCTCCGTAGACTTGTTGGGTTTGCAAGTTACGTGTGACCCAGTGCAAAAGACTAGGCCATCGCTCTGGATAATCAGCATGTATTATCGTCTTGAGACACTCACCTAATTGTACCCTATAAACAGTTTATAGGAAGTGCATTAAGGAGTAATGGTGAACGACAATTAAAAAGGATTTATTATTACCTTAATAACGGTGGAACTTGTGCTATAAAAACAAGAATGTTTTGCCTCACCAAGTCTTTATCGCTTGGCAAAATCTTTGATTGTTCCTCTATGGTTAAATAGAAGGTTAGATAAACATTCAAAGGTTAAAAAACTTCATTTTTTATATGTCAAATACATTATGCAACCTAGTTATAATATCTTCAATTCTACATATGTCTATAGAATTGGTTGATTCTGGTTATATTGTATTTAACTCATCAATTGTGTTGAGAGGAAAAATATTTAGCCAAAAAAGGAAATGAGTCGAAAGTTGCCGAAACTTGTCACTCGGATGGCTTATTTTGAACAGCTTGTCTGCTTTGGATATAACCACTTTTCAGGTCAACCCAATCCTAGCCAACTTGTTTCGACCCATACCAAAAATTATTGACCCATTAACCAACCCAACCCTCTCATTTCGCAGTACCTGGCAACAAGAATTTCCTACCAAACAAAAGTTTCACCTGCAAACCAATATATATACTCAAGAAGACATGTACCTGGATCAAAAGGTGACCAGTTTTTGGCTATAAAATTCTTAAAATGAATACTAGCAACCTGCCTTACACCCATATCACAATTTCCATTTACAATGATCTGCAACAGCCTCACCAAATGCTGAGGACTATACTGACACTAAAAACAAAACAAAAAAATTATGGTAAATATCAACTAACTAAACACAGTTAAGAATTTTAATCAAGGATTAAGTTAACAGATTACATGATAAAGAGTTTTTTCAGCAGCTTTTCTTTGATCAAGATTGGAGCTAAGTGCTGCTTTCAGAACAACAGAAAGAGTTGTTAGATCCATGTTGCAATGTCAGAAATCAAACATTAATCAAACTGGTAATGACAGAGTTTCTAAGGATATTTTTAAAGATACTGTAGTATTTAAGGTTGTTTTGCTATCCGTTGACTTCCAGGTGCTTAGTTGTAAATTTAATTTCTTTTTCCTTTTTTTCTTTTAGTATTTGTGTTTTGTTATTGATACAGTACTTTTTACTTAAGGCCTGTTTGCTTGGAGGTTATAGAATCAAATGAGGGAATTTTTTTTATAAACAAGAGTTTTGTTGATACAAGTAACCAAACAATGGAATTATTTGTGTAAGAAAACCCACACAAACCAATCCAGGCATTAAGGGTGGGAGTGATCAGACATTTTGACATTTCAACTGTATTTACTTTCTCTCTCACTTTTTATTAGAGAAGGATTCTCTCAAGTTGTATAACACAACTTGACTCACGTTAAACAATTGTGAGCTATTGGATTTGATCTAATGGTTCAAATCAAAAAAAGTTTTTTTTTATGTGAGCCATTGGATCAAATCCATTGGCTCATAATTTCCTAACTTGAGTCAAGTTTTTTTTACAACTTGAGAGGAAAAAAAAGTGTAGCTTGGCAGGGACACCTCAACCATGTGTACCTTTTGATACCCAACAAAGGTTTGATGCCTGTGAAATACCTGATCGCGATACCCACACCATGCTGCTAGTCCAGATTCGAACTCGCGCCATTACAGCATCACATGGATAGACCCGGATATTTGCGGTAGTTGGTGGCCATCTGCGCTAGACAACTTGAGAGGATCTTTCTCCCTTTTTCCTGACCATATATTTTCATTTTCTTAGTTAGATAATAATCTTTTTATTTTATTATAAAATATATTTAAATAAATAAAATTTATCTCCCCTAATCCTACCTCAAATTCAAATTTCATATAAAATCTAAATTCGAATCCAACCCCATTTATAAACTAAATGAATTCTAGTTCTTTGATCCCAAAAATTGCACCCAACATAATTGAATGACAAACGACGTCCCTCATACATTCTTTCTTATAACAGATGTTTCTATCCTCCGTTACTCATCTCACGTGAAAGTATTTTGGTCTTTTTTTTTTTTTTTTCTTATCTATTACTCTATAGTCTTTAATAAATACCACTATTTTTCATTTTTTGCTTAACATTGTTCTCCTCAATTAAACATCTCTAATTCACTCGATTTGACATCTTCACTCCTACTTTAATAATGATGGTTTGCTAATGTCAAAGACATGGTTTTATTGTTGCCCTCAAATGGTACGTTTGTTATTTATTGAACAACATTGTAAATCAACCATAGTGAAATGATTGTAAGCTCATGTCTCACTCATTTATTTTGACACATCATATGTGTATACTTTTTCACTCCAAATTTACACTTTTTATTTTGGCACTTGCATTGATATTGTGCTTAGGCATATTTGTATACATACAACTTATGCATATCATTTTCCAAAATTAAGAAGCCTAACAAGAATAATAACAAGAAGAGTTAATTACATAAATGGTCATTATGGTTTGCCGGGTTTTGCAAATTTAGTCACTTAACTTTTCATTTACGAGGCTTAGTCATTGAGGTTTTAAATGGTTACGGATTGAGTCCAATTTTGGCAAACCTTAGTGACTATTTATGTAATTTTGGCAAATCACAATGACCATTTATGTAACGAAATTGGACTGGATTTGTAATCATCTGAAACCTCAATAATTGGACCATAGTAATAAAAAAAAATCGGTGACTAAATCTTCAAAAATCGAAAAACCATAGTGAACGTTTATGTAATTCAGTCAAACAAGAATAATCAATAAGAGGATATCTTGGCTACAATTAAACTAGCCAATTGGCTACAATCTTAATCAATAATTATACTAAGAAAATTGGAAGGAAAAAAATGTGTGACTAGTTCATAACTCGTGACCTCTTGCATGCTAAGCAAAACCTATATTCTGAGGCTCACTATGCTTGAATTGAAACTTGTACTCCATCAAGACTATAAATAGCTATGTTTATAGTAAATCATGAAATTTAAAACTGTTAGAATCACTCCTAAACCTTTATTCAAGTGTTAGTTACTCATATGTAATAGGTGGCTTATTATGACCTTTATGTTTGTTTAAGGTCTAGCTTATGTAGAAGGCCCATAAGCTTAGGCCCATGTCCAATAAGGAAAAGGGAAGGAGTGGAGTGTTGCCCTAGCTCCTTGCCTATAAATACTCTTGTATAATCCTCACTTGAGGGTTGGTTGTTCAATTTATTTCCTTTCACACATACATCACATATAGGTCAATTTAGGTGTGTGTGTGTTTGGTTTATTGTTCAATCGCCTCTCTATCTTTCTATTAAGGTGTTGTAAATGAATGACAGTGATGGTATCAATCGCCAAATAGTTGGGTTAACACTTTCGTTTTTGAAGTTTTTTGTTCGGTCTTACGCGTAAACGTGGTTAACACTTTGGATCGCTTAAAAACACGTTTTTTATACTTTTTAATCCAAGATTCTTGTACTTTCAATATTTTAAGGTGTTAAAATAACTGTTTTTAGCAAAAAGCTTCAAACTTTATGCGTGGATCTAAGTTTTAAGCTTGTTTTTTTCATGGGTGTCGTTCTACGCGTAACCCGTTTAAATTTTTTAGTTCATCAAATTTCACACTTTGTGTTATTTTGGTGATATTGAAGCTATTCCATAACAAAATCTGGTTTAGAAACAAATTTGGGCACAATCATTTTACAGGTAATCTTACATCAAAACCCTAATATTACGCGTAAGTTATTCCTTGGTTTGATCTTCGTTTTCGTGGTTTACTCGGTGTTTTCTTGCTTGGATAAGCCTGAAAATACGTCGACTTTGGATATCTTTTTGTGATAGTGTAAAAGATCATTTGGGCAAAACCCTAAACTTACGCATAAGCATAAAGCTACGGCG
>OU343224.1:24530333-24751765 GCA_910596185.1 Chrysanthemum makinoi | reverse complement strand
GGTTGAATGGTCTTGATGCTACAAGCGCAATGAGAAGGGACACTGGCTAATGCATGCCCAAAACCAGGACTAGGGGCAGTGCTTATTTCAAAGAAGCTCTTCTTTTGGCTCTTAAGGATGAAGTTGGTGGAACTCTCACGATGACAAAGAAGAGCTTTATGGCAAATCTTGACTGGATGATGATATGGAGGACTTGGCCAATGCGGTACATTATGTTGATGGCTAATATGCATGAGTTACACATAGGTGACCGCAGGCCCGGTGTATGACACTGATGGCTTGTCTCGGTACGAACAAACCATATTTATCTCGATCTCATATCTCGCCAACATCACGAATCGGCAAGGTCGGAATGTTCAAAATCGCCGTCCACATCTCATTCGGCGATTTTCAACTAGACGTAGTTATATTTGGCGATCAAGATGACCAGCGGTTTCCCGATAATCAAATTGACTCCGTGGTTATACTTGAGGATCTCGGTAATGATCATGTTGAGACTCCGCGTTGAACGCCCGAACTTTGCCTCATCCGATTTTGCTCGTTTAATACAAGACCAACAAACCATAGTGGAAAAATGTCATGCCATTAATCTGGACTTGAAATGCAAAAATGCCTTTGTTAACCAAGGATTTTGAATGTTTACAAAAGCAACTCAACTTTTTCAAAACTCAAGAAAATCGTGAAAGCGGTTTTGAAGCGACCTTTGCCAAATCTTATCAAAGCAAAAATATTTAGAAAGAGGCATCATTGATCTAGCCGCTTGAAGAATGCTTTGTTATGAAATAGAACAAGAAACATGAACATAAAAAGCAAATTCGCTCTCACCTTGGAAAATCAAAAGCTAAAATTTGAGTTGTTAACTTGTCAAAAACATTTCTCTGCATACAAAAAGCATTCAACGAAGCGAATAGATGATCATCTTGAAGAAATTATCGGCTTGCAAAACAAACTTAAAGAGTTTAAAGCGTTGTTTACAAACATGGCGAGTCGGTCACAGCCATTGAAAAGTTTACTTTAAAACCCAATCCAAATGGATATGGACGAATCTTGCGATTACAAACCTAAGCTTTCAACAAAAGCATTCAAACCAAATCACGAAGTTTCGGTCACGAATATAAAGTTGATAATTACATGAGTGTTGTTGAATATCATCGTCAAGAGGAATTAGATGCGAGAAGCGAGAGTCGATCAAAATTAGAAAAAGTTGTTTACAACAAACCTTTTAACTATTCAAAAGCGGTCACTTTCGTCACACCAACGGGTTCTTCTAACACACCAAGGGTAATCATAAAAACACCTGAGTCTTCTAATGTTAATCCTCAACCAGATTATGCACAAACTTATGGTCCTTTACCTTCCATCGATGAAGTAAACTCAAAACACGAAAATCGAAAATTCTTAGATATTTGACATTTTCATGGTGACCTCAAACTTTACAACATGAGATAGAATATCATTACGAAATCAAAGTTCAACACTTTCAATGCTCTCTGGCGAGAACAAAGAGACATTTTTGAGAAAAATCTTTTACCAAATGTTAAAAATTTGAAAAGTTGTGCATTGTCTTGGAAAAGGACTTTCATAAGGAACTTGGATTGATGAAGGTCGTTTTAGAAAAGAAACATCTATTTCTAACACTAAGCGTAAAAAGAAACTGTTGAGAAAAGATGTTGATCGACTCTTGGAAGATGTCATACGTGTGATGTCCATAATGTTGTGTTATTGAATTCTTTGTCATATGCATTTGATCATATCTCTGGCTGATCTTTGATTACGTGGTAAATGTTGAGAACGATAATGTGCTTGGTCGAGTCCTTAAAAGTTGAAAACAAGCGATTGTCAAACGAACTTTCAAATGCAATACGTCGTCTTAATTGGTGTCAAAAGATATTCACGATCAACAACTTGCTTTTCAACACAAAATGCCCGATTTAGTGCAAAATCTTACGATCCTAAAATTGAGCAACTGGATGATCAAAGCGTGTCTTTTAAGTGTCAAATCTCAAAATATGAACAAGAACTTGTAAAAGTTAAAAGGAATATGGTGTCATATTTGATTTACTCAAAAGACTTCGTGATGAAGCATCAAATGAACTTGATCATTATCTTGCACACACTAAAGAAGTTATGCATTTCTTTGGAAATGTTCGGTACGAAAATCAAGATCGATTCACACTATCTTCAAGTTAAGAGAAATGTTAGGAAAGTATGAACAACTTCGCCAACCATCATTAAGAGATTAGCCCGGTAACACTTAGTACTCATGAACCTAGAATCCCTCTTGCCAAATCACAAGTTGCTAGCGTGCCTCCTTCTCTTGAAGCGAGGAATAGTTAGTCTTTTCCAAATGTCCGCACTTCACAGCCTAGGAGCACTACATTGAAGAATAGGAAGTTGCGACCTAAGAAAAGATCAATCAGGAATGCTAAAGTAGAAGAACAACCTAGGACTATGAATAAGACTCACGTTGCTTCCACTATAGATATTGCGTCCGGCAAATGTAATAGAAATAGTGATGTAACGAATGCTAAACCGTTAAAGTACTTTTGATATTGATCGATGCACCTTGTGTTATTTGGCGTAAAAGTATGAATTCCGATTGTCATGATAAATGTGTTGCTAAAGCTATCATCTCTCGTTTAAGGAATCCTAAGAACCGGAATACCTCTAGGCCCTCTAATCTTTCTAAGTGCATTGCTTGTAGACCGCCCTCTTTAGATTCTAAGAAGCGCATTCGTCACAGCTCGTTTCACCTCCTAGGAATGTAGTACCACCTAGTGCATTCACTAAGACTAAAGCAAATACTAGTTGGAGATGGCAGAATGGATATATAACACACTAGGATTTAAATGGATACCTATAGCTATTGATGTTTGTATATCTACTATAAGCGCTTTCGAAACCCTCTAACATTTAGGGTTCCACATCTACTTCTATTCCATCGTGTGATGCATTGTGTAGCGGTGTCTGAGATCATTCTCTGGATTGTTGATAGCGGATGTTCGACACATGATGGGCAATCTTAAGCTGTTATCAAACTTTATTGCAAAGTTCATTGGCCTGTCGGGTTAGGAATGATCACTTGGCTATCATGGGCTCACGGAGACTATGTCAATGGGAACATCGAAATAGCGGGGTTTATTATGTGGAAGGCCTCGGTCAATCTGTTTTCATTAGGTCGGTTTTGTGATGGAGATTTGGAGGTTGCTTTAGGGGAGAAAACTTGTTTCATTAGTGATCTACAAGGAAATGACCTTATATGCGGCTCGTAATTCAAGTCTTTACACTATCTCTATGCAAGACATGGTTGCTTCTTCTCCCATCTGCTTACTTTCAAAGGCAACATCAACAAAATCCTGGCTATGGCATAGTCGTCTCTCACATCTAAACTTTCAAACCATCACCAACCTTGTTCGACACAAACTAGTTGAAGGACTCCCACGATTTCGGTATTCTAAAGATCACCTTTGCTCCGCTTGTGAACAAGGCAAAAGCACTCGTGCTCATTTTCCTTCAAAGGTGGAACCGACTCTCGGCATGTGCTTCATCTTCTTCACATGGATTTGTGTGGCCGATCGCGTGCAAGCGATCAATGGCAAAGCTACATCTTAGTAATTGTTGATGACTATTCCATGGACTTGGGTCTACTTTCTTGAAGCAAAGATCAAGCTCCACAGAATGATCATCACCTTTCTCACGAAAATACAAGTTCACTCTGAAACACCGTTCGACTAATCGAGAACGAATAGAGCCTGAATTTGTTAATCAAACTCTTCGTGAATTCTATGAGAAAGTGGGAATTGACATCGGACATCTATTGCGCATACACGAACAAAGCGAGTTGTCGAAAGGCGAAACGAGCGTTAGTGGAAGGTGCAAGAACAATGTTAATCAATGCTAAACTTCAGTTACTTATGGGCAGAAGGCGTATCTCTTGCATGCTATACTCAAAACCGTTCTATGATTACAAGCATACAACAAAACACCTTTTGAGCGTCCACAGAAAACCGAATCTAAACACTTTCATGTATTTGGATCTCTTTGCTATCCGAATAATGATCGTGATGACTTTGGTAAGCTCAAAGCCAAAGTCGACATTGGAGTCTTTATAGGATCTTGTGATAATTCTAAAGGTTTCGAATCTGGAATCGTCGTACAAAGAGGTGATGGAAGCGATTCATGCTCATTTTGATGAACTTACGGAAATGGCCGAGTATAACGGCTTGGAACCGGACACAACCGCTTAACTTCCCCAAACCCCATCATCGGTGAACAAAGCCCCGACTTTTCGTCAACAAATGGAAAGGTTATTTGCTCATTTGTTCGGTGGCGATATTGATGAGCGTGCTCGGGTGTATCCTTTTTCCATTTGCTCAGCACGATAATACTCTTATACATATACACACGCTACAACAACTACGGTTGAAGAAGCACCACCAGTTGACTCCAACACACAGTTGAACAAACCGCTTCCAACAATGATGAACGGTGATGATGTTACGAATGAAGTACCCCCACCTGCAGATTTTGATCCAAATGCGTTCTTCAACCCGTTTGCTAATGAGGCTGCGCACGGATGTGTGCGAATCTTCAACAAACCATTTGAATCCTCAAATGCGCACAATGTATACCAACATCAACCCTCCACACATAGATGGACGAAAGACCATCCTCTGGAAAACATTATTGGCAACCCGAATCAACCAGTCGTTACGAGACAGCGTCTTCACCTGAGCGGTGAACATTGCATTTATGCACTCTTTGTCACGCCTGTCAACCTAAAACATCAAAGGCGCAATGACAAAAGACAACTGGATTGAATCCATGCAAGAAGAACTCAACCAATTCAAGCGTCTTGAAGTATGGGAACTGGTTGAAAGACCAACAAGGGTCTACGTCATTGGTCTCAAATGGATTTGTAAAAACAAATTGGATCTTTGAAGGAAATGTTATCGAAATAAGTCGCGTCTGGTGGCTAAGGGTTATCGTCGAGGAAGGGGAATGACTTTGAAGAATCTTTTGCTCGGTTGCCGTCTTGAGAACATTGGATATTTCTAGCGTTCGCGGCTCATATGAATATGACGGTCTATCGGATGGATGTCAAAACTGCGTTTCTCAATGGACAACTTAAAGAAGCGGTTTATGTCGACCAACGGATGGATTCGTTGATCACGAGTTTCGAATCCGCGTCTACAAAGCTGAACAAAGCTCGTATGGTCTCAAACAAGCTCCTCGGGCATGGTGCGATAAGCTATCATCTTTCCTCATTGCTAATAATTTCACCAAAGGTTCGGTTGACCCAACTCTTTTTATACAATATCACGGGGCACATATCTTAATTGTTCAAATTTCGTGGATGACATCATTTTTGGGTCTACACATAAAAGTTTTCAATCGCTTTTGCAAAACTAATGAAGAAAAATTTTGAAATGTCCATGATGGGTGAACTCACGTTCTTTCTCGGACTACAAGTTCATCAATCACCCGTGGTATTTTCTTGAGTCAGTCCAAATATGCCCTTGAATTGTTAAACAAGTTTGGAATGAAAACACTGACACCTATGCCACACCAATGGCTCATACCAAGAAGCTAGGCGCTGATTTACATGGGAAATTGGTGGACCCTACAAGATACCGTAGTATTATTGGGTCTCTCATGTATCTAACGACTAGCGAGACGATATTGTCTTTGCCGTATATCTTTGCTCTGTTATCGATGCGACCAAGCTGAAACCCACCTCTGAGGCTAAAAGAATCCTCCGATACATAAAGGGAACCATTAACTTGGGGATCTGGTATCCGAAGGATTCGGGTTTAGAACTAATCGCTTTTGGGGCACGCCCGCAGGATGCTTAGACTCACGGAAAAGTACTTGGGAGCTTTACAATTTCTTGGTGATAAAGCGGTGTCATGGCAATCGAAGAAGCGGGATTGTACATATTTGTCCTCAACGAAGCGAGAATATGTAGCCATGTCGTCGTGTTGTGCTCAAGTCATTTGGATGAGAACACAACTCAAGGACTATGGTTACGTATTGACGAATCCGATGTCTTGCGACAATCGGTGCCATTGCGATCTCGTGCAACTTCGGTTCACACTGAAATCAAAGCACATCGATCTTCGATATCATTTCATCAAGGATCCGTGGAGCAGTGCGTTGAATTATATTTTGTGGAGTACGAGAATACCAATTGGCGGATCTTCTCACCAAAGCCTTGCCTCCCGCTAGGTTTAATGAGTTGGTCCAACGGATTGGTATGAGGTGTTTGACTCAAGAGGAATTGGATGACCTCCTAAAAGCAGTCTTAAAACACGTCAAACACCAAAATCTCTTTTGTAAATAATTTTTCAAAAACAAAATACAAAAATATAAAATCCGATAAAACAACAAAAATATTCTTCTAATCTAATTTTCTTTCAACATGGCAAGTACATTTCTTCCGTCAACACTTTAATCTTTCAAAATTCAATATTTTTCCGATCAAGTGTTGAGGGGAGAAAATTAATATACTTGTTTCAAAACATCCATTGTACTTGCATGTTATCATATCAGGTTGTTTCTTTTATCAATGGTGGTAAATTTTTACGTTTCAATGACACTCCTCGGACTAAAATTTATAACCTTTCATTATTTTCTTAAGTCGAGGGGGAGTGTCGTCAAGTTTCTTTCCTAAAAATCTTTGTTTGGTAACCAAAATGGAAGTTAAATGGCTTTTTGAAAAAGGAAAAGGTGGAGGGACCAAAACTGTCAAAATGTTAAAGTTATTTTAAATAAAACCCCACAACATTTCACTTCACATTTAATACTCTAACCTAACTAATCCTCGCTAGAATTCGTTCAAGAAATCCGTGCTTTAGATCATCATTTTGTAAGTGATTTTGTGTTTACAACATGTTTTTAAGCAATGGTTTTGAATTTTTCGAAAATCCAACGGTTAAATCGTTGTGTAATCTTGTTTTTGTGTTCTACGCGTAAGCGTATGAACACATGATCAAGAATTATTGTTTATGGTTAAGGATAGTGTCAAACGTTTCTAACCATCAATGATATCATTTTAATCATCAAAACTCACCCAGAACCGCGAATTGATGATTTAAGAATTTAGGGTTTATGAGTGATTTGGGTGTTTTCAAATGTGAAGGTTTTGTGGTCAAAGATTGTTGTGTAATGTTCATATCATGTGTTGAATTAATGATTTCCAAGCTCTATAACCACCCGAAACTCTAATTGATTAAAAATTTGGAATTAGGGTTTAAGTTCTTGAGTTTGGGTATTTTTGATTCACCACGATTTAGATGTTATAACTTGGTTTATAGACTCTCACAACATCTTAGAACTACTAGAAATTGTTTGGTGCAAATCCCATGGCTAGAAATTATCGCGTAATTCATTAACCCTTAGGGTTTTGACCTCTGCGTATGACTTCTACTCATAACTGTTTAACGAATGTTCATGCCATGATTTGTTGTTAAAATGAATTTTGTGTTAATATTGATGATTTGATGAATTTATTTGAGCTTGCTACGCTTAAAATTTAGAATCAAGGTCATTTGAATCTCTACGCATAAGGATTACCCTACGCGTAGTCATGTTATGTGTAAGAATAAATCCTACATAACTATTGCGTGTAGGTTCTACAATGGGACTCTGCGTATCTGTGAAGGATATCGCGTAAGCGATGACCTCTCGCATAAGGTCTACTCTACGAGTAAGCCTTACGTAAGGTATAAATATCACGCCTCTGGCGTAAGCTCACGCATAAGGTCCCCTTTTCCTCGCGTAACATTTCTTGCGTAAGTTAAGATCCTACGCATAAGCTTTGTCTCGGCGTATGTCATTCTCTGTTTACGCTTAACTTTGCCAATTCTACGCCAATGCCTTGATTGACCTTCATTATGAATTGTTACGTGTACAAACTTGTTAATAAACTTATCATAACGTCACGAATCCAATAATGTCACTAATAAACTTAAGCGTTTGATATGTTGTGAACAATAAGTGATAACATAAACTTTAAAACTTAAAGTTAACTAACTCACGAAACATTTCACGGCGTCATTGGACTATTGGACAAACAAGTGACTTAGGACTCGTAACAATCATTGACACTTACATTCAATAACTAGACAATAAGACCTTACGTTGACTAACATTATGTCTTCGATATGTTGGTTCTTTTGGCTAATGTTATTTCAGATCCGCGACATGGTGAACAAATGAATGTGGATGCATCAGTTCTTACAATTCTTGATATCTTTCGAGGGTTATCCGTTGGAAAGAACAACCTTAGGGTTGACTTTGACACCCTCACATGCACAGAATCTTCTTGTCTCATTGCGATTGGATATTCTCGAGGAATCATCCCTACGGAACATGCTCTCACACTCTGCCACAGTTCGGAGATCTACATTCAACAATTCAGGATTCTATGCGAGAGGGATCACTGGTCAGTCTTGTGACGGTGACACTTAATCACAAACAAGTCACTATCACTCCTCTGACTTACGGTACATTCTCATCATTCGGACATCGTTCAACCGACTTCTTTGCTACCCCTCTTGAAGAGCCATCTACGAAATTCTTGATAGATATTGGTTATGATGAATCTTCAGGAATCATTACTAAGCACTCTCACGTGGGCGAAGAATATTCCTCAACCATGGAGAACACTCTACATGATCATCACCAAATCGGTCTCAGTGCGTGGCGGTGGCTATGAGCATCCCAAGCTCATGGGCTACAAATTTTACGGTCATTGATCAACAAGAAGGACATTGAAATGAAACGATATGGGAGGACATGATGCTATTTCACAAGCTTGGCTCAAGATTCCTATGTCGGATACACCAAATTGTTGATCGAGCACTTGGACTTCATCCGATATCCCCGAGGCTCAATGACCGAATAATCCGCGACATATTGTGAACCCATATTATCTACATTAGAATCAAAGTCGTCAAAAAGCGGTCACGATGTGCGATCACCGACTCTACAGAAATCAAAAGCTTGAAACATACAAAAGGTATCGGTTAGCCGTAAAAGAAAGCAAAGTTGATCATCTTGATGAAAATCTTACGGTACACTACTCGGAGGACCGAAAGGCGTCTTTGGAAGTGCAATAAGCAGAGTCAAAGGAAGGTCCCAAAGAAACCTACTCCAGAAGAAAGTTCCTCTCCAAGGAAGTTGCTCCTATTCCTACACGAACCGCAAAAAGCTCTTGGGCCGAAAGCTCTGAAGATACACAATGAGAGAGGTCCACTACTCTGGCTGCAAAGGATGACTCTCCATCGTACCAAACCTAGTCAATAGTTGAACATGGCAAAGGAAAGACTCCTGTACTTGTGCCATATGATGAAAGCTCAGAACGTGATGAAGAGCAACGGATACCTCATACTGAGGAAGAAGTTCAAATTCCTTAGACTCCAACACGTGGCAAAAGAATTTGCTAAAGAACAAATGGGTGGGCCCGGAGGGTCAAGTGGTGCGGCTCGACCTTCACCCGATCGATGCGGTTAATCAACCCGATAGGGATGCGGTGCCACCACTGGTACAACAACAAACCGTTGTGAAGATACTCTTGAGTTTGATTTTGAGGAACGAGAATCGAGAAATGGAGAAGATTAAAAGGCGATGAAGAAGTCAAAGCCAAAGCCGATGAACAAGCTAAGTCGGCAATGAAGAAGATGTTGGTATGATACGTTTCTTCTAGATAGTCCCTGCGATCAAAGGAAGAAACTTCGAACCTCCAAGGATCAAGTCTCCTCACATCTCATCATCATCAGATTCTTCTTCTCACTCTTCACCACCACCATCAAAGAATCAACCAAATCATCATCCGATCGGTGAAGAAGCCACCTCGATCTTGGATTTCTCATACTCATAAAAATTGTAAAATTTGTCAAGTCGAAAAAGAAGGACATGCTCTCAGAAGCTGAATTGGTTTCTTGCGACCAAATCGCATATCTACATGATGAGAATGACAAGATCACGAGAATGAAAGGGAATATGTTGAAGCTCATGCGAGGATGATCTGGGAAAATGGGCGAGAATGATGAAGGCTACACTCACAAGTACCTTACGGATATCGTTCCTAAAGTCACAAAGGAGATGTTTACCAAACAACTATATCCAGAATCTTATGCGGGCCAAGCAAACTATAAGATCAACACCCTTAACGTCACAATCAATCCATCGATCCGTAGTTTTCTCGGATAATGAATTGGTGGCCAAGCTTGTCACACAAATGTCGCGATCAGGACATTTACTTGATGAAGGAAAGTTGTTTCAAGCATTGTTGGACTACCAACTTCAAGAAGCATGTAGATTGAAGTGAAAAGTCTAAGCGTCCTAGAGCGATGAAGATAAGTCGGATAAGAATGATGAAGCTAAGCGACAAAGAAGTCGGTGAATCATCTTCATGCCACCACCTCCCCAACGGCCTCTGCTCAACAAAGGTCTCCTCCTCGTTCTTCTCTGAGATAAACCTCATGATTCCGAGACACCACCCGGACTCAAAAACCGGTGATTACTTTGAGTATACGGGTGGTGGCGATGAAACACCATGAGCCTACAACAACCCACCTCTCCCAAACAAGTAAAGAAACCGGAACCTCATCTAGGCCTAAGAAGCGAGAAGAAAAGGCCCAAAGGCGAGCGTCCTATCATGGCTAGATGAAGACACCAGAAGAATTTGAATGGTTTCTACACTTTTCAATTCCACCTACCTGAAGAAGGTCAAGATGCGGTAGACGGTAATACATTGGAGCATGCTAAGATTATGCAAGAAAAGTTCCATGTGAAGAAGATGGCAATCCGAGTTGGCGAATCAAGAATGAAGCTTTTCAACTTGTGGAAGCGACTCGAGAAAGTGCCATCGAGGTCGAATATCACCTTGAAAACATTGCTCGAGCTATGTCTAACAACATGGATTGGCTCAACCCGGAAGCAAACATTGACTTCACACACAGGGACAACCCTCCATACTACAAGTGGTCAAAACCTCTACCAACAATTGGTCGGATGAACCAAGGATTCCATTCGGATATTTCTTCAACAAAGACTTGGAATTTCTTCTTCACGGTGGCGATGGTTCAAGGAAATATGCTACATCGTTGACACTTCCATTCCCGGCAGACTATATACTCGGCTGCATAGCCATCGAGGAAGTGCCAATCACTTGTTCTCCAACAAAGTGGAAGCCTACGACCGAGATGCATTGTACGGGATTCATCATTGGCGGAGCGCCGAAGAATCTATTCTGAAGCTTGCCGAGGTTGAAGTCTCAACATGCGGTATTGTTCTAAAAGTATCGTTGCCATCATACACGTCGATCTTTCATCTAAGTGGGACTACACCTTCCTAAAGAATATCGTGGTCAAGCGACAAGATGAAAGGGATTATGCTTTCTCGAAGTGACTTTGAGAATTTGTCCATCAACGACATCGAAGACATGTACCTTGCCAAAGTACAGGGTCTTATGAGACAATTCTCCCTCTGTCAAGCATGAATTCATCAAGTCATTGCTCATCTTCATCAGACGCATAGTTATCCAGAGCGTGTAGAAGATCTCAGTTGGCGGTTGAATCTTATCAGGCTCGTGTCAACTTCACTCCACAGCAGCTTGATCTTCCGACATCAACGGCTTCACAATATACGCTCATCGAAAACCTTTACGTCGTTTGCGGTGAACTTCAAAGAAATTGCTTGATGGCGTGCAGAGATCTTCATAAGTTTGGAGATCACACTTTGAAGATGGTTAGGGGCGGATTGGCTTACCGGTTGAAGGATATACATCGAAGATGGGTCTCCTAAGCGATGGAATTCTCGGAGGTCGAAGGGGCGTGAAGAGGATCATCACCATGATTGATGAGCGGTATAGAAGGGATCGGTTAGAAAAAGCTATGTTGGTGGTCGACCCGGGAGAAACATCATCGGCTTTCAGCGCCGACTCACACTCGACATCTCTGGACTTCACGGTACCTTGAATTGCTTCTTTCATTATCAATTTGGATGTATGATTTATTATGTCTATGGCTTGTGCACACATTACATTGTACAACCCGCACTTGTAAATAAAGGACCTGTGGTGCGCGATTGCCACAATCCTTATAAAGGAGCGAAAGCTTCTTACTTTTGAGTAAAACCTATCAAACCTTTCATTTTCAAGGTTTTGCTCAAAAGAACAAGTACTTTCCTTATGATTTTCAAAACCTCAACCGTTTATATCACTTGTTGAGGGGAGTACTTGAATTAAAACTTTGTTCAAAATTGTTCCGTGGTCATTCTTCCCAACACTTCGAAATGGTCATATTTATTCTCAACTTTTCAAAAATAACATCACATATGCCATTTTTGAGAGGGAGAAAATACGTGATAAGAAATATGTTGTGTAAATGCAAATGAATCTTTGTGCTATAGACTTAACCCATGAATTGGCGAGATCTTAAGCTGTAGTAACTTCGAAAAGACTTGTCGGGCGGGTAATAATTTCAAGCTAGTTCGCTAGTGATGTAACGTGTCTCGCAAAGGACTTGTCCGAGTAGAATGTACCATTCGAGAAAGTCTTGGTAGACATGAACTCACGGCGGGTTTGACAACCTTTAGAGTTGTCTACACCTTCAAGGTAGTTATTAGAGCTAGTTGTCACCTAAAAGCTGACAATGCAACTCTTTAACTATGCCACGTAACCGTGACTCGCGGGGGAAATGTCTATCTTGAGTTATCAATTCAAAATATGCGCTCTTTCCTCACTGTGCATTTTAACCGTTAAAACTCTTAAGCACATGTGGAGAGGGAGTATTTATGCAAAATCTTATCTCAACAGTGGTACTAAAATGTTTTTCATTCACAAACACTTTGAGAGATTTTTCTCAACAGTGGTTTTAATGGCAACATAGGTTAGTCATGGAGTTATAAGGTGACTAAGGTTAGGAATAACCGTCCTATGATCCACCAGAGCCGGAGGGATCTACACAAGGACACCACAAATAGTTAGTATTTAGAAGTCCTTAGGTATGATTATAAAAAGGAGAAAATGAGAATCGGAGAAAGAAGGAGTTGAAGAATTAAAAGAAATGCAAAGAAAAAGGTGAAAAGAAATAGCCCTCAGTTATTCAACTTAGGGCGGAACAGGGTTCAATTCATATGCTACTTGGTTGTCACTTAGTGACGCCGGTATTGAAGATTAAAAGTCGTCATGGACCCGGTGGCGCATGCACTAAACCTTCTTAGCCACTCAAGTTTCTCTCAACAGAAGCTTGTTTCATTCTCACGAGGAACCCTACGTAAACTATCGGCTTTCTCTTAGATATTTCTGGTATTGAAGAAGGAGACCCTCTCCCTAGTCTCCTTCAGGAAAACCAAAGCGCACTATTGAGTCTAGAGCCACGAGATTCATCAAAAGATCTCTTAGGTACACTTGACATTTCATCACTTGATATTCAACAATAAGAATTTCGGTGGTACATTATCGAGTCCTTCACGGATCTTAGCAATCTGTCGAGAACATTTATGAGAGGTTCACATTTGTGATCCTCAGTATTGAATGGAAACTCCGCGGTCAACATCAAACGACCTTGGCGGCCGGGTAAGCAACGCTCCCGTGGATTGCGTTTAGTGGTCTCAAGCGGTCTGATCGTGAGGTGATGCTTGTGTACCTCGTGACTCATCGAATCGTAGGTGTACTTCGGTACATCGTGTTATCTCACTTGTGGGACTCCGATTGAGCGACGCTTTGTAAATTAGAGTTGTGTTTTCACACTATGCTATTAACACTCTCGAAGTTCAAACTTGTAAGTTCTGGAATCCGCTTATTACTAACCGTTTTAATGTTTTCTTCTTATGGAAGCTCTGGGCGAATGATCGTGCAGATTCTTCTCATGCTCACGCCAACATCATCACTAATGAAAGTTCTATCCAAAAGCAACACAACAGTCAGAATGATTCTTCATCTAATCAAAGAATCTACAAAGTTAAAGACTTAAAGAACTTCATCAGTACTGAATTCCAGCGTCAAAGAGCGTGTGAGCATGTTGAAGAATGGCGTGGAACACGTAGCGGCGGAGAACTGAGGCGGAGACTTGATCAGAACAACAACATACTATCACTTTCATCACAAAGAACAATGATCAAAGAACAAAGTTAAAGATGACGTCAAAGCATAACGTTCAAAGTAAACTATCTCTCTACACTGGGGAGATTGTTCAAATCAAGGCAATTCTTCTCACAAGAAGAAGAGTCAGGGAAGCGTCAAAGCTACTATTACATCAACGCCTTCACCGTTTTTCATCACCAACACTTGAGTGTTTGTTACTCATATGTAATAACACTTGAGGGGAGATTGTTGGAATCACTCCTAAACCTTATTCAAGTGTTAGTTACTCATATGTAATAGTTAGCTTATTATGGCCTTTTTGTTTGTTATTAGCTTTAAGCTTATGTAGAAGGCCCATGAGCTTAGGCCCAAGCCCATAGGAGAAAGGAAGGAGTAGGAGTGTTGCCCTAGCTCCTTGCCTATAAATACTATGTAATAACCCTCATTGAGGTTGGTTGTTCAAGTTATTTCTTTCACATACTCCTACGCGTAACCGTCTCACTATTATCGTGTGTGTGTGTTTGATTTCTTGTTCAATCGCCTCTCTATCTTTCTTATAAGCTTGTGTGGTAAACCTTGTGACCTAACAGAAAGGGTTATAGAATTGTGCCTAATTCTCTAATTGCATTTGGTCTTATCCCAAGTAGATATTCGTGATACCAGGCATTAGGGTCGAATAGTTTTACTGGAAAGTGATCTACGATTCCAAGTGATATCCGGTAACACGAAGTGGTATATATTCTTCAACTGACTCTTTGTTGTTCTGCTGAACAGTTATTGATTATCTTTACCCTGCTGCTGGGAGATACTACCCCAACAATCAAAGTAAACTATTTTGTGATAATCAATGGCAGCTGCTGCAATGAAACACATGGCTTCAAACTTTGCTAAGCTGGATAAGTTTGAAGGGGTGGCCTTAGGATTGAGAAGAAGATGCACTTCTTCTTTGTCAAGTATGAGTGTGGTGTATGTGCTAACACACCCATTCCGATGATGGTGATGATGCTACTGTGGAGTAGATCAGGAGGAGGAGAAAATGGGAGAATGATGACTACATATACAGAGGCTTAATTCTCAATGGTATGTCTGATTCTCTGTTTGATATTTATCCGAACTTTGAATCTTCCAAAGAACTGTGGGATTCCTTGGATGCCAAATATATGTGTGAGGATGCATCAAGTAAGAAGTTTCTTGTTAGTAATTTCACAAATTACAAAATGACTGATTCAAGACCAGTCATGGAACAATACAATGAACTTCTTGGAATACTTGGAAGGTTTACACAACACAATATGAACATGGATGAGGCCATTAAAGTCTCATGTGTCATTGACAAACTCCCTCCTTCTTGGAAAGATTTCAAGCATACCTTGAAACATAAGAAAGAGGAGTTAACTCTGGTTGAGTTGGGCAGTCATCTGCGCATTGAGGAATCTCTTAAGATGCAGGATAATGACAAGACAAAGAGTAGCAATGCTCTGGACCATCATTGTCAATATGGTGGAGCATAACAACTCCACCAGGTACAATGACAACAAAGGCAAACGCAAATATCATGATAACATAAGGGCAGATCCTAACAAGAAGGCAACACCTACTTGTTGGAAATGTGACAAGACTGGTCACATTAAAAGGGATTGCAAGGGTGTTAAAGTTGGTGGTAAAGCCAATGGATCAGGCACTAATGGTTCAGGGTGTGGTGGTTCTTCCAACTCACTGAAAGGTCAGAATATGGTTAATAAGTCTTTTGTGATTTATTATGTTACATATGTATCTGAATCTCATTATGTGCAGGATGATGATGTTTCGTGGTGGGTTGACTCTGTTGCAAGATTCATGTATGCAAAGATAGAAATTGGTTCAAGACTTATGAGTCACTGAATGATGGTTCTATTCTTCACATGGGAAACGAGTCAACAGCCTTGGTGCATGGTCGTGGTTTGTGTAGATCTTAGGTTTAGTTCTGGAAAGATTGTAACTTTGTTTAATGTTATTCATGTTCCTGATATAAGGAAAACTTGGTTTCAAGTAGTGTTTTGAATAATCATGGATATAAACAAGTTATTGAGTCCGATAAATTTGTGCTTTCTAAGCATGGTGTTTTTATTGGTTTTGGTTATTTATGCAATCAAATCAAACAATGTTCCCAACTTTATGACTGCCACACAACTCCTATAGCATGCAAAACTTGCCATGTACATTAAAAAGACAAGAATGTAGGATGGGTTGATCCCAGCTTTTGACATGGACACTGGAAAGTGTAAAACTTGCATGTTGACCAAGATAACCAAGAAACCCTTTCAAGGTGTTAGTCGTGAGACTAAGGTCTTGGAGCTTATTCACAGTGACCTGTGTGATTTGCATGTCACTCCTTCTTTGGGGAAATAAGAATACTTTGTGACGTTTATTGATGATGCTTCTAGGTTTTGTTATGTTTATTTGTTACATACCAAGGATGAAGCATTAGATAAATTCAAAGTGTTTAAACTGAAGTTGAATTACAACTTGGGTCTTTGATCAAAATATTAAGGACTGATAGGGGAGATGAGTACATGGATACTCGTATTTTCAGATCTGTTGGTATAATCCATGAAACGGCCTTATACTCCTCAGAAAATGGTATTTCTGAAAGGAAACAGGGTCTGAAGGAGATGGTTAATTCCATGTTGTCCTTTTAACTGAGTCAAGGGTTCGGGGTGAAGCTATGTTACAGACTTGCTATTTATTAAATAGGGTTCCCAAAAAGGAGAACAAGGTTACCCCTATGAACTCTGGACTAAAAGGAAACCCACACTGAACTATCTCAGGTCGGGGTTGTAGGGCTGTTGTAAGACTCCCTGATCCAAAGCTAAAGACTTTGGGTGAAAGAGGCATGATGCATCTTTGTTGGATATGCTGAGCATTCCAAAGCTTTTAGGTTCTATGTTATTGAACCTAATGATAATGTTTCAATTAACTCAATAATTGAATCAAGGGATGACTTGATGAGAATAGATTCTCATCAGTCTCTAGACCAAGTCAGAGGATTCCTAATGGAACTCATGACAGGGTGTATCGAGGTCCCGATGATAAACCATCAGTGGTCCCGATGAGGTTGTGGTTTAACAACTGAACCTTGCGGGAAGAGCAAAAGGGTGGAATCCAAAGTCATTTGGACCAGTTTTCAACTATACTTAGTTGAAGGAACAAGGGATGAGGTCTCTGACCAATACTCCTAATGCTTCATTGTTGAGGATGATCCCAAGACATTTGAAGAAGCAATGAAGTCCCAGGATATTGCTTCTTGGAAAGAAGCAATCAATGATGAGATGGATTCCATCATGGGGAACAATACTTGAGTGTTGGTTGATCTACCTCTTGGTTGCAAACCTCTAGGTTGCAAATGGATTTTCAAAAGAAAATGAAGGTAGATGGAACTATTGAAAAGTTCAAGGCTAGACTAGTCATTCAGGCTTTAAACAAAAGTCAGGGATAGACTATTTTGATACTTATGCCCCTGTGGTATTGTCATACCATAAGGCTGATTGCTATGGCATCTATTCACAATCTGATTATTCATCAGATGGATGTGAATACAGGTTTCTTGAATGGTGAATTGGATGAGGAGGTTTATATGAACCAACCTCAGGCTTCATCATGCGGCAATGAAAACAAGGTGTAAACTGATTAAGTCTCTTTATGGACTTAAGCAGGCACCTAAGCAATGGCATCAAAATTTGATGAAGTGGTTTTGTCTAGTGGTTATGTTCTTAACCAAGCTGACAAATGTGTGTATAGCAAATTTGATGAATCCGGTAAAGGAGTCATCATTTGTCTATATGTTGATGACATGTTGATCTTTGGCCTGACCAAATCAGGTTGACGACAAAGGAATTTTTGTCATCAAGGTTCTCCATGAAGGACATGGGGGAGGCTGATGTTATCCTTGGTATAAGGATTAAACATGAAAGTAATATAATTTCTATCTCTCATCTCATTATATTGAGAAGGTTCTGAGGAAATTCAATTACTTTGATTGTACTCCAGTGAGTACACCTATGGATACTTGTGAGAAGTTGATGCCTAATCATGGCAAGGCTGTATCTCAACTTGAGTACTCTAGGGTAATTGGCTGCCGATGTATGCCATGACTTGTACAAGACCTGATATTGGTTTTGCAGTGGGAAAATTGGCAGGCGGTATACTAGTAATCCTAGTGCGATCACGTGGCAGGTTCAAGTCTTGAAATTTGAAGAGAACTATGGATTATAGTCTCTCATATATACGGTTACCCATCAGTGTTGGAAGGATACACTGATGCAAGTTGGATTAGTAACAGAACAATTCGTCTACCGTGGTGGGTATTCCTACTTGGTGGAGGTGCAATTTCTTGAGCATCCAAGAAGCAAACTTGCATCACCAGTTCAACAATGGAATCTGAATTTGTGGCTTTAGCAACTGCGGTAAAGAAGCTGAATGGTTGAAAAACTTGCTTCTTGAGATTCCATTGTGGCCTAAACCTATAGCACCTATTTCTATCCGGTGTGATAGTGCAACTACATTGGCTAAGGCTTATAGCCCGATGTACAATGGTAAGTCTAGACACTTAGGTGTCAGACATAGCATGATTCGTGAGCTTATCATGAATGGGGTGGTATCTATAGAGTTTGTGAGGTCTCAACAGAACTTAGCGATCACTTGTGAGGGTCGGCTAGAGACTTGGTTATAAAGTCTGCTAAAGGGATGGGTTTAAGTCCAACTTAGTTACTAAATGCTAGGACACCCACTCCTCCTAAGGAAACTTGGGTGAGTTCAATGTGAAAATTTGAACATTCAGTGGACTGGAGCACATGCTTTTATACATCCCAAGGTTGTGCTCAGAACCTGCGAAAGGAGGATGAAGTCTTTACTTCTTAATGGTTAATTTTCTTTGAAAAAGTGCTTGGGAGGAGCATGACTAAAGAGGAACCACCTATGTAAATGTTGAAGTTTTGCCGCTTCAGGAAGCTTTGGACTTTTAGCTTTACAACATTTATGAATTTGGATATGGACACATGGCTTGTATAGTGTCAGGAGGTGATAAGTGTTTGAAAACTTGTGTGTATTTTATCTTCAGGTATTCAAATGGGTTGAAGCGTTCAATTCTTAGAACACCCTGATTCTCGAATATTTGAAACGTGTAATTTACTAAGATGGAAATTCAATCCTCAGGACATTTTCATTTATGCACATGTTTTGCTTGATGTTTATTTTTCATGCAAAGGAAGTGAACTAAATTTGGGGAGGATTGTTGGAAAATTTAGTGCACTTGTGGGATTAGTTCACACCTTGTAATGGGTTAGGAGGTACGGAGTGTACACCCATAAGGTCCATGAACACCTTGACTCTTGTAGTGGTTGTATTGGTAGTGCTTGGTGAAAGTCTTTACTTTGTGGTTACCATTGATTATCGGTGTTTCCAGGCGAGTACTTCCGGATCGGTGTTTTCACGAAGTGGTGTTTCCAAGTGGTGTTTCTGAGTAGTGTTTTACACGGCGGTGGTGTTTCCGGCGGTGTAACCACGATAGCACTATGAAATCTTTAGTGTTAAAGTAATCTGCTAATGGTATGAAATGCGCTAGGTAATTTAAAGAATCTGCTAAATGGCAGTTACAATTGCTTAATGACCCGTTTAATTGGTCATGTAACACTACTTGACTATAATGGGGATAATTATGAGGCTATTAATGGGCCGATTAATACTCATAATTCCATTTGACTAGCTAAGAGTTACCTCCTATAAATAGGAGATCTGATTATGCATGAAGGACATACAGAAAACACTTATAAGCGAAAGGGTTATAGAATTGTGCCTAATTCTCTAACTGCATTTGGTCTTATCCCAAGTAGATATTCGTGATACCCAAGCATTAGGGTCGAATAGTTTACTTTGGAAAGTGATCACACGATTCCAAGTGATATCCGGTAACCACTGAAGTGGTATATGTTACTGCTGACTCTTTGTTGTTTCTGCTGAACAGTTATTGATTATCTTTACCCTGCTGCTGGGAGATACTACCCCAACAACAACAACACCATACAAGGGTGGGGGAATCACCAATGTGAGCTTTTTGGTAGACACAACCATATGAAGATGTAGCTTGACAAGAGTACATAAAGTACATAAAACATACATAGAAGATAAAACTGAGCATCCTTAAAGGAGCCAGACCTAAACCAAACAGATCTAAAGTCGAAACCCAAGGCAATAGCAAGCCATCGATGACGGACCACAACAGATCTGAGAGAAAGAGATCGGATGGTAACGGATCTGCGGCGAAGATGGAGATAACTTGAGATCTCGAGTAGGGCTTTTATTGTGGGAAAGGAAAAAGTACAAGAAAGATGGGAGAAGGAGGAGTCGAACTGCCATTTGAAATCGACCGCCGGAGAAAGTTGAGATTTGTTTGGTAAGGGTTAGGGTGGATTGGGTTTATTTTTTAAAGAGAGGTCGGAGACAGGTTGGAGAAAGAATGATTCATGCATATTTTTGGCTACTCAATGCATAGATTAGCTTGATTTAATGTAGCAAAAATGTTTTTTTTATGATGAGAAAATTTTAGAAATGAGAAACAAATAGTAGATATGTTATAGGCTTAATAATATAAAAAAAGGATTTGTTAAATAATGTGTTGGGCAATACTTAATGCACATTAAATATATTATTTTTATCATATTTAAAGTAGTTATGTATTTAATCCACAATAAATGAACATAAAATTAAATTAAATATATGTTACTTTTAATTTAACAAAATTCAAAATTTATTTTATATTCAAATTAATTGTTAGCTTTAAGTGCCCGTTTGTTTTGTGACTTTGGAATGGATTTTGTATTGATGTGACATTAGTTACTTGTTTGTTATATTTTTTTAACCGAAAGAATGATAGATGGAATCAAAAATGATAAATGAGCACTTAGGTGGGATGTAACTCATTAATGTACTTTATGGGCCCTATTTATTTGTATCTTTCTATGTATGTGAATAACTTTTGTTATTTTATAATTTAAATAATATATTTTATTTCAAATTTATTATAAAATATGTTAAAATAAAACAATTTCTCTTTCATAAACCTACCTCAAATTCAAATCTTATATCAAATATAAATTCTAATCCAACCCCGTTTATAAACTAAACAGATAAGTATTGCTAATGAGCATTGTTTAGCAAATCTTACAAAACAAAAATAGATATGTATAAAAAATGTCAAAACAATAGTTATAGTTTTTATTTTTTCTTTTTCTTTGATAATTATGGTTTTCGACTTTTAAACAGACTAATCCACAGGTTTTAAACCTACCATCATAAAACACAAACCAAGTAATACATTTCATTTTCAAGAGGTTGTTCTGACCACTTTCGACGTTGTTTGCACCTAAGAGCCAGCGGTATAATAACACCGGATCCGGCGTTAACCTTTAACGAAAAGACGTTACGCCCCGTTACCCACACCTATAGTGGCGTTAAAGCCACGTTAACGCACCCATGTTAACGTAATAACAGGCGTTGATTCAATTTAGGCCGAAGAAAAAAAAATCACTTTACACCCCCACCCCCAAACGGCTACTAGCCGTTGGGATTAAAAAAAAAAAATCATTTTACCCCCCACCGCACCCCCCCCCAACGTATTTCAAACGGCTAGTTTCAAAAAAATTATAAAAAAAATCAAAACCATTTTATTACCACTATAAATACCCAAATAAAACACCATTTTTTTCACACTTCCACTCAATCCTCTTGTCTTATACTTCCATTACTAAAAAATGTCGGGAGGAAACAACGATGATACATTCATGAATCTTCTCGGTGGTTGGTGGAATACCTCAAACCCGGGTTTATCTTCAAACCCCAACGTCTCTTTTTCCAACCCACTAGGCTTGTCGAGCCAAGATCTTTTCCTACAACATCAACAATATCTGTTTTGGCAACAAAATCAACAAAACACCAACTTTCAAAATCTACAATTCTCACAACACTCACATGTAACCACCGGTAAATTTTCACTTGTATGATATTCTAACTAAAGAATACTTATCCATTTTTTGTAAGATATAGGATTTCACAAACACATTAAACCACAAATCATATGGGGCGTTCACAATGTTTAGAGAGAGAAAGTTAGAGAGAGAAAGAGAAGAGAGTTGGGAACTATGTGAAACAAAGAAAAATGGTATTGAAAGCTCCAACCCTCTACCTTGGGAGGTAGAGGGTATTTATAGTGTTTACAATAAGCACTCCTACGGGCGTGGATCAGGCATACAGTGGGTAAAGACCCATCCGTCTCCGCAGTTTTACTTAACTAACTCTTCAAACATTAAATAACTACGACTACGAGCTTTCTAATGATTACATATACTTGAGGTGACCGACACTTTAATGAATGAATTTTCTAACTCCTAACAATCTCCCGGAGGTCACCTCAATTTACAGGAATACAAGCAGATATTACATTAAGATTGTTCTTGAATTCTTGTTTAAGTTCTTAGCTCAGTAGCTCGTAGTCTTTGATTCTTCATGTTCCGCATGTTTGGATAATTCAAGTGGAGGTCTTTAACTGATCCACGTGATGATGCGTTTTGAGCCAGCTTTGAGATCATCAGCTTGTGTAAATCTCTGACTCTTCCATTCTGGTGTTGACTTTGTGTGATGTTTTGATAGTGGACCGACATGCTCACATTCTGGATCATGATATCTTCTTATCAGAGTAGCGGAAGCTTTAGTTGATTCACGATATATGCAGCAGCGTAGCAGAAGCATGGAGTGAGAATATCATAGTCATTGAAGCACTAATCATGATATCTTTTGAAATGAATGTGTTGTGTGAGCATGCGGCTATGGATTGATCTCTCCATTCGTCGGTACCAACGTGGTGTACATGCATAAAACAGTTAGCAATAAAGCGCACGAAAGTGTCTTTGATCACTTTCGTTGAATTGATCAGTACAAGTACTGCCTATGATCAGGTAAAATTACGAAGAATCTCCTTGACAGGGTTTCGCAGCTGCTCTAGCTGTTCTCAAACCGGAACGTCTCAAAGAAGACAAAACGGAGTGAGTGAACCAACGAATTTGAGATTCACTGATTGATGAAAAGAGATTTGAAACAATAAGTCTTGCTCAAAATAAAGTGTTTTTGCAATACAAAGAAGGTTTTAAGGAAAATCAATTATCAATCATAAACACCTTTTATTTTTGAAATATTAATACACAGTCGATGTGCTAGAAAAGAGTTTTTAAGCGACGGTTGGTTTTCAAAGGTATCCGTCAATCCATAACCTGAACCAGGATTGATTCAAAAATTTGAATCGCCTCATTGTTTCATTCAGTTGTCACATGGTTGATCTATTGGATAGATCTCACATGCCACCTACCAAGAGCTTGTTTGATGTTGGCTCTAGAAGGCTTTCCATCTTCATTGTGAATATGTTAGCATATCTCTCAGATGTTCTGGCAAAACCACAAGGATAATGCGTAGGGCTCATAAGATATAATCTCTCTTTCCACATTGTGGGAAACAGAGAGTCTTCATTGACAGTGTCCTAATGAGATTTATTGATGATCTCGTGGCTCTAGACTCAATTGTGCACATTTGGTTCCTATGCCGGAGACTAGGGAGAGTGTCTCCTTCTTCAATATCAACAATCTCTAAGAGAAAGTCGATAGATTATGTCGGTTCCCCGTGAGAATGAAACAAGCCCTTTTAAGAGGAACTTGAGTTGTTTGGGAAGATGTAGTGTAGTGCGTCACTGGGTCCATGACGTCTTGTCTTCAAAGTGTTACCTTAGTAACCACCAGTAGCATATGTATTGAACCCGGTTTCTGCCCTAAGGTTGAATTGATGGAGGGCTATTTCTTTCACCCTTTTCATATTCAATTCTTTTTCATTCTTCAACCCCTTCAGTGCTTACCGAGACTTCATAACTAGAACCTTGTTGGGTTTATTCCAGTTCTAGCTCTATCTAGTGGTTTATCCCTGGGTAGATCAATCGGCTCTGGCGGGATCATGGGAACGAATACCTAACCTAACCATCCTTTTATCACCATACATAAAGTAAATTTGGTCGGTCTTTTTGGTATTGTTCATCAGCCATTGGAACCAATTGAAAACCATTTGAAAATCAATCCAAGTACTTGTGATACATGATCAAAACATTTTGTATCTGAATTGTTTTTGATATTTTAGAAAACGGCTCCCCCTCAACATGTGCATCATATGTTCGAAATCATTTTGGCACATGGAGGCAAGAGGAAGAATTCACTTCTTTGATAAATGTTTTCTAAAAATCTCGACATTACTTTCCCGATCAAAATAAGTGATTCAATACAGTTGAAAATATTTTCGGGAAAGAATGTGGTTTTCAAAAAAAATTTGCTCCCCCTCAATATGAGCATCTGATTTTGAAATTGTTTAGCACATATTAGGGAAAACCTGCACTTAGAGACAAATCAGTCACGTTTTAATCCATTTTGGTTTGATATAAATGCTCCCCCTTAACATGTGCATGGAAAATTTGAAATCGTTTGGCACATGCAGGGAGGAGAGCTTGTTAATCTCATATAAAACCATTTATTAATTTATCAGTTTAAATCTAATTTAAATCACAAATTCTCCCCTGATCACAATTTTCAAATCCTTTGAGAGTTGTGATCTCTATTGATTTAATTTAAATTTTGAGAGCTTTTGAGGAGAATAGTGACTTGCTTTTGAAAGACATTTTAACTAATAAGGATTAGATTTCAGACTTTAAACTCATTGACCATTCAAGCATAAATATCTTTTGAAAACATAACAATAGCATAGGTCTTTAACCATTTGTATAAAACATTGTTCATTTGATTATCAAAAGTAGACCTTGCTCGTTTTAGTGCCAATTGTTTGAAAAATACTCTTTTTAATTGATTGAAATCATTCTCCCTCTCAATCAATGACATGGTGGTTGATTGAGAAATAGAGATTGACAGATGAAAGCACAGATGATTTTCAATGATAATAGAGTACGGTATTTTAAAGCAATTTTTGTTTTCATTAGATGACAAATATTTTTTCAGAAGAATCATTAGACGGAAAAATATTTGGAAAGAAAAACATTTGTCCTTTTTGGTGACAAACATTTGTTTTAAGAAACAGAGCATGAGATTTGAAAAATAAGATAAAGCATGGCTCTGTTCTTTGCCTTTTAAAACGGGTTACTTCCTGAAATGACAATAAACAACCATTTTTCTCCACCTTATTTTTTTTTTTAAACAAGTTATGTACATTCGAAGAACATCTAAAAACCCGTGACATTCTTTGAATGTCAACACAAAGTCCGTAGATGACATCGAATAAAAATAAAAAATAATAATAAAAAAAATGACAAAATAACAATATTTTTTGGAAATTTTCAAGATTTTCTAATTTTTATGGATTTTTGAAAATTTTATAATTTTATATTTTCTTTTGTGGGTTTTGAAATTTTGTATTATGCTTTTTGAATAAATATATACAAGAGATAGATGAAGAAAACCGTTTTATCCTCGTCTTCCTCTTGAAGACGTTTGAGTGTTTCCGGTTGTAGGCTCTTTAAACCAAGTCGTGGAAGGATAAACTCAAAACGTTCTCTAGGAAGTGCTTTGGTGAAGATGTCTGCTAACTGATATTCAGACCTCACAAAATAGAGTTCTACCACACCTTTTTCCACTTGTTCCCGAATGAAATGATGTCGAATGTCGATGTGCTTTGCTCTTGAATGTTGAACGTTGTTGCAAGAGAGAGCAATGGCACTTTTGTTATCACAATACAGAGGGATTTTGTGAATTCAAAGCCATAGTCAGATAATTGGGATCTCATCCATAGGATTTGAGCACAACAAGATGACATGGCTATGTATTCAGCCTCTTTAGAGGATATAGAAGTACTCATTTGTTTCTTTGAAGACCAGCTCACAAGCTTATCACCCAAAAACCAAGCACCTCCAGACGTACTCCTTGTATCTTGACATCTGCATGGTCGGCATCGCATAGGCATTAGTGACATACCGGTGTCCTTTGGGTACCAAAGTCCCATGTTGATGGTTCCTTGGAGATACCGAAAGACCCGTTTAACCGCTTCAAGGTTATTTTTGGTAGGCTTAGGTATCTATAACACATGCATCAGCGAACGAATATCAGTCTACTTGCTGTGAGGTACATCAGGGATCCAATCATATTACGATATTTCGTTTGATCTACCATGATCCAGGTGGTCCTCATCAGTTTGGTACGTTCTACCATGGGAGTGTCAATTTATCACAAGTGTCAAATCCAAATTTATTTAAAATTTCATTTGCATATTTAGATTGATTAATAAAAATGCCTCTAGGACTTTGTGAAATTTGTAATCCCAAGAAAAATGACATTTGTCCCATCATTGACATTTGAAATTTGGAGCCCATCTCCTTAGAAAAACGGTCACATTCATTGGGGTCAGTCGAGGCAAAAATAATATCATCAACATAGATTTGAACGTAAATTAAATGTTTGCCTGACTTTCTGGTGAACAATGTCGGATCAACTGCTCCTTTCTGAATCCAGTAGATAGAAGAAACTTTGATAGCGTATCATACCATGCCCTTGGAGCTTGCTTCAAGCCATAAAGAGCCTTCTTCAGGCGATAGACATGAGTAGGATGCTCTGTATTCACAAAACCTTAGGTTGGTGGCGTATCGACTTCTTTAAGATCTCCGTTAATAAAAGCCGTCTTCACATCCATCTGATAGACTACCATGTTCTTACTTGCAGCATTAGCCAAGAAGATTCTGATTGCCTCGATACGAGCAACTGGAGCAAATGATTTTTCAAAGTCAATACCCTCCTCTTGACGATATCCTTTTGCAACCAATCGAGCCTTGTTCTTTAATACATCACCATGCTCATCAAGTTTTACTTTGAAGATCCACTTTAGAGCAATGATCATAGCACAGTCAGAAGCATGTACTAATTCCCATACATCTAGTTGATCAAACTCATGAATTTCTTCTTGCATGGCATTGAACCAGCTGTCTTCATTCATGGCAGTTTTAACATCTTTTGGTTCGACCTTGGATAGTACAGAGTTGAAGAAGCACCATAAGGCATCAGTTGCAAGTTGTTTGATAAGTTTGATGATGATATCTGGAGTTTCATCCTTTGTCCTTAAGAACTTAACCCAAGTAAATCGAGAGTAATCATCAACCACAACTAACACATATTTCTTCCCATAAATATTCGCACTCTCATGGGTCCACATAAATCCATGTGAATGGTATGAAGAACTTCCATAACCGAGTTTGTAGGTTTGGGTTTGTGGGCATACTTCTTGCTTTTTCCCAATTGGCATGCTGAACAAAGATGACCATTTTCATACTTTAGTCTAGGTAAGCCTATTACTAAGTCCTTTTTGGAAAGATCATTTATGGTGCCAAAGTTCAAGTGATTGAGACGACAATGCCATAACCATGACTTTGGTTTTGAAGCCTTTGACAACAAGCAAATTGGAGAAGACTTCATCATATCTTCGATAGAGATGGTGTATAGGTTTGAACCACGTGTTCCTCTTAACAGTTATGTGCCATCAAGTTCTCTATGAAACAAGTATGTTTTCAAGGCCATTACGTCTAGATGGAGAATCACGAATTGACCGACAGAGAATAAGTTATGACCAAGACCTTCAACGTAATATACCCTGGAGATTACACTACCACAACAACATAGTCTCCATAACCCATAATTGCACCGAAATGATCATTCCCGAATCTAACAGTCCCGATGAATTTACTTACGAAGTTCATGAGTCGTTAAACAAGAAACTCTCCTTGACTATCTTAACCAACCCAGATGTAGACAATTTGAAGTGACCATTGATGAAGCACACCCGATATACCAAACTTGAAGCTGAAGTAGAATTCTCCGCATTTGTATCTTATGCTTGCACTAATGTTGGAAGAACGATGTTGAGAATTCATGCTTCATGAACATTTCTAAGTACTCAATACCCAATGAAAGTATGAGACATTAACACCTCTTGCGATTATCCACACCGTCATATGCGTGTGACACTGAGTAAAACAACGTAACTCCTAATAGTGATAGTTAACCAGGTTTTCAACCATCCACCTCATTCTGTGGTAACTAGATAAACCAAGTCTTTAACTCAAATTCTTAAGCTCGAGCAAGTTATAAAATAAGAACACGCCTTTGTGAAAATCAACTTCAATCTCAAATAAGTGATAAATGATTAACTTTGAAGTAATCAACTTGTGTCAAATGTCCAACATGTGAATAAACATACAATCGGATGTATATTGACCCACTGAATGAACCGGAACAAATGATTCCTCAACATCAATGCATTCTTCCTAAAGGTATACATGTAGAGACTGATATGGAAGATTCACCAATAATGTCTTTGAGCGGATGAGGAAGTCATTTTCCTTAATGTTCATGAGGTTGATTTATAGCTTGTACAACGAGAGGAACAATAATCCGTGAAGATTTGGCAAAGGAATACCAAAGAGCGGATTATTATTCAATAGTGCAACTACAATATCATGATAGTCAATATCAACGCCTTGTGAAATAACTGGAGATAAGGTTGTCTTGAGAATTCCGAGAAGTACTTTTTAGATGGTGAACGGTTGAGTCAGGTAGGAAGGAGCATGAACTTGGTGGATGATCAACATTCGTTGGCGGTTGGAAGTACTCATCAAACATATCTTGAAACAATGAATCCCAAACAATGAATCCCAGTTATCCTTAGTAAGTGAAGCATTAGGCGTTGAAGGAGAGTCATATGACCATAAATCAAGCATCCATCAACATGTAGTATATGCACTCTTCTCCCCCTCAAAAATTGCATCCAAAGTTGCCATTTTTGATTTGAACAAGTGAATAAGAATAAACATCAATGAACGTAGATCCACTTGAGGGTTGAAAGAGCGTGGAAAAACATGAAGCTTGTTGATGAAGAATGTCGATGAGAATGGTCATAAATATTAAGATTTCTTTTTCTTTTGAAGATAAAGCGCACTGAAGCGTACACCTTTCTTTTCTTTGAGGAACGGGGCCTGAAGAGTTATTTGCAGACGCCATAATGAAGAAGTACGAGGGCTGAACTGATGTGAACAGACGTCATCGCCAAATGAATATCAAGATTGAGTTACTTGAACCCGTGAGTTATGAGATATCAATCCATTTGTAATCCATACTTTAAGCCAGTCCATGTAGTGAAGGATCGAAGTATCTGCAACTGAGTAAGGACTACCTGCACTAATATTACAAACTTGATTGCATATATTTTGGTTAGTGACATTAGTATCCAAACCCTTTGGGGTTTCACAGTCAACCTTGATTTTGTCATCGGTAAACATCTTTTCGGTAGGAATCCACCTAAGTCCAACATCCTTAAACATTCGACCAGACGGTATCCACTTATGGCAAGGTCTAGGATTGTTAAGCTTCTTATGCATAGTGGAAGACCTATCGTTATTCCTAGTTTCCAAAGATTTAGCAGTTGGTATCCATCTAGGCGAAGTTTTTTGTTTGTTTTGCTTCATAGACTTAGTGTAGATCCTAGACTTAATGGATTGAACCTTTGCATGAGCATTTACATTCTTTAGGGATTTTGAAAAACAATTATCATGATTTGCCTTAAAGATGCATTTCAGACAATTCGAGCAAACAGCTTGTTTGGATTCAGAAGATTATCTAGAGTTCTTAGAGTGATCTACTATGGGAATAGATTTATTCGAAACGCAACTACGCTTAGATTCAAGCCAATCCCTAGTATTTAGTTGAGTGTTCCTAGGTAATGGTTTAAAACTACTAGCAGTGCCTTGAAATCTCGTAGAATTCGTCACCCTAGTTCTTGCACCTAAAATTCCATCTTTTCGAATCTGTGCCTTTTTCCTAGCTTCTTCTAGATAATAGTTCTTCCACAAATCATTCATATCATATGAATTATGGGTTTTAATGCTTGGTTTTGACACTGTTTTCGAACTAATCCTAGAGGTGCTGGGAGTAGAAGTCGCTACTTGTTGAGGGTTAGCGGAGCTAGAAGCATTATACTTCGGTAACTCAGGTGAAGTGACTGGTTTTGTCAAAACTTGTATCGCATCAACTTGGGAGGCAAGCCTTGTCTTTAGAGATTTTGTTCTTTCAGATATAAATGCAGTAGGCTGCCTAACAACGGACCGATCTCTAGTGGGATGAGAAACTGGCTTCCCCAAGGTTGATGGTTTTGTAAACTTAGTATTCACACTTTTTCCTACGGTTTTTCTAAGCTCATTCTTTAAAGCAACGATAGCGAAACTCTTTTCCGGAAGTTGAGCTTTGAGTTCATCAATTTTTGCCATCAAAGAGTTTGTTTGTTCCATTGACTTAGTTCTAGCTTCTTTGACAGAGTCACTTAGTTTTATGTGATGCTTTCTCAAAATCTCATTTTCCTTTAGTAATTTGGCCATACAAACTGCTAATTCATCATTTCTCATTTGAATATCATCAATAGCATTAACATCAGAATTACTTGTAACCAAATTACTTTTCACATGCATACCAGAAATATGTTTCTTCAGAATGTAAATAGTTGAGTCTTTGTCTTGAAGCTGAGCTTTCAAAGTGTTAATTTCAAAAAGTTCACGGAATTCAGGAAGTTCCGGATTTTTACATGGTTTGTTAAGTTGAAAACTTTCTTCTTTACTCTGTATCGCAATTTCAAGTGAAATGCAATGTTTTTCAAGATTTGAGAATTTGTTTGAAAGTTCATCAAAAGCGTTTTTATCAACCATATCTTTTGTTTTGAAACACTTAATCTCAGACTCAGCCTCAGTTACAGAACATTTATCAAAGTCATGTTTAGCATCATGATCAGTTTGTTTAAGTATTTTATCAGATGCACTATGTTGAACAGTTAAGGGTACCTAAATTTCTGGTCTGATAACTGCATCCACATCATGTGTAACAAGAGTCACTGGACCGCTGGCTGTGTCAAGCTTATCTATCGCTGAGCCTCTGTATTCAGTGTCAACTGATCCATCATCTGGTGCTTTACCCGACTCAACACTACAACCTTTTGATTTTGCTCGACATTCATTCCCATTTATGATTTTTGCATCAACTTCTAGTGTGTTAGGAGTAACTGAACAGCTGCTTTCATCATAATTTGTTGTCTCTGACATTTTGCATTCAGCAACAACCGATTCTTCAACAGATACATTACCCAACTTATCACAACTATCTATCAACTGTACCAGACACTCATCCACTTTTTCATCTTTCTGTGTAACTTCCTCAATATACTTCTCCACATTATCCATGAGTTGGATTAATGTCTCTCTGAACACATTAGCTTCCATCCCAGTGTGATTCTTAAAGCACATTTCAGTTACCAGATAATCATAATCTGAAGTGTATTCCCTTTTGATGAATGACTGAAGTTGTTTTTTGATCACATGAAGTGCAACTTTAGAACTGGATTCTTGAACCTTTTTCCTATTAAGTTGTTGTTCTAATTGTTCCAAGTTCAAGAACAATGTACCAGTAATCGATGATAATTCTTGACTAAAGAGTGTAATACATGATCGTACAATTCCCATTGTGTATTTGTCATCAATTCTAAGTAACATGAGGTGTGAATGAAGTTGTCGATAAGGTTCAATGCAACTTTCCTTACCCATTGCAAGAGCATTCTATAACCTTGACTGGTGCATTTCTCTCTCTTTAGATTCTAAACACGGAGATCTCACATCCTCATTGATTGATTCCATCATCTTTAACCGTTCAGTATAGTTAATATTCTCATGGTTATCCACAGCATCATACAGTTTGAGTACTTCTGAAATCACTGAATCAGGAGTGTAAGACATGATGTTGAAGTATACACGGGATTTTACAAGTCTATGAGTTAAACCGAGAAATAGAATCTTTCGCGGGATTTTACTAAAATCAAGACCAAACTGTAAGATAGTGAGAAGTATAATGTAGTAAAGGAACTAGAAGATGATAAGGAAGTGAAGATCAATTGGTGTTATTGGTTGATTTTGTGATATTCCCTAATTCTTTATATATACCCCCTGTTCCACTGATCGAAGGAATTGACAACACACTTAGCAGACAACTCGCTTAAGGTACAACTCTCTTAACTGCCAACTCGCATAAGCTGTCAACTCATTTCCAAAGCAACTCACTTAAACGACAACTCGCTTAAGGTACAACTCGCTTAACTGCCAACTCGCATAAGCTGTCAACTCGCTAAATAGCCAAGTCGCATACAGAGACAACTCGCTTAACAACCAAGTCGCATAAATCAACTCGCTGCCAATACAACTCGCTTAATAGCCAAGTCGCTTTAAACCAACTCGCTTCTAATAACAAAGCAACTCGCTTCCAAGAAACTCAACTCCGTGGCTCAACTCGCTTCGTACAGTTTTCAAATATAACCACTTTATCAATAAAAAACAACCTAACCACGATGATTCAAGCCTTCCAATTCAAAACCTAAACACATATGATGATCCTAAACACAAAAGTATACTCAAAATTCAAACTTTAACACTAGAAATTGACCAAATGATTCAAACTCTCCTAAACACTTATAACCCCAAAAACCTTATGAAATCCACCAAAACAAAGAACATGAAAGATGAGTGATCAAACCATGGCTCTTGATACCAATTGTAAGATATAGGATTTTACAAACACATTAAACCACAAATCATATGGGGCGTTCACAATGTTTAGAGAGAGAAAGTTAGAGAGAGAAAGGGAAGAGAGTTGGAAACTGTGTGAAACAAAGAAAAATGGTATTGAAAGGTCCAACCCTCTACCTTGGAAGGTAGAGGGTATTTATAGTGTTTTACAATAAACGCCTCCTACGGGCTGTGGATCAGGCATACAGTGGGTAAAGACCCATCCGTCCTCCACGGTTTTGCTTAACTAACTTCTTACAAACATTAAATAACTACGACTACGAGCTTTCTAATGATTACATATACTTGAGGTGACCGACACTTTAATGACTGAATTTTGTAATTCCTAACATTTTTCACGGATACTTTTTTTTTAAACGTTATCAGTTTATCTAATCACAACAATTAACTAATATAACGTAACTCTCATTCTTAATAAATGTACACACTAACACCAGAATGTCTTAAGTTCATTCCTTATACGTCAAGTACAAAAGTTTTCAACTTTTATTTACCCCTTTACGTTATTTCGTTAACGTACGATTATTAAGCTTTCGAACTAAACGTTAGCCATTTATTAGAATTTACACGAAACCCTAATTTATTATAACTATGATTTTACAAAACTAAATCATAGATACTAAAGTACAACATTTTATACCTAGAGTACAAGTCATTAAAGCACGGAACTTAGCTATACTTTAATTTCCGTTACAAGCCCTAATATACAACTCTATGATTTTATGTGCATGATATATTTTCAAAATACTAATGTACAAGTCTTTCAAGCACATGCACAAGTCTTTAATGCATACAAGTTTAATATTTATATACATCATATTATAAAGCCTATGTACTATCACCAAAAGCCTATTTGGTTCTTTCTCTATCCCCTAGTTCGATCCTAACTAAGACCAAATTAACTTAATTAGACCTATTACATGGTGAATCATGAACCACAAAAACCTTCTTAGTTCATTCTTGCACCACATCACCTTGTTCCCTTAGTACTTCACCTAGGTCAAACATTGTGGGAAGTATTCTTGGCTAAAACCCCTACCACATCACACCACCCTCACCTTCACCACAAGCCATCTCCCACACTATAATACACCACCTTACCCTGTCACTTACCCCTAAACATGGTGACTTGGACCCTCCAAAATCCTCAAGAAACCCTTGCTTCCTTCCCTATATAAATCGACCCTCATTCCTTCTTTTTCCTCACCACCCATTCGAATACAACAAACACTCACACACTCATATACATACTAATCATAGAGTCCAAGAGGAGCATCAATGAAGTTAGCATCCGGGTCATAAGTTTGGAGAAACCATAATATCAATTTAAGAAGTCCCTTGGGTGTTTTCCTTCCTTAACGAGTACCAATGATTTGTAAGTCTTTTAAACTCATCCAATTTCGTTATAATTTTTAATATCAAGTGCCTATTGTAAAAAAGGATTTTACAAGGAAAACGTAGCAATTTGAATCACTCAAAACAAGTACACGAGTCAAAAGATACGGCCAAATGAAGTTATCGAAAAGCTGTCCAAAACTTTCTGTAATAGGAAGATCAGGCACGCAATTCGAGGCATTTCTGGTCCGTTTCATGAAAAAGTTAAAACACGAAAGTTGTCCGGAACGACGTTTTCTTCTAAAACCCAGGTGCACGGGGTCCAGAAAACGCATAACAAAGTCATATTTTAATAAAAATCCCAACAGCTGTTATATATATGTTACAAAAACAGTCCCAGCTCCCTACTTGCGCCCCATTTATTTACATCGGGTTAAAGGTATTAGGGCCAACCAAAGTACCTTTGTAAACACCACCTAGGACACTCTAAAACGCCCCCATAACCTGGTTGAAAAGCCTAGGTGTCATGCATAAAAACGGCACACCATTAGGGCCATAAGTCCTAAAAACCAAAAGTCCTTTACAACACGTCTTTGGGAAAAACTTGGGATTTTTGATAAATTCGTTTATGAACTATCTTAGAAACATTGAAAATGAGTTAAACAATATTTCACAAGGTTGCATGCAAAAGATATAAAGTTTTATGGTTGGAAAACGAGAATTTCAATTTGTCAAAACTGGCCTAAGTAGCCCTTTTCCATAATTGATATCTCGTTAGATAAAGGGTTGTTAAGTATGAGTGTTACACCATTTTAAAGAGTTCGCTGCAAGGATTTTAAAGCCCCAATAACATCTTTAAAAGCTCTTATTGTCTCTTTTATAATCAACCAAAAAGAAGGTGACTTGTGAGATTTTCGTAATAAGACCTTGCATGCATTTTTCAAAATTTGAGTCGTAGGAGTTATAGAATGTTAGATAATGACTTAAAAAGAGTTAATTAACATATTACAATGTCCCTAGGTGACATCGTAAAAGTTAATGGGATAAAAATGACTTTTTCTTAAACCGCGACGTGGCCAAGTGGCCATGTTCACGGGCTTGTTTCTCTCTAACCAAAGATGACTAGAATATGAGACCTATATCATTTTGAAGAGCTTACAGCAAAGTTTTTAAAGGATCAATTGCGTTGTAAAAACATTGGCTTGCCTCGTGTAAAATCTGTCCTCATTTGGGCCTGTTATCGCCAAAACTAACACTTTTCACATAAGGCACCTAACCCCCTACTTTGGGAAATTATTGCGACCAAACCGTAAGAACTTAAGACTTCTAGTTTGAACCATTAGAAATACCACCCGACAAACTCTTGAAGGGATCAAGAACATAGTAAAAACCTCTTAAGGCCTTGCTTATATTTACCCTCACTTCTGTCAATTTAGGCCTAAAACAAGTGAATTTTTCTTATAAAACTACAAGTATAAAAATTGTAATTTTTGAAAGATAAAGTTTTATTGGGCTAAAAATGTAATTTCTGCAAAGTTAATTATACAAGGGCTGATTTTCTCATTAACCCATAGTTGAGGGTTTAAAGTGTCATTTTTGAAAGTGCAAGGGTAAAAACTGTAAATATTTAAAATTGTAAATTATAACATTTTGGAAACATATCATATTTAACAAATTGGGTTTCGATAAAATTTATTAACAATCATCCGAGCCATAAAAATAAGTATGATAAGTATTACTAATTTTTGAAGAGACTTCATGTTTACCCAATTACCGATAAAGCATTATCATCGGATAAACTTGAATTCGAATACTAAAAACATGACATACTAACTCAGGTCACGAGTCGGAGCATTTTATTCACATTACTTAATTTGTTTTCCATCCAGACTACTGTAACATCGAGGTGAGTTCGTAGCCCCATTTTCTATCATTTATCAGTTTTGTAAACTCTTTTGGGGGAGATACATGCTCAACTACTTTCTTGTACTATCACAAATACTCTAAGCTTTTACATACTACTATGAGTTCATAATCACACTTTATACACTTTGCTACAAACCTGAACACAAGTACTATCTGTATGCGATCCTAATTGTTATTGCCTAAGTTATACACTGTTGCCACTAAAAGTCCCTCATATCATGAACCATTAATCACTTTACAAGTGAACGCGAATATAGTGAATAGATCTATTGGCAGTTGACGCCCCATTTGTGTTAGCCGGATAGGTAACCAAATTCACTTTATTTGAGAATACTAGGAGAATGGCAAACTCCTAGTAGAGGGCATTGTTGCTCACATAATTATTATGATGTTTGTAACTTACGTCATTATTATGACGCGTTCGTGTTAAGGTTTGCGTTCATAAGACTTAAGGCAATATATACTGTGTTGCAATAATACAAATGCTGCAACTACTGGATTTATGGGTGCAACAACGTGGCACAACCTTGAAACTTGTGTTCAACTGATTACTAAACAACGTAGCCCACTACTTATTTTATCGATATCTGTATTTATTACGATTATCACTGAAACTCGAAACTACTGAACTCAACTGTTTTATCTATAAACTCTATGAACTCACCAACCTTTGTGTTGACACTTTTTAGCATGTTTATCTCAGGTTCATAATTTACGAGGATGGAACGGAAGGGCACGGATACTCAAGAAGGCTATATTATATATCGAAAACTTATTTAATATACTGTAAAACCACTGGAACCTCATTTTGTAAACTCTGATATTTATATAAATCGAATGATAAATCTTTTAAAATGACACAATTAGAGTTCGTTTTCTGATATTGTAACTGTTGAACCATGAAGTAACACCCAGCTTGAATTCCGCTGCGTATCATGAAATTTGGGGGTGTTATAGATTGGTATCAGAGCCACAGTTATAGAGAAACGGGTATAATTGAGACCTAAACTATAACTACTTTTTCACAAAAATGTTTTATAGCCTTTCGCTCTCCGTGACTTCCATCCTCCAGGTAATTATGTAACTTCTAGACAGTTTATGCTACACAAATACTTTAGTATACTGATATATACTTTTGATCACTTTACATAAAATAAACATACCTGCATATGCCTGTTCTAAGGCATTATGACATAATCACATTTCCCCAAGCATGTACTTACTTATATATTTTTCAAATTTATGAAACCTTCTCAAGACATTGTAACCAATTACAATGATCTCCCCTACTTACCTTATTTACACTAAATATATATACTCACCAACTATTATGAGTATTATTGGAACTTTGCTTGATTTTCTTACTCCCATCTCTAAAAAGATGAGTGTAAACACTCCTTCTGTACTCCCAGAACACCCAAATTTCCTTGTAACTCATTAGTTAAATACGAATGTTAAGTCAGAAACTCTTAAGTAGGATGATTTACAATGTCTTTATTTGAATGGATTGGAACACCTTTTTATTTAAATAAAGAAATTGTGAATTGCCGAACCATAAGTTTATATTTCTTTATTTACATTGTTTGAGACGCCTCTCTATGTAAATAACGAATTATAAATAAGTGGGCTTATTTGTATCTGAAATGATATAAGTACAAAATCAAGGATCACAAGAATTCACAAAGATATATGGAAAACACAAATAACGTAAATTTTCATTACATTAGAATCCATGAATATTAATACATAATGATATAATTAGCATCGGTAGTGCTAATGTTACAAAAATACCAAATAAGGTATGGTATCGCCAATTGGTTGATCCGCCAAGCTAATGAAAAACACCACCACACCTAGGAGTGCGAGAATCATGACTGGATGCAGGATCTTGATTATTCTGTATAATAAATATAAATGAGTTATTAAGCGTAATGAATGAAATATCAAGGGACATAACTCTATATATAAGAACCTTGAAAAATCTATAAACAATATTAAACGCTCTCTTTTTATAACAAAAAGTGGGCTTCAGCCCGTTAGTAAAACTATAAAACACAACCCACATTTAGATTAAAACGGGCCTCGGCCCAGATTACATAAACAAACACACCATTAAGCGTATTGAGTTTCAACCCAACAACCAACACAAGACCACAACTCAATAAATGCTAATGCATACGATTACACAATAACACAAGTTAAACAACAATTTATTTCAACATTCCTAACATAATGCTATTATCCCCATATTTTATCCACGTCGATGGCTAGGACCACGAGTAGTACAAGAATCACTAAGACCACGGCCAAGAATTCGTAATCTTCATCCGAGACGTTGGCTAAATAGATAGCAGATATTACAACATACATGAGTGCAACAATAGTAATAATATGCGGCATTTTGAAGTATGATAAGAGAAATGTAGGTGGAAAAGTTAGTATGAAAGAATGAGGATTAAAATGGGGTATTTAAAAAAAAAGAAGGAAAAAGTAGCCGTTGGGGGTACTGTTCACGACTGTTTGAAATTACTGTTCACCTTACTAAGGAACAAACTAATTCATCATCTACAAAAGCTGAAGTTCAACAACATTCTCTCATTCTAAATTTTTTCGATATTAATAATTTGATTTTCACAAGCCATTATGAACCATGTTATTTTCAAAGTTAATTACTAAAACATGATAGACCTTAAAAAATAACAATCTTCATTCAAAATAAAAGTTTTCTTAAGTTTATATGACTTTCGGAATAATGTTTTTCACATGTAAAACAATAAACTCTAACTTATAAGCTTTCACAAGTGAAACCACATTTCATCCTCAACACTTAACCACGATCTGAATCTCGGGACGAGATTCCACTTAAGGGGGTAAGACTGTAACCACCTGTAAATTTTCACTTGTATGATATTCTAACTAAAGAATACTTATCCATTTTTCAAGGATAATTTTTTTTAAACGTTATCAGTTTATCTAATCACAACAATTAACTAATATGACGTAACTCTCATTCTTAAGAAATGTACACACTAACACCAGAGTGTCTTAAGTTCATTCCTTATACGTCAAGTACAAAAGTTTTCAACTTTTATTTACCCCTTTACGTTATTTCGTTAACGTACGATTATTAAGCTTTCGAACTAAACGTTAGCCATTTATTAGAATTTACACAAAACCCTAATTTATTATAACTATGATTTTACAAAACTAAATCATAGATACTAAAGTACAACATTTTATACCTAGAGTACAAGTCATTAAAGCACGAAACTTAGCTATACTTTAATTTCCGTTACAAGCCCTAATATACAACTCTATGATTTTATGTGCATGATATATTTTCAAAATACTAATGTACAAGTCTTTCAAGCACATGCACAAGTCTTTAATGCATACAAGTTTAATATTTATATAAATCATATTATAAAGCCTATGTACCATCACCTAAAGCCTATTTGGTTCTTTCTCTATCCCCTAGTTCGATCCTAACTAAGACCAAATTAACTTAATTAGACCTATTACATGGTGAATCATGAACCAAAAAAACCTTCTTAGTTCATTCTTGCACCACATCACCTTGTTCCCTTAGAACTTCACCTAGGTCAAACATTGTGGGAAGTAATCTTGGCTAAAACCCCTAACACATCACACCACCGTCACCTTCACCACAAGCCATCTCCCACACTCTAATACACCACCTTACCATGTCATTTACCCCTAAACATGGTGACTTGGACCCTCCAAAAGCCTCAAGAAACCCTTGCTTCCTTCTCTATATAAATCGACCCTCAATCCTTCTTTTTCCTCACCACCCATTCGAATACAACAAACACTCACACACTCATATACATACTGATCGTAGAGTCCAAGAGGAGCATCAATGAAGTTAGCATCCGGGTCATAAGTATGGAGAAACCATAGTATCAATTTAAGAAGTCCCTTGGGTGTTTTCCTTCCTTAACGAGTACCAACGATTTGTAAGTCTTTTAAACTCATGCAATTTCGTTATAATTTTTAATATCAAGTACCTACTGTTAAAAAGGATTTTACAAGGAAAACGTAGCAATTTGAATCACTCAAAACGAGTACACGAGTCAAAAGATACGGCCAAATGAAGTTATCGAAAAGCTGTCCAAAACTTTCTGGAACAGGAAGCTCGGGCACGCAATTCGAGGCGTTTCTGGTCCGTTTCATGAAAAAGTTAAAACACGAAAGTTGTCCGGAACGACGTTTTCTTCAAAAGCCCAAGTGCACGGGGTCCAGAAAACGTATAACGAAGTCATATTTTAATAAAAATCCCAACATCTGTTATATATATGTTACAAAAACAGTCCCAACTCCTTACTTGCGCCCCATTTATTTACATCGGGTTAAAGGTATTAGGGCCAACCAAACTACCTTTGTAAACACCACCTAGGACACTCTAAAACGCCCCCATAACCTGGTTGAAAATCCTAGGTGTCATGCATAAAAACGGCACACCATTAGGGCCATAAGTCCTAAAAACCAAAAGTCCTTTACAACAGGTCTTTGGGAAAAACTTGGGATTTTTGATAAATTTGATTATGAACTATCTTAGAAACATTGAAAATGAGTTAAACAATATTTCACAAGGTTGCATGCAAAAGATATAAAGTTTTATGGTTGGAAAACGAGAATTTCAATTTGTCAAAACTGGCCTGAGTAGCCCTTTTCCATAATTGATATCTCGTTAGATAAAGGGTTGTTAAGTATGAGAGTTACACCATTTTAAAGAGTTCGCTGCAAGGATTATAAAGCCCCAATAACGTCTTTAAAATCTCTTATAGTCTCTTTTATAATCAACCAAAAAGAAGGTGACTTGTGAGATTTTCGTAAAAAGACCTTGCATGCATTTTTCAAAATTTGAGTCGTAGGAGTTATAGAATGTTAGATAATGACTTAAAAAGAGTTAATTAACATATTACAATGTCCCTAGGTGACATCGTAAAAGTTAATGGGTTAAAAATGACTTTTTCTTAAACCGCTACATGGCCAAGTGGCCATGTTCACGGGCTTGTTTCTCTCTAACCAAAGATGACTAGAATATGAGACCTATATCATTTTGAAGATCTTACAGCAAATTTTTTAAAGGATCAATTGCGTTGTAAAAACATTGGCTTGCCTCATGTAAAATTTGTCCTCATTTGGGCCTGTTATCGCCAAAACTAACACTTTTCACATAAGGCACCTAACCCCCTACTTTGGGAAATTATTGCGACCAAACCGTAAGAACTTAAGACTTCTAGTTTGAACCATTAGAAAGACCACCCGAGAAACTCTTGAAGGGATCAAGAACGTAGTAAAAACCTCTTAAGGCCTTGCTTATATTTACCCTCACTTCTGTCAATTTAGGCCTAAAACAAGTGAATTTTTCTTATAAAACTACAAGTATAAAAATTGTAATTTTTGAAAGATAAAGTTTTCTTGGGCTAAAAATGTAATTTCTGCAAAGTTAATTATCCAAGGGCTGATTTTGTCATTAACCCATAGTTGAGGGTTTAAAGTGTCATTTTTGAAAGTGCAAGGGTAAAAACTGTAAATATTTAAAATTGTAAATTATAACATTTTGGAAACATATCATATTTAACAACTTGGGTTTCGATAAAATTTATTAAAAATCATCCGAGCCATAAAAATAAGTATGATAAGTATTACTAATTTTTGAAGAGACTTCATGTTTACCCAATTACCGATAAAGCATTATCATCGGATAAACTTGAATTCGAATACTAAAAACATGACATACTAACTCAAGTCACGAGTCGGAGCAGTTTATTCACATTACTTAATTTGTTTTCCATCCCGACTACTGTAACATCGAGGTGAGTTCGTAGCCCCATTTTCTATCATTTATCAGTTTTGTAAACTCTTTTGGGGGAGATACATGCTCAACTACTTTCTTGTACTATCACAAATACTCTAAGCTTTTACATACTACTATGAGTTCATAATCACACTTTATAAAACACAACCCACATTTAGATTAAAACGGGCCTCGGCCCAGATTACATAAACAAACACACCATTAAGCGTATTGAGTTTCTACCCAACAACCAACACAAGACCACAACTCAATAAATGCTAACGCATACGATTACACAATAACACAAATTAAACAACAATTTATTTCAACATTCCTAACATAATGCTATTACCCCCATATTTTATCCACGTCGATGGCTAGGACCACGAGTGGTACAAGAATCACTAAGACCACGGCCAAGAATTCGTAATCCTCATCCGAGACGTTGGCTAAATAGATAGCAGATATTACAACATACATAAGTGCAACAATAGTAATAATATGCGGCATTTTGAAGTATGATAAGAGAAATGTAGGTGGAAAAGTTAGTATGAAAGAATGAGGATTAAAATGGGGTATTTAAAAAAAAAGGAAAAAGTAGCCGTTGGGGGTACTGTTCACGACCGTTGGGGGGTTTGAAATTACTGTTCACCTTACTAAGAAAGAAACTAATTCATCATCTACAAAAGCCGAAGTTCAACAACTTTCTCTCATTCTAAATTTTTTCGATATTAATAATTTAATTTTCACAAGCCATTATGAACCATGTTATTTTCAAAATTAATTACTAAAACATGATAGACCTTAAAAAATAACAATCTTCATTCAAAATAAAAATTTTCTTAAGTTTATATGACTTTCGGAATAATGTTTTTCACATGTAAAACAATAAACTCTAACTTATAAGCTTTCACAAGTGAAACCACATTTCATCCTCAACACTTAACACGGACTGAATCTCGGGACGAGATACCACTTAAGGGGGTAAGATTGTAACCACAGGTAAATTTTCACTTGTATGATATTCTAACTAAAGAATACTTATCCATTTTTCACGGATAATTTTTTTTAAACGTTATCAGTTTATCTAATCACAACAATTAACTAATATGACGTAACTCTCATTCTTAATAAATGTACACACTAACACCAGAATGTCTTAAGTTCATTCCTTATACGTCAAGTACAAAAGTTTTCAACTTTTATTTACCCCTTTACGTTATTTTGTTAACGTATGATTGTTAAGCTTTCGAACTAAACGTTAGCCATTTATTAGAATTTACACAGAACCCTAATTTATTATAACTATGATTTTACAAAACTAAATCATAGATACTAAAGTACAACATTTTATACCTAGAGTACAAGTCATTAAAGCACGGAACTTAGCTATACTTTAATTTCCGTTACAAGCCCTAATATACAACTCTATGATTTTATTTGCATGATATATTTTCAAAATACTAATGTACAAGTCTTTCAAGCACATGTACAAGTCTTTAATGCATACAAGTTTAATACTTATATACATCATATTATAAAGCCTATGTACCATCACCTAAAGCCTATTTAGTTCCTTCTCTATCCCCTAGTTCGATCCTAACTAAAACCAAATTAACTTAATTAGACCTATTACATGGTGAATCATGAACCACAAAAACCTTCTTAGTTCATTCTTGCACCACATCACCTTGTTCCCTTAGAACGTCACCTAGGTCAAACATTGTGGGAAGTATTCTTGGCTAAAACCCCTACCACATCACACCACCTTCACCTTCACCACAAGCCATCTCCCACACTCTAATACACCACCTTACCATGTCACTTACCCCTAAACATGGTGACTTGGACCCTCCAAAAGCCTCAAGAAACCCTTGCATCCTTCCCTATATAAATCGACCCTCATTCCTTCTTTTTTTTCACCACCCATTCGAATACAACAAACACTCACACACTCATATACATACTGATCTAGAGTCCAAGAGGAGCATCAATGAAGTTAGCATCTGGGTCATAAGTTTGGAGAAACCATAGTATCAATTTAAGAAGTCCCTTGGGTGTTTTCCTTCCTTAACGAGTACCAACGATTTGTAAGTCTTTTAAACTCATTCAATTTCGTTATAATTTTTAATATGAAGTGCCTACTGTTAAAAAGGATTTTGCAAGGAAAACGCAGCAATTTGAATCACTCAAAACGAGTACACGAGTCAAAAGATACGGCCAAATGAAGTTATCGAAAAGCTGTCCAAAACTTTCTGTAACAGAAAGATCGGGCTCACAATTCAAGGCGTTTATGGTCCATTTCATGAAAAAGATAAAACACGAAAGTTGTTCGGAACGACGTTTTCTTCAAAAACCCAAGAGCACGGGTCCAGAAAACGCATAACGAGGTCATATTTTAATAAAAATCCCAACAGCTGTTATATATATGTTACAAAAACAGTCCCAGCTCCCTACTTGCGCCCCATTTATTTATTTCGGGTTAAAGGTATTAGGGTCAACCAAAGTACCTTTGTAAACACCACCTAGGACACTCTAAAACGCCCCCATAACCTGGTTGAAAAGCCTAGGTGTCATGCATAAAAACGGCACACCATTAGGGCCATAAGTCCTAAAAACCAAAAGTCCTTTACAACAGGTCTTTGGGAAAAACTTGGGATTTTTGATAAATTCGATTATGAACTATCTTAGAAACATTGAGAATGAGTTAAAAAATATTTCACAAGGTTGCATGCAAAAGATATAAAGTTTTATGGTTGGAAAACGAGAATTTCAATTTGTCAAAACTGGCCTGAGTAGCCCTTTTCCATAATTGATATCTCGTTAGATAAAGGGTTGTTAAGTATGAGAGTTACACCATTTTAAAGAGCTCACTGCAAGGACTTTAAAGCCCCAATAACGTCTTTAAAAGCTCTTATAGTCTCTTTTATAATCAACCAAAAAGAAGGTGACTCGTGAGATTTTCGTAAAAAGACCTTGCATGCATTTTTCAAAATTTGAGTCGTAGGAGTTATAGAATGTTAGATAATGACTCAAAAAGAGTTAATTAACATATTACAATGTCCCTAGGTGACATCTTAAAATTTAATGGGTTAAAAATGACTTTTTCTTAAACCGCGACGTAGCCAAGTGGCCATATTCACGGGCTTGTTTCTCTCTAACCAAAGATGACTAGAATATGAGACCTATATCATTTTGAAGAGCTTACAACAAAGTTTTTAAAGGATCAATTGCGTTGTAAAAACATTGGCTTGCCTCGTGTAAAATCTGTCCTCATTTGGGCCTGTTATCGCCAAAACTAACACTTTTCACATAAGGCACCTAACCCCCCTACTTTGGGAAATTATTGCGACCAAACCGTGAGAACTTAAGACTTCTAGTTTGAACCATTAGAAATACCACCCGACAAACTCTTGAAGGGATCAAGAACGTAGTAAAAACCTCTTAAGGCCTCGCTTATATTTACCCTCACTTTTGTCAATTTAGGCCTAAAACAAGTGAATTTTTCTTATAAAACTACAAGTTTAAAAATTGTAATTTTTTAAAGATAAAGTTTTCTTGGGCTAAAAATGTAATTTCTGCAAAGTTAATTATACAAGGGCTGATTTTGTCATTAACCCACAGTTGAGGGTTTAAAGTGTCATTTTTGAAAGTGCCAGGGTAAAAACTGTAAATATTTAAAATTGTAAATTATAACATTTTGGAAACATATTATATTTAACAACTTGGGTTTCGATAAATGTTATTAACAATCATCCGAGCCATAAAAATAAGTATGATAAGTATTACTAATTTTTGAAGAGACTTCATGTTTACCCAATTACCGATAAAGCACTATCATCGCATACACTTGAATTCGAATACTAAAAACATGACATACTAACTCAGGTCCGCGAGTGGGCAGTTTATTCACATTACTTAATTTGTTTTCCATCCAAACTACTGTAACATCGAGGTGAGTTAAGTAGCATTTTCTATCATTTATCAGTTTTGTAAACTCTTTTGGGGGAGATACATGCTCAACTACTTTCTTGTACTATCACAAATACTCTGAGCTTTTACATACTACTATGAGTTCATAATCACACTTTATACGCTTTGCTACAAACCCGAACACAAGTACTATCTGTATGCGATCCTAATTGTTATTGCCTAAGTTATACATTGTTGCCACTAAAGTCCTCATATCATGAACCATTAATCACTTTACAAGTGAACGCGAATATAGTGAATAGATCTATTGGCAGTTGACGCCCCATTTTTGTTAGCTAGATAGGTAACCAAATGCACTTTATTTGAGAATACTAGGAGAATGGCAAACTCCTACGAGAGGGCATTGTTGCTCACATCATTATTATGATGTTTGTAACTTACGTCATTATTATGACGCGTTCGTGTTAAGGTTTGCGTTCATGAGAGTTAAGGCAATATATATTGTGTTGCAATAATACAAATGCTGCAAATACTGGATTTATGGGTGCAACAACGTGGCACAACCTTGAAACTTGTGTTCAACTGATTACTAAACAAACGAACTATGGGTAGATAACAACGTAACCCACTACTTATTTTATCGATATCTGTATTTATTACGATTATCACTGAAACTCGAAACTACAGAACTCAACTGTTTTGTCTATAAACTCTATGAACTCACCAACCTTTGCGTTGACACTTTTAGCATGTTTATCTCAGGTTCATAATTTACGAGGATGGAACGGAAGGGCACGGATACTCAAGAAGGCTATATTATCATTCGAAAACTTATTTAATATACTGTAAAACCACTGGAACCTCATTTTGTAAACTCTGATATTTATATAAATCGAATGATAAATCTTTTAAAATGACACAATTAGAGTTCGTTTTCTGTTATTGTAACTGTTGAACCATGAAGTAACACCCAGCTTGAATTCCGCTGCGTATCATGAAATTTGGGGGTGTTAAATCACAACAATCATAAACTGAAACACAAGATATTCCAAAACCCCCCACGTCTCCTCCAAAGCCCAAAAGTCGTGGTAAATGAAAGACCAAAAAATCCAAGACCCCGAACCAATCGATGATGATGACGAACACTGCATTGCTGGACGTTGGCAACCAAAAGAGGAATAATTACTTGCCAGGTGTTATGTAGCTGTTACGGAGGATCCGACGTCGGTCTTGCACAAAGATATGATACGTTTTGGCATCGGGTCAGAAATGAGTTCAATAGACTCAATTTTCAACGACGCACCAAGGATATGATAACAAGCAAGTGGAAAACGTTGAACCGTGATTGCACGAAGTTCAATGCGTATTTCAAACGTGCGCAACGGGAACAGAAAAGTGGGGAAAGTGAGATGGATGTCCTGAAACGGGCGAAACAAATGTATCGTGACGAGCATAAATCCGCGCAGTTTTCTCTCGATGATGCTTGGGAGATATTGCGTAAGCATAAGAAATGGGACTCGCCGGATCCGATTGATTTAACCGGCGATGTCCCAAGCCAAACAAACGAGGATTTGTTTGGTCATGATGAACAACCACGCCCCATGGGAAAAAAACATGCTTCCAAGAAAGCAAGATCCGAGAGCACAACAAGTCTGGGGAGCGAAACCGCAGGAGAAGACGAGCTCGTCAAGTCAATTCACCGAAACTATGACAAACGAGTATCGTATCAAACGTGAAACCGCCCAAGTGGCGTATCGGGCGTCCCAAGTCAAAGATGAAACGATAACAAGGTTGGAAGAGATGAAATTTTTGATGACTGACACTGATGGCAAAGATCCAACTGTCGTTGCTTGGATCAATGACGAAAAAGACCGAATCATCAAAAATATAACTTGCAACCTCGTCACTAGATTGTATTTTCGTCATTTCCTTTATGTTGTAGTTTAATTTGCAGTGTGTTTTTTTATTTCGTTGTAACTTTTTTTTTTTTTTAAATTTCGTATTGTAATGTGTTTTCGAATTAATGATATGTTTTTTAATAAATGAATTGTTTATTTTAGTTTAGGGGTTGAATTTGAAAATATGTGAGTTAAGGTTTAACCTTGGGAATGCTATGATAAGGGATGTTTTTTTGTGAGTTAAAGTAAAATGTTAAAGCTGACGTGACATTGACGTGACAAAGATTAAAGCTTGACCTGAGGTCATTATATCTTAGGCTCTAATTAACATATCAATATCGTTCACTTATGTAATTTTAAATGACTTGACAAGTTATGTTAATTATCGATGTAAGTTATTAGAAATATAATCATCGTTTAAGTCTATTATAAGAACGTATAATAACTTGAAGATTTTCGTAAAATGTTTAATTGTTAAAATGGTTCATCGGATAAAATTAAGTGTCTATATTATGACAAATAAATTATTTTCTATTACACTTTATTTGATAAACTATAGTACTATAGTATTTGTTTCATTATATATAGAAAAGGTAAATAAATTTTTCAATAAATGATCGAATCACTTTATAAAGACAAAACAAAAAGATATGTTAAAAACAGGATGGGTCATTTAACTTAGAAAGAAATCTTAGCATCATTTTGATTCTAAATGAAAAAGTTATAAAGTGATACGTGTCTAGAGAGTGACCCAACATCCTATATATGGTTAAGCTTGAAAAACAAAAGGAGGCTTCACTTGATTGAATTTGATGTGAAAAGTTTAGGGACTTTAGTTGATGGTTACTCGATGTATTTGTAGTTAAAGTGATTTAATTGAAAGTTTGGCTTTCATACGTACTTGATAGTTGATACGTAGCATTGATGTAGAAAATACTAACGACGAAATCACTAGTGTGGTTTGCGGGAGAAGGTCAACGAATCACATCTAATGGTCGGCCAAGTCAATTGATGCTGCCTTGGGTCATGGATGAAGATCACTTCTAATGGGAGCTTCAAGATGATATTTGGTCTCATGTGACTAGGGGTGTTAATTGGGTCGGGTTGGTCGGGTTCGGGTCAAACTGGTCGGGTTCAAGTCGGGTCGAGGCTGAAAATAATATACCCTAACCCGACCCTATTTGAACTCGGGTTAGTCGGGTTCGGGTCAAATCGGGTCGAATCAAGTCGGGTCGGGTGATCGTTGCAGAACCGTCAAGCTAAATCACTCAAACCTGCCACTTGTGAATGGCAGGCGTATCGACTTAAAGCTGCTCAAGCACGAATGCAATTTAAGATCGAGGAGGAATATAGTGTTTCCCAGTGTCGTTAAGTCCGCGGAGGATGAATTGGTGTATAAACACTTGACCAGATGATAGAATGATCACTAAGGATAGTGATCAGTAAGGATTTCGATGGATAATTACCTAAAGAGAAAATCTACAAATTACAGTGACTTAAATGCAAATTAAAAGAAATTAAAAAGTTAAAATCTATTAAAGAAACGCTATCACTATTTTTCTGAGATCGATGAGCGTTTATTTTATAAAACAAAATAACTTAAATAAACTATATTAACTAAAACGTAAACTCAAAATATCTAAAAACGTTATTTAAAACGGCAAGCAGTTACGTTTAAAAATTATTTGGGCGCAAAGCAAAAGCGTAAAATTTATGAAATAAAAGGCCTACGAATATAAAACTAATTTTCTTACAAAATATATGATAAAAGAAAATTTTAGAAAAAATTTATATTTTTTACTTTTTATATTTTATTATGATTTAATTAAGATAAAACACTAATTAAATGTTAAAAAATACTAAAACTATATATAAAAATCTGAAACTTTTATAGAAAATACTTTATACTAATACAAATTTAAGAAAAATAGAAAACTGGAAAAAGCTGCTTCGAATAAGCTACAAATAAGCTAAGTAAGCTTAATAAGCTATATAAGGCAAAACGTATATAAGAAAGTATTAAGTGCAAACTCTAGCAGTCAAAGACCCAAGGGCGCGTTGGTAAGGAGTGTGTGTGGTGAGCTGGGTGGCCAGGGATCAAATCCCAGCAGTGGCACTTTTTGTAAACTATTTTTTTTTTCAATTTTTATTTTGCAAACTTATTAAACACAAGAAATTAAGCACTTTTTATAACTAACACTTTTTATAAAACTACAAATAAAGTGAGATTAAGCTAATGATCTTAACAGTGGCTTAATTTTAGAAATAAGCACAAGGCTTAAGCCATTTGGCTTATAAGCTAGAAAATAAGCAACATGTTGGTGAAAATAAGCTAGAAAGCAGATATTAAGCTAATGGAGCAATTTGAATAAGCATTAATACCAAGGAATAAGCACAAGAATCTTTACATTAAGAGAAAATTGAAAAAGCACAATGATAAGCTAAAAAGCTAATAAGCTAGAGATAAGCATAAAGTAAACTGTTGGTAAGCTAAGAAAATGTAGATAAGCTAAAATTAAAACTGAATAAGCACAATGAAAATAGAAATAAGCTCTAAACAAACTCCAAATAAGCACAAGGATCACTGTATGCACAGGACACTATTGAGTTTACTAGGCAACTATAAGCTTAATTTTAAGTACTTACATGAGCTTGGAAATGAAAACAAAAGCTAGACTAAGCAAGTTAACCAGTGAGCTTTTCAAAAGCTAAAAATCTCACTATGGCTTACACTAATAAGCTTGTGAGAGGCTTGAGAAAATCTTGAAAACACCAGCGAGTAAATACTCGGTGAATCTGAAGTGAAATGGGACAAGCTAAAAGCCATGAGCAGGCTTATCAAACAAGCTTCAAAATGATAAAACAAACTTGAGACCTCTAGATGACTAGGGTGGCTACCCAAAGAACCAAAGATCACAAGATTTGGTCAACTAATAAGCTATATATGAGCTTGTGAAAGTGGTGGTAAAAGCGTACCTGAGCAACCTTTTGACTTTTTGAAAATGAAACAAAGGTTGACTTTTATGAATTTGCACTTGATTCTATGGACTGATTGTGATATTATAAGCTATTATAAGATTATCTAAAGTTATATCAACAACTTTTAAGCTTGTAAAATGACTTTTGCAATTCAAAATCCCAACAGTGACTGACTGAGATGGGTTTAAAAAAGATTTTTGACTTTTTAACTAACAAAGACTGGATTTTCTACTTAAAGCGGGTATTAGACATCAATATGACTTAAAGCAACCATTCATAACAGCTCGGATGGCCTATATCAGAAAGATGACAAATCCAAACACCATTTGTTGGTGATTTGAAAATTTTCAAAGAGAAACCTGATTAAGACCATCATATACTTTGCAGACCTAATGATATCATTAAATAAGACTCAAGGAACATAGAACAACAACATTAATAACATATAATTAAGAGATTATACTTACTCTATTTTCACTGCTTAAAATAAAATTCTTATTATCTATAAATTAAAAACTGATTGACTATTTTTAAAGCTCAATTATACTCACAAACACCAATAAACATAAACATGCAGAGATCAAGCTTAGGACTAATTAAACATTAAAAATGCAATAATTTTTTAGAAATAGCTTACAAGTGAGTTCCAGCCAAAAACTAAGAACCAGTGACTAATACCACTCCTATAAGCTTTCCACAAAGCCTCTAAACCAAGAACAATCCACAGATCACCATGCTTCAGTCTCTATCTTCATTTGAATTGATTTTTGTTTTTAACTAATTTCTTGGTATTTTTGGTAATTTCTTTTATTGAAACTAAACTGAGTTTTTCATGATTCTAAAAGCTTAGAAAAGCTTTTATAAGAGCTTTTAAGAGCTTACAAGCTCTTAACAACATCTGAGAACAACATTTGAGATTATTTGGAATTTGAACATGAAATATACAAAAACTAAATTAAGTAAACAATTCTTTGCAATTGAAACTGAAAGTGGAATTTTATTATCTTGAGAATTGATTACAAAGACTTGAAAGCTTTTAAAATCAACTGAAATTAAAATTACACTAAGAACGACAATTTAGACTAAACTAAAAACTAACTACTACTCTACTCTGTCTCTTTCTTCTTTATTTATCACCATTTCTCATCCCACTAGCCCAAAGATCTTTTCCCACTTCAATCTTGGCCCTCCATTTAGTCAAATTGATCAATACCGTTCAAACAACTTTTGGCGCCAAAAGTTGAATAGACAGCTTATGGCAGTTCTGCTTCAATTAATGCATCATGGAGTGTTGCAGAGGGTTAGGGGGAGAGTTTGGATAAGTTTAGTGGAGTGGTGAGCTAAGTAGGGTGGTATTGGTGCAAAGTGGGTAAAATGGTGGTTTTGGGGAAAAAGGGTGTGAAGGGCATTTATTGTGGGGGGTAGTAGTGGCGGAGGTGGTGGAGAGAGTGGGTAGTAATAGGGGTGAAATGGAAGGTTCGGGTGTCATGGTGTGGATGGAAGCAGTGTTAGAGGTTGAGGATGAAACAGTGCTAGAAGCTTATCTGTTTTAAATTCGGGTTTTGGGCTTGGGCACGAGATAGTTTCAACTGGATTTGGATTTGTAATAATACAAAGGGTCCGTTTGGTTATTAGCTAGGCATGAGGGCAATTTTGTAATTTGGTAAATCTTAAGGACTGAACTTGTAAGCTTTCCAAAGTTATTCCAAGGGCTAAACACGCCATATTTGATTAGTACAAGGACAATTGTTGCATAAAATTCCAATGTTATCGTCCAGGACCAAAATGTCAATTTAATAACTCAGGGACCAAACTTGTATTTTCTCAAAACTATTCTCATAAGGACCATTTATGTCAAATATGAATAGTACAAAGGTTTATTTTGATCAATTTCCAATTTTAAAACCTTAAGGACTATTTTTGACACTTTTGCAAAGTTGAGGGACCAAAGTTGTAATTTTGAGATTTTTAACTTCAAAGGATTATTTTGAACAACTTGTGAATCCCAAGGACCTAAAATGATATTTTACAAGTTTTTGAATTACCGAGAACTTTGTTTTTGACAACTTTTGTAACTTGGGGACTAAAGCGCCAATTATGCAAACTTGTACGTTTTTCACCGATTTTGATGTTTTGCATTTAAAACATATAAAACACTTGTTTGTGATATTCTTATCATTTTGATGTGTTTACGAGTGTTTTCGGATGTTTTTGGCATTCTAAATAGTACAAAAATGATGAGTATTTAGACACTCATCAATCCCCACACTAAGATATTGCTAGTCCATAGCAATGTTTTATGAAAAGTTAATGGATTTTATCTCTTTACCAAAGCCATTACTTACGGGTAGCCAAATGTTTCGATTCAAGTAAGAACCATGGTACACCGATAACCATGTGATTTTGAGCAAACCACCAGCTTTCAGCGGATTTGATTTTGTCTTTACCAAAAGCCGTACCCTTACGGACTAGCCAACTCTTAGATAAATTATCAATATTATCTTTGGTGAGTTGATTACCAATTATGGATTTCCAACTGCCTTTACCACAAGCCATAAACTTGCGGGCTAGCCAACTCTTCACTTTTAGGATATGGTGAGTTGAATACCATACAATTTTGGGCAAATTGCAAGCCATAAACGGGTTTGAGATATCTTTACCAAGAGCCGTTTGCTCCTGGATTAGCCAATCCTTATGTGTGTTAGACATGGCGGATTGATTACCATTTGTTGTGTTTAGTACATAGTACTTCCACTAAAAAAAATTTTAAAATTTGGCCATTTTGGGGGAAAAAGGGACTAAAAGGGTACATTTATGATCAAAATTCGCCAGAATTTCCATCCCCCACACTAAGATATTGCTAGTCCCTAGCAATGTTTTATGAAAAGTTAATGGATTTTATCTCTTTACCAAAAGCCATTAATTCTGGAGTAGCCAATGTTTGATTCAAGTAAGAACCATGGTACCGATAACCATGTGATTTTGAGCAAACCACCGACTTTCAACGGATTTGATTTTGTCTTTACCAAAAGCCGTACCCACGGACTAGCCAACTCTTAGATAAATTATCAGTATTATCTTTGGTAAGCTGAATACCAATTATGGATTTCAATGCCTTTACCACAAGCCATAAACTTGCGGGCTAGCCAACTCTTCACTTTTAGGATATGGTGAGTTGAATACCATACAATTTTAGGCAAATTGCAAGCCATAAACGGATTTGAGATATCTTTACCAAGAGCGTTTGCTCTGGATTAGCCAATCCTTATGTGTGTTAGACATGGCGGATTGATTACCATTTGTTGTGTTTAGTACATAGTACTTCCACTAAATAAAAATTTTAAAATTTGGCCATTTTGGGGAAAAAGGGACTAAAAGGTTACATTTATGATCAAAATTAGCGAGAATTTCCCCCACAGAAATGAATATTGTCCTCAATATTCAAAGTACTGTTATCTCGAAACTTAAACGTAAAAGATAACATTACTAGCCAAGTGTAGAAACACAACAGTTATTCTCTTTTTTTAATATTTACAATTTTCATTCATCCATTTTTTTTTTTTTTTTTTTTTTTGAAATGTGGGCATCTCCCCACTAGGGTGGTCCACACGGGTGAAAACCCATGTTGTGCTTGCTAATGTTTTTGATTCCCGAGTCACTAGCTTGACTCGACCAGAATTCATTTTTCATGGGGAAGTAAGTGGAAGAGACAATCTCCATCGGCCTTTCATTCAAGATGTTTGGATAAACATTGAAGTACGTGAAAGTTCCACTCCGATGAGATATAGATAGAACAGGCTCACAAATGGTCAATGAAAATGCGGGGTCAAAATAATGTCTTCATTCTCGAAGGAGTGAAGAACAGGAGAAGCCACGGGATAGGTGAAGAAGAGAAAGAAAGTCATGATAAAGATCACGATTAACTCATCATCACTCGGGAGAATTCATGATAACATGAATTTCATCTTTTAAGCTCAATTGGTCTAGACATATCCCGGGTGTGTCTAGATCAAATAAAGTTATCATACTCGGTAGAGATATGATATGAGTGAGTTCAAAGGAGAACTCCTCAAAGGAGAATGATTCATATTCAGAGTTGATTTGACTGAGTTCAGCGGGGAACTCCTCAAAAGTGAATGATTCATAATCGGGAGAGAATTATGAGAATGAGAAGTGGTAATACCACTAATCTTCTCTCCCATATGATCAAAATGGAGCGTTTGCAATTCGGAATAGAATCATTGAACAAAAGTTCACTATCCTCAAAGGGATAGGATATGAAGTAGGCTTTTCATTAAAAGCCTCGATTTTAGAAATGAGAAGATTAACATTCAATAATGTAAGACGAAGAGCTTAGTCTTGGATTATTTCTTCATCATTCTCTTCTCCTGGTGACTAGCTCGAAGGTAATTCCCAACATAACTTATGTCTCCAAGATAAAGAATAGTCCTCATCGGAATCGAGAGAACATCTCAATATGATCATTTTGGAAGACAAGAGGAGTAGGGATATCACACAAATGATCAAGAATTCCCTGTGACTCTCTCGGGATTGGGACAAGGTTCTCACCACTAGACTTTATGAAGTCGTCCGATTCCTTTTCGAGAACAGTGTCAAGAAGTTAGTCCCCCATGTTGAGAGTGAGTGTGAACCTGGTGTGATAGCAGTGAGGGAGTTGAGAAGGACTAGCAGATTATGGATTCTACAAGTTCCATTATTTCTCTGCTAGTGATTAGTCATATTCTTTTCTCCCTGCATTTCCACGGATAGAATCTCAGCGATGAATTTGATGAATAAAATTGTAGAATATCAAAGGTATCTTCATCATCATCGTCATCAGGAATGAAATGGAATTGAGAGCTAGATTTGAATGCTTTTTGTAGTTTAATTGATTCCTTAACAGTGTTTTCAATGGCAATCTGGAATCTAATTTAGCGATCCGTTCCTCATAACAATTCTTCCATGGATTTCGTGTGACATAGCCGCTCCTCCTTAAGTTCTTTTAATAACTCAAGACTCTTGATAGAAGGTGCGTAAGTAGTTTCATGAGGAGTTGCTTGAATCATTTGGTATTGTGGAGGTTGGTCTTGATCTGAAAAGTTAATTGTTACAAAGAAATGGATTCCTGTTTGACAATCCGAGGCTAGAGTGAGGACCTCCACAATTCTCACAACAATAAAGCTGATGTGGTACGTGAGTCATATGTGTTGTAGTCATAATTGTTATCGGGAACCTGCTCATAGACAAGCGTGTTTCCCGATTGACAATCGAGCTGAGTGTGAACCATCACAGTACTACACATGATATAGCTGCGAAGTCTCAAGTGTGGTAGGTGATGGAATAAATCGATTGTGTTATGGTAGGAATAGGGATCTTGGTTATAGGCGGACCCGTTTCTGATTCCACCATACTACAAGCGGGGCAATTGCCACCATTATAAGGACCACCACACCATTGACAACCAAGAGGGTGAGGATAAGACATTGAAAGAATCAAATGGTTCTAGAGGGTAAGAAATGAAGAATCAAAAGGTAAGAGGGTAAGATGGATATTTTTGGATTTTTGAAAAACATGTTATAAAAACAAAGAATGAAAATATTTTTGGGGTTGTTAACACTTTAGGAAAAGTGTTAATGAACTTTTTGATTTTGAAAAACTTTACAAAAAGGTGGTATATGTGCAAGAATGGATCTGGAAATGCTTAAAACAAACCTACACCTCCGGCGTAGTAAAATTTGATCTGTCTTTGAACCGTCAAGTTATCTCACACAAGCTAGCCACTTGTGAATGACCAACCGTAAGAAACTTAAAACATTTCAGAACACAAATACAATGAAAGATCAGGAGGAATATAGTGTTTCCCAGTCGTTAAGTCCCACGGAGGATGAATTGGTGTATAAACACTTGATCAGATGATAGAATGATCTCTAAGGATAGTGATCGATGGGATTCGATGGATAATTACCTAAAGAGAAAATCTACAAATTACTGATGACTTAAATGCAAATTAAAAGAAATTAAAAAGTTAAAATATATTAAAGAAACGCTATCACTATTTTTACTGAGATCGATGAAGCGTTTATTTTATAAAACAAAATAACTTAAATAAAATATATTAACTAAAACGTAAACTCAAAATATCTAAAAGCGTTATTTAAAAGCGGAAGCGGCGTTACGTTTAAAATTACTTGGGCGAAGCAAAAGCGTAAAATTTATGAAATAAAAGGCCTACGAATGTAAAACTAATTTTCTTACAAAATATATGATAAAGAAATTTTAGAAAAAAGATTTATATTTTTTTTACTTTTATATTTTTTATTATGATTTAATTAAGATAAAACACTAATTAAATGTTAAAAAATACTAAAACTATATATAAAAATCAAAACTTTTATAGAAAATACTTTATACTAATACAAATTTAAGAAAAATAGAAAACTGGAAAAAGCTGCTTCGAATAAGCTACAAATAAGCTAAGTAAGCTTAATAAGCTATATAAGGCAAAACGTATATAAGAAAGTATTAAGTGCAAACTCTAGCAGTCAAAGACCCAAGGGCGCGTTGGTAAGGAGTGTGTGTGGTGAGCTGGGTGGCCAGGGATCAAATCCCAGCAGTGGCACTTTTTGTAAACTATTTTTTTTTTCAATTTTTATTTTGCAAACTTATTAAACACAAGAAATTAAGCACTTTTTATAACTAACACTTTTTATAAAAACTACAAATAAGCTGAGATTAAGCTAATGATCTTAACAGTGGCTTAATTTTAGAAATAAGCACAAGGCTTAAGCCATTTGGCTTATAAGCTAGAAAATAAGCAACATGTTGGTGAAAATAAGCTAGAAACAGATATTAAGCTAATGGAGCAATTTGAATAAGCATTAATACCAAGGAATAAGCACAAGAATCTTTACTTGATTAAGAGAAAATTGAAAAGCACAATGATAAGCTAAAAAGCTAATAAGCTAGAGATAAGCATAAAGTAAACTGTTGGTAAGCTAAGAAAATGTAGATAAGCTAAAATTAAAACTGAATAAGCACAATGAAAATAGAAATAAGCTCTAAACAAACTCCAAATAAGCACAAGGATCACTTTGTATACGGGACACTATTGAGTTTACTAGGCAACTATAAGCTTAATTTTAAGTACTTACATGAGCTTGGAAATGAAAACAAAAGCTAGACTAAGCAAGTTAACCGGTGAGCTTTTCAAAAAAAGCTAAAAATCTCACTATGGCTTACACTAATAAGCTTGTGAGAGGCTTGAGAAAATCTTGAAAACACCACTGAGTAAATACTCAGTGAATGCTGAGTGAAATGGGACAAGCTAAAAGCCATGAGCAGGCTTATCAAACAAGCTTCAAAATGATAAAACAAACTTGAGACCTCTAGATGACTAGAATTTGGCTACCCAAAGAACCAAAGATCACAAGATTTGGTCAACTAATAAGCTATATATGAGCTTGTGAAAGTGGTGGTAAAAGCGTACCTGTGAGCAACCTTTTGACTTTTTGAAAATGAAACAAAGGTTGACTTTTATGAATTTGCACTTGATTCTATGGACTGATTGTGATATTATAAGCTATTATAAGATTATCTAAAGTTATATCAACAACTTTTAAGCTTGTAAAATGACTTTTGCAATTCAAAATCCCAACAGGGTAGTGAGATGGGTTTAAAAAGATTTTGACTTTTTAACTAACAAAAATTTGGATTTTCTACTTAAAGCGAGGTATTAGACATCAATATGACTTAAAGCAACCATTCATAACGGCTCGGATGGCCTATATCCACGAGAAAGATCGTAAATCCAAACACCATTTGATATGGCCGATTTGAAAATTTTCAAAGAGAATTAAGACCATCATATACTTTGCAGACCTAATGATATCATTAAATAAGACTCAAGGAACATAGAACAACAACATTAATAACATATAATTAAGAGATTATACTTACTCTATTTTCACTTTACTTAAAATAAAATTCTTATTATCTATAAATTAAAAAGAACAGTTGACTATTTTTAAAGCTCAATTATACTCACTTAACACCAATAAACATAAACATGCAGAGATCCAAGCTTAGGACTAATTAAACAGTAAAAATGCAATAATTTTTAGAAATAGCTTACAAGTGAGTTCCAGCCAAAACTAAGAACCGGTGACTAATACCACTCTATAAGCTTTCCACAAAGCCTCTAAACCAAGAACAATCCTGAGATCACCATGCTTGGTCTATCTTCATTTGAATTGATTTTTGTTTTAACTAATTTCTTGGTATTTTTGGTAATTTCTTTTTGTTAAACTAATGAGTTTTCATGATTCTAAAAGCTTAGAAAAGCTTTTATAAGAGCTTTAAGAGCTTAGCTCTTAACAACATCTGAGAACAACATTTGAGATTATTTGGAATTTGAACATGAAATATACAAAACTAAATTAAGTAAACAATTCGCAATTGGCCGAAAGTGGAATTTTATTATCTTGAGAATTGATTACAAAGACTTGAAAGCTTTTAAAATCAACTGAAATTAAAATTACACTAAGAACGACAATTTAGACTAAACTAAAAACTAACTACTACTCTACTCTGTCTCTTTCTTCTTTATTTATCACCATTTCTCATCCCACTTCCAAAGATCTTTTCCCACTTCAATCTTGGCCCTCCATTTAGTCAAATTGATCAATACCGTTCAAACAACTTTTGGCCAAAGTTGAATAGGCTGGACTTATGGCGAGTTGCTTCAATTAATGCATCGTGGAGTGTTCGGAGAGGTTTAGGGAGAGTTTGGATAAGTTTAGTGGAGTGGTGAGCTAAGTAGGGTGGTATTGGTGAAAAGTGGGTAAAATGGTGGTTTGGGGAAAAAGGGTGTGAAGGGCATTTATTGTGGGGGGTAGTAGTGGCGCGGGTGGTGGAGAGTGGGTAGTAATAGGGGTGGTTGGAAGGTTGCGGGTGTCATGGTGTGGATGGAAAGCAGTGTTAGAGGTTGAGGAGGCTGATTAAGCTATCATTTTAAATTTGGGTTTTGGGCTTGGGCCCGAGATAGTTTCACTTTGATTTGGATTTGTAATAATACAAGTGCGTTTGGTTATTAGCTTTGAACAAGGCCGAATTTTGTAATTTGGTAAATCTTAAGGACTGAACTTGTAAGCTTTCCAAAGTTATTCCAAGGGCTAAACCTGCCATATTTGATTAGTACAAGGACAATTGTTGCATAAAATTCCAATGTTATCGTCGAGGACCAAAATGTCAATTTAATAACTCCAGGGACCAAACTTGTATTTTCTCAAAACATTTCTCATAAGGACCATTTATGTCAAATATGAATAGTACAAAGTTTATTTTGATCAATTTTCAATTTTAAAACCTTAAGGACTATTTTTGACACTTTTGCAAAGTTGAGGGACCAAAGTTGTAATTTTGAGATTTTTAACTTCAAAGGATTATTTTGAACAACTTGTGAATCCCAAGGACCTAAAATGATATTGTACAAGTTTTTGAATTACCGAGACTGTTTTTGACAACTTTTGTAACTTGGGGACTAAAGCGCCAATTATGCAAACTTGATCCGTTTTTCACCAGATTTTGATGTTTTTGCATTTAAAACATATAAAACACTTGTTTGTGATATTTTTATCATTTTGATGTGTTTCTGAGTGTTTTCAGATATTTTTGGCATTCTAAATAGTACAAAAATGATGAGTATTTAGACACTCATCATCGGGTTAGGTCGGGTTCGGGTCTGTGCCATTTACAAAATCATAGAATTTAATTTCTAAAATAACACATGTATAAATGACAAGTCGACCTGATGTATAAAAATTAAATCTTGAATAAGCAAATTAAAATTAGATCGGAAGAATGCAAGACACAATCTTCTATAGTTCAGCTAGCCATGTCACGTTCGCTCTCAGGGAGGCACTCTTGGAAAATTTAGTGCACTGTTGGGATTAATTTACACCTGGGTATAAGCTAGTACTGCTGGGCAAAATTTAGTACTGCTGGGCAGTTACAATCGTATAATTAAGACCACTTTAACCTGGTCTTATAACCACTATAGCTATAATGGAGGAATATTATGAGAAGATTAATTGGCCGATTAATTCTCATAATTCCATTTGACTAAAGAGTGACTCTATCCTATAACTAGGAATTCATATGATGCATGAAGAAAAGAGACGAAAACATAAACACTTGGATGCGCTAGGGTTATTGATTTGTGCCTAATTCAATAACATAAATTTGGTCTTATCAGTGTAGATATTCGTGATACCGGGTATGGTCGAATAGTTTACGGAAAGTGATAACACGATTCCAAGTGATATCCGCAACTTTGTATTGGTATTTGGTTTGCTATTGATTATCTTCACTCTGTCCACGGGCATTTTACCACCAACAATGAAGTAAACTATTTTGTGATAATCAATAGGCTGCTGCGCTATAAGAAACATGGCTTCAAACTTTGCCAAGCTTGACAAGTTTGAAGGGGTGGACTTCAGAAGATGGCAAAAGAAGATGCACTTTCTTCTTTCAAGCATGAGTGTGGTCTATGTTCTGACTACACCTATCCCAGATGATGGGGATGATGCTACTGTGGAACAGATCAGGAAGATGAGCAAATGGGAGAATGATGATTACATTTGTAGAGGTTTAATCCTCAATGGTATGTCTGATTCTCTCTTTGATATTTATCAGAATATTGAATCTTCCAAAGAACTATGGGATTTCTTGGATGCCAAATATATGGCTGAGGATGTATCAAGTAAAAAGTTTCTTGTAAGTAATTTCACAAATTACAAAATGACTGATTCAAGACCAGTTATGAAACAATATAATGAAGTTCTTGGTATACTTGGAAGGTTTACACAACACAAACTGCACATGGATGAGGCTATATCAGTCTCTTGTGTCATTGATAAACTTCCTCATTCTTGGAAAGATTTCAAGCATACCTTGAAACAAAAGAAGGAGGAATTAACTCTTGTTGAATTGGACAGTCATCTGCACATTGAGGAATCTCTCAAGGTGCAGGATAATGACAAGCCAATGAGTAGCAATGCTACTGGTGCATCTGTTGTCAATATGGTGGAGCATAACAACTCCACGAGGTACAATGACAACAAGGGTAAAAAACATCGGGGATAACACAAGGGCATACCCTAACAAGAAGGCATCACATACTTGTTGGAAATGTGGCAAATCTGGTCACATTAAAAGGGATAGAAAAGGTTTTAAGATTGGTGGTAAAACCAATGGATCAGGTACTAGTGGATCAGGGAATGGTTTAGTTCCTCTAAAATGTCACAATATGTTTAATAAATCTCTCCAGGTTTATTATGTTCCATATGTGTCTGAATCTAACTATGTGCAGGATGATGATGTTGCGTGGTGGGTGAAGTTGGTTCAAGACTTATGAGTCACTGAATGATGGTTCTATTCTTCACATGGGAAATGAGTCTATAGCCCTGGTGCATGGACGTGGTTATGTAGATCTTAGGTTTAGTTCTGGAAAGATTGTAACTTTGTTTAATGTTATTCATGTTCCTGATATAAGGAAAAACTTGGTTTCAAGTAGTGTTTTGAATAATCATGGTTTTAAACAAATTATTGAATCTGATAAATTTGTTTTGACTAAAAGTGATGTATTTATTGGTTTTGGATATTTGTGTAATCAAATGTTCAGGTTGAACATTGTTAATGATTGTGATAATTCAGCCTTTGTGACCACCTCTAACCTGACTGACTCTACCCTCTGGCATGCTAGACTTGGCCATGTACACTATAAAAGGATGCAAGATATGTCTAAGGATGGGTTAATCCCAACATTTGACATGGACACCGAAAAGTGTAAAACTTGCATGTTGATCAAAATAACTAATAAACCTTTTTAGGGTGTTAAACGTGAAACTAAGCTCTTGGAGCTAATACTGCAGTGGCTTTGTGTGATTTGCATGCCACTCCCTCTCTGGGGAATAAGAAGTACTTTGTGACATTTATTGATGATGCTTCTAAGTTTTGTTATGTCTATCCGTTACATACTAAGGATGAAGCATTAGATAAATTCAAAGTGTTTAAAACTGAAGTTGAAATGCAACAAGGGTCCCTAATCAAAAGGTTAAGGACTGATAGGGGAGGTGATTCGGTATAATTCATGAAACGACTGCTCCCTATACTCCTCAGCAAAATGGTATTTCGGAAAGAAAAAACAGGGTACTAAAGGAGATGGTTAATTCTATGTTGTCCTATTTAGGACTGAGTCAAGGGTTTTGGGGTGAAGCTATGTTAATAGCTTGATATTTATTAAATAGAGTTCCCTGTAACCACTCGTAAACTTCCCTAACGATTTTTCGCGGCTATATTTTTTTTCTTTCTTTTCAATCTATAATCGCGACCAGATACGACTTAAATATTAAAATGAACTAACAAAACCAACGATGCTATGTTTATATCAGTCTTTCAAAGATGTGTCCAAAAATATAATTATTATATTTTTACTTATCCGGGATGAAGGCGTTTATGGTTCTAAATAGCGGGACATGAAATACACACAATACCCTAAATAATCCTAATAATACTAATAAACCTATTAATATTACATTTAATAAAATCTAAAATCTACCCTACTCCTCATTGTGGCCACCTACCTCCCTCCCTTCTCTTATCCCTTTTCACATTTTTACTTTACCCAAAACCACCTTTCTCATGAACTCACCTCCCTCTTTCTGATAATCGATTCATCCCTATCCTAGGGTTGCTATCAAAGATGAAAATGGAATACATGCACATGCTTTTTCTATCATATCTTCCCAACGCATCTAACACATGGCCATTTCTTGTGTTCTTTTTTTTGCTACCCTTCGCAAAATCCTAACGAGGGTCAACCCTCCTAAACAAAAACCAAGATACCTCACATATCACTCTCATCTTTATCATCCTCCCAAGATTTGATTCACAAGGATACCTTGAAGAGGTGTATTGATAGGGGCGATTACCAGGGGAGTCCATTCACAAACCCAAGATAAAAAAGGATTGGTCAAGGTTTCCTTCTTTTGCCTTTATAAAACCACAAGTTTCTTACACCAGCCATCCTTCAAACTTCACTCACCAAAATTAGGGTTTCCAAGATTAGGGGTTCTTGAAATTGATAAAGGGGTTTTGATAGTTAGAGCTTGGAGAGTCCTAAACAAGCCTCAATTGTAACAATTCGCATTTTTGGGTTTTTACTATTCATCTCGGGAATTTACTATTCACAGTTACTATTCATTTTTACTATTCATCACCAAAAATTTTTATTTCATATTCTTGTAAGTTAACCTATTTTAGTAATAATCCGATAATTTGACACTAATCGGGTCACTGCAAAATTTCCGCGAAGCCGTCTGCAGATTTACGTTTAGGTTTAAACGACCTTTAGGCATCCCGATATGTCCGAAAACATTACAAACAAGAGAAATATAAGTTTTTCACTTTCCGTGACATTTTCATAAGTTTTGGAATTTCGTCTTCCGGTTTGTTTTATCGCGATTTTGCAGCGTTTTAGACGCGTTTCCGGTTTAGCAGCGTTTAAGAAACCCGATAGAACTTATCACTCATATAATATGCTTATATGGAGTATATTAACAAGTTTTAACATATTTACAAGATTCATATTATTTGGATACCCGATTTTAAGTTTCGTGACTTTCACGACTTACTACAGTTAGCAATTAACTGGTCCAAAACTCACTCCGTAAACAAGATAATACCAAGCAACTCATATCTAGTCATCCTAGATAAGCCTTGAACGAAATTTAGGCCACATGGGGCGTTTTATAAGTAGTAACCAAGTAAAGATGTGAAACTTAGGTAAGAAGCTTTAACATGTGTAAGTTTACTTAGCCTTTAAGACTTAAGTCTTAGAATCCAACTTTTGCACCTCCTCATCACACCTTCCTAGCACCTTCCTTACACCTCCTCATTACACTATAAATACAAGTATCATCTCTTCCTTTCTTCTCCATTTAAACGAGCCACCCTTAATTCACAAAACCATAATCCTTTGATCTTCAGATTCTACGAATTACATACCAAAGTTCAAGGCCTAGTTATTCTCTACATGATTCAAGAATTTGTTTGGTGATTCCATGGTTGGATTAGGAGCTATACAAGGTGAAAAGGGCTGAGTTAGAATTGTTCTTGAAACACCCAGGTTAGATCAAGCCTAGCAAGGGTTAGCAAGGTGTGTTAAGGATTTGGAAGCTCGGGTTCATATTGAAAGGGTTTAGGTTTTAGTGTCCTAGTTCTTGGTTCTTGAATTGTTTCATCACAAGGATTGTAAGCAAACTCTTATGTTATCATTTGATTACTGTATTTACTAGTATTTTAGGTATGTTACATGTTTTATATGCTTATTACGGTTGATTGTGCTTGGATAAATGGACTAAACCACTAGAAATCGTCAAAAGGACTACTTTTGCAAAACAGAATCTGGACAGGGGCTGTAAACGTAGTTACTGGGTAAAATTCGTGGACTGAGAAACTTAGGTAATAACATAGGATTATAGATCTATGTCTTGTGGTCATTTTTCCGGGTGGCTCGTGCCGTAACTCATCCTGATGAATAAACTAGAGCCAAAACGGCTAAACGTGTCCAAATCTGAGTAACAGATTTCAAACGAGTAAAGCTCATAAAACTTTCATATAACAAACTGTTGGTCAAAGATAAAAATGTAGCTAACACACTAACGAGCGTGGCGGCTGGAGTACATTAAGCGGAGTTGTAGAACTCGACTTATGACCAAAACCGTGAGACAGTTTGCTGCTGATTGAAATAACTAGTACATCCAAAAGAAGAATGGGGTGGTAGATATTTCACATTAGTTAAATAATTTTAAGGGCAGTAGGACCCACTAATCTGTTTAGTACATTTAATTACCTTTCCGAGGACATAAAACCGAAGTCGTGATCAATTACGGTTTAGAAATAACTGTAGATATGGACGGAAAACTTAAATAAACGAAACGTAAACACTTATACGACTTCACAAATGTTAAGTATCCAAGCATAATTGATGTAATAACTATATAAGACATTTTTATACATTCAATTGCTGTTTTAGAACCTAAGACTCAACACATATTCTAGGTTACAGAGGTTTCTGGCTTATACATCGGTTCGTTATACATTGGATATCACATTTATTAAGGTGAGTCATAGCCCCTACTCTTTTAATGCTTGTTTTACAAACTCTTTGGGGGAGATACATGCTCAAACATCGCTTTATACTTTTACAAATACACAAAACATTATACTTGATTGCATTATACTTGATTGCATTATACTTGATAAGTCGATGGTAACTCCCAATATAGACTCCGAAAGCCCCTCTTCAGATGATAAGTCGATGGTGTGCCCCAATATAGACGGAGCAAGACTGCTCGTTATGATAAGACGATGATAAGTCTCCCAACGCATAACGGAGCAGCCCCTCGCTCGACGCATGATAAGTCTCCCAACATAAACGGAAACCCAACTGAAAGTCTCCCAATATACCGGAGCAACACTAAGTGAAATAATGTGAACTATTATGTCTCAGAGTGTGCTTAACTATAAAATGTACTATTTTAGTAAAGGTTGTAAACACACAGTTAAAGTTCTTATGGCGGAACTTGAACCGAGGGATTTACAATGCCTTTGCTGTGTAAACATTCTTTTAAGGCTTTTCAACTTATTTAAAACAAACTCTATGAACTCACCAACCATTGTGTTGACACTTTAGCATGTTTATATCAGGACATAAGACGATAGCCGCTGCATGGAACTTAGAGTCCATCACATTTTGAAGACTTATGCTTTTATCATTTACCATTCGAAACATTTATGTATTATACTTTGGGACCTCATTGTTTGTAACTCTGATTTCATTAATCAATGGTAACTTTTCAAAACGCCTCATTTAGAGGTCGTTTTCTATAACTTGTACTTTGTATTATGAAGTAGCACCCCATTGACACAGTCTTCCGCTGCGGTATTTTGGGGGTGTTACATCAATTGTCTGGGTTCAAGCCAAATTTACGTCCAATTGGAGCTTTTTAGTTTTCGGTTTTTCATACTCATTCGACCCACCCTTGGGTTCATTGTAAGAAACACAACGTTGCTATTATTTTTATTTTACATTTGTTGTAATTAATTTTAATTCGAATCTGTTAAACTTTTCACCTCGTAATCTTGATTTGGGTTTAATTAATATTAGAGCAACATTGTAATTGGGTTAAATTGAGGGAAACAAAAATATATATGTTGCTTGATGTTGTCGTTGTTACTGTTGAACATAAGAAAGCACCCGAGATAATATTGATTTCTTAGTTTTCAATCTCAAATTTTAAATTGAAACCGCTTTCTTAAGTATTTCGCTTAGAAAGCTTATTGACTTATTTTGATGTTCGGTCTAAATTAAACCCATGGTATTATTGGTTTTATTATGGTTACATTTTCTTTGTGACGCTGTTCGACTAGGAACCAACACACACCCGGAGGATTAGTTCCTAGTCACTATATGTGTTGTTATCATTGTTCGTTGTGTTCGAATTTCACTAGTACTCAAAAGAGTCGCGTGATGTGTGTTCTTTTGAGACACCCAAATAGTGCGGTTGTTGCTCACTTGGAGTCAAGGGGAGAACACCCTATGGTGTCTCTACCCGCCTCAGCTCTAGACCACACGAGAGGTCTTGTAAGAACCTCGTTAGTGTCACTTATATGCATGGGGCTGGGGTAATACTCGTCCCCTTTCCTCCTGCTTAAAACTACTAACCAAAGTTCCAAAATCAGTTTTGTGTTAAACCAATTGTGCCTAAAACTACTATTGGGGTGTGATTATTTAACTTGTGTATTGGGCTGCAAGGCCCAATAGTCAAGGGCAGCCCAATAGTCAAGGGTCTGTTTAACATATCACAACCCACTCGGGCATACATATATCTTGTACCGTCTTGAATTAATTTCGACATAGTTTGTAACTTGCAACGTCATCTCGACTCAACGCATCTACAACAAAGGACGTCTCCATTCACTAATTTAAAAGCATAACTTATAAATATTAACATTTTTTATAATAAAACATGACATGATGTAATTACTTGATATTAATGAGTTTAGGGAAATAAACCAAAGGAGTCACTACTATTACACATGACTTAAATAAAAAGAGGTTTTCACATTTTTAACTTTAACTAAGCCCGTAGACACATGTTTTGAATATTGAAACCGGATTATAAACTTCATACACGACTTTTGACATTAGTCAAACCAATTAAATAGAAAACTTCACTCGAGTTATACTACTTTTTTTTAGCTATACAGACTATTTTGACAATTCTCAAACGAGATATGCTTCTCGAAAACTTGTATTTCAAATATACATATGTATAAACCGGGTCTGATATGTATACTTTTCGAAACACATATGTAATTAGAAATATTTGAGGACCAAATTGTATTTTATTAATACAATGAACACATAAATTAAATTACGACTTAAGTTCTTTTCAAAATAAATACACTCATAATAGATGTCATCAATATATATCCTTTTCGTTCACGTTGACAACGTCTCATCATATTTATTATTTTCTTCGTACACTATCTTTTGGTTATCATTAAACCGACTCGAATTCATTTTCGATATTGTGTTTTTAGTCATACTTTCATTAGCCGAGATACACACAAGCTTTTGAAATTGTTATTTTTAAACTTAAACGATGCCACACAAACAACAACAATGACAATAACGACACAACATGTAAATTAAATAAAGTAGATAGACTTTATTTAGCTTGGAATCAGAAACTGAGATTTACCGCACTAATTTAGGTTGCGTGTTGTAGCCACTTGTTACTTGATCTCTTTGTGCTTTTTTCACCGAACTGCTGAGGTGAGTTTATAGCCCCACTTTTACTCTTATTTACTTGCTTTATAAACTTTGGGGTGAGAACACAAAACTCTTTCTCGACCTCGAACTCAAACACTATTACGCGAAACAACCTTGAATCCCAACTATGCTACCGCTAGTTCCCTTTGGGGAGGCGCGATTGTTATGGATAGATCTATTGGGGATGACACCCCGCTCGAAGTTTGACCGATAGGCAAACGTCGGGCGATATCATATCAGATCAATTGAGTGTACCGAAATACACTTGTCGGGCTTTATTTATCATGCTTCTAGATTGCATGCACACCGTCGTAGTTTCTCGTCGCATGAACTTGGTATTAGCGTAATAGCCTTTTTGCATATAGTGTCATTCACGGAGATCCTATATGTGCAACTGTGGTACAACTTGATTTCTTAAAAGTAAACCTATGAACTCACCAACCTTTGTGTTGATATTTTAGCATGTTTTTCTCAGGGTTATATCTTGGCGTGGGAATGGCAAAGGCATTCGTTGAAGATTGGTGTTAGGATTTATAAAATCCATAGTGAAGAGTCAGTCACCCCAACTCTAGTCTAGCATATGTTAGCTCGTAGACATTACATTATTTACTAGTTATTTAGTTAGTTAATTAGTTTAGAGCAACACCGTGGAGGAAGGACGGGTCTTTACCCATCAGATGCTGATCCACAACCAAGGAGGACGTGTAGTATGTAACTATAAATACCCTCTACCTCCCAAGGTAGAGGGAGATTTCTTCGTGCCGGGTCGTGAGCTATGTGGAGCGATAAAAAAAATGGGATCTATTGTTCTCACTCTTAATCTAACCTTCTATGTTTTCTTTTACTTTCTCTCTCTATAAAGCCTCCCATCTCTCTACTTTCTCTTTCTAAAATCTTGTCATAATTCGAACCATATTTGTGTGTTAGTGTGTTACAATAATCAATATCATTACAATTGATATCAGAGCCATGGTTAGATCATAAAGATTGGTTATTGTTGTTTTTTTGTTTGGTTCGAATTTTATTAAATAAAAATACACCATGTTCGAATTTTTATGGTTAAATGTGTTAAATGTTTGTACTTTTGTTGTTTGGTGTGTTAGTTTAGCTTAGTTTGATCCGTTGTTTAGTTATTTCATTTGTCTTGAGGTCATTTTAGGTGAATTTCGTGGGTTTTAAGAAGTGTTCTTGGTAGAGATTTGACTCCAAAAAGCTGAAAGCGACTTGTGTTTGCTGAAAGAGACTTGTGTTTTTTTAAAAGCAATTTGTGTTTTTTTGTCAAAAGCGACTTGTATTTTTTTGTCAAAAACGACTTTGTGTTTTGTCAAAAGCGACTTGTGTGCTTTTTTAGAAGTGACTTGTGTTTTTTTCCAAAAGCTAATTGTGTTTTTTTTTTGCGTCAAAAGTTGAATTTGTTTTTTTGTCAAAAGTTTGTCGTTGTGTTTTTTAAAAAGTGACTTGTGTTTTTAAAAGCGACTTGTGTTTTCTGAAAGAAACTTGTGTTTTGGCTAAGTTGCGATTTTTCAACTTAAGCGATTTGTCAACTTAAGCGATTTGTCTATTCCTGCGATTTGTCTCTAAATTGTATGATGATGTGGACAACAATGATAATGTATGCTACACTAAACGATTAAAGATGTTTGAATTAATCAATGAGGATGTGAGATCTTCATGTTCTGAGTACAATGAGAATGAATTACACCTGCTAATGCTAAGAATGCCATGCAAGGAATGTCGCATTGTACCCCTATCAACAACTTCACTCTCACCTCATGTTACTTCTACCCATAACAACGAATCTAACATGTATTGCCATTTTCTGTCAAGATTTATCCACATTAACGGTACATCAATTGGAACTTAGAACAATTGGAACAACAACTTGATAAAGAAAAGGTTCAAAAGGATAGTTCCTAGTCAAAGCACTTCAAGTGATCTACAACCACTACCATTCATCGGAGAATTTAGATCGATTATGATCAAGACATGACCAAATGTCTTCAAGAGACACACCAATAGAAATTGTTCATAGAGACACTTATCCATCTCATGGATAATGTGGAGAAGTATATTGAGGAAGTTACCTTAAAGATGAAAAGGTAGATGAGAGTCCGTGCAGGAGACAAAGTTGTGATGAGTGGTAATGTATCAAGAATCTGCTAAATCCGTAATGTCGAGACAACTAATAATGATGTAACCAACTGCTCACATTCTAACACACATGAATTAGATGCAAGAATCGAAAAGGGAATGAATGTCGGGCACAATCAAAAGATTGTAGTGTTGAGTCAAAGCACTGATGATGGATCGTTGACATCAATACAGAGGCTCGAGATAGATAAGCTTGACAAAACCGCGGTCCAAGACTCTTGTTACACATGATGGATTCAGATATCGAATCAAAATTAAACAGTGTCATGTAATAAGGTACCCTTAATCGTTCAACATAGTGCATCCTAAAGTACGTAAAAAACTGATCATGATGTCGAACATGACTTTGATAAATGTTCTCAGAATCAGGCTGAGTATGAGATTAAGTGTTTCAAGACAAAAGATATGGTTGATAAAAAGGCTTTTGATGAACTTTCAAACAAATTTTCAAATCTTGAAAAACAATGCATTTCACTTGAAATTGCGATACAGAGTAATGAAGAAAGTTTTCAACTTAACAAACCATGTAAAAATCCAGAACTTCCTGAATTCCGTGAACTTTTTGAAATTAACACTTTGAAAGCTCAGCTTTAAGACAAAGAGTCAACTATCAACAATTTGAAGAAACATATTTCTAATATGCATGTGAAAAGTAATTTGGTTACAAGTAATTCTGATGTTAATACTATTAATGATATTCAAATGAGAAATGATGAATTAGCGGTTTGTGTGGCCAAATTACTAAAGGAAAATGAGTCTTTGAGAAAGCATCACATAGAACTAAGTGACTTTGTCAAAGAAGCTAGAACTAAGTCAATAGATCAAACAAATTCTTTGATAGCAAAAATTGATGATCTCAAAGCTCAACTTCAGGAAAAGAGTTTCGCTATTGTTGCCTTAAAGAATGAGCTTAGAAAAACCGAAGGGAAAAGTGTGAACACTAAGTTTACAAAACCGTCAACCTTGGGGAAGCCAGTCTCTTATTCCACTAGAGATCGGTCAGTTGTTAGGCAGCCTACTGCATTCATATATGAAAGATCAAAATCTTTAAAGACTAGGCTTGCCTCCCAAGTTGATGCAATAAAAGTTTTGTCAAAACCAGTCACTTCACCTGAGTTACCTAAGAATAAGACTTCTAGCTCCGTTAACCCTCAACAAGTATCCACTTCTACTCCCAGCACCTCTAGGATTAGTTCGAAAACAGTGTCAAAACCAAGCATTAAAACCCAGAATTCATATGATATGAATGACTTGTGGAAGAACTATTATCTAAAAGATGCTAGGAAAAAGGCACAGATTTGAAGAGACGAAATTTTAGGTGCAATACCTAGGGTGATGAATTTCATTAGATTTCAAGGCACTGCTAGTAGTAGTAAACCATTACCTAGGAATACTCAAAATACTAGGGGTTGGCTTGCATCTAAGAGTAGTTATATGAAGAAGAATGCTAACCATGTTGAAAATGAAATTAGAAATTCTGAGTCTTTTCTGAATAAGAAACATTTTCCTAACTCACATGCTAAGATACAATCCACTAAGACTACTAACATGGCTAAGGTTCAATATGTCATGAAGCAAAACAAACCTAAAAATTCGACTAGATGGATCCCAACTGCTAAATCTTTGGAGTCTAGGAATAACGATAAGTCTTCCACTGTGCACAAGAATATCAACAATCCTAGACCTTGCCATAAGTGGATACCGTCTGGTAGAATGTTTAAGGATGTTGGACTTAGGTGGATACCTACCGGAAAGCTGTTTACCGATGGCAAAATCAAGGTTGACCGTGAAACCCCAAAGGGTTTGGATACTAATGTCACTAACCAATATATATGCAATCAAACTTGTAATGTTAGTGCAGGTAGTCCTTACTCAGTTGCAGATACTTCGATCCTTCAATACATGGACTGGCTTAAAGTATGGATAACAAATGGATTGATATCTCATAACTCACGAGTCCAAGTAACTCAACATTGATATTCTAATCGGCTATGACGTCTGTTCACATCAGTTTAGGCCTCGTACTTCATCATTATGGCGTCTGTAGATAACACTTCAGGCCTCGTTCCTCAAAGAAAAGAAAGGCATACAATTCAGTGCATTTTATCTTCAGTTTAACATAAATTCTCTCAAGAATGACCATCCTCATCTACATTCCCCATCAACGAGCTTCATGTGTTTCCCATGCTCATTCAATCATCAAGTGGATCTACGTTCGTTGGAGTATATTCTTATTCACTTGTTCAAATCAAAAATGGCAACTTCAGATGCAATTTTTGAGGAGGAGAAGTGTGAATAAAATGACAGTTATCAAATGGATCTACTTACCGATGATTGTATTCTTACTCACTTGATCAAATCAAAAATGGCATTGGCAACATCATATGCAACTTTTGATTTGAGCAAGTGAGTAAGAATACAATCACCGGTAAGTAGATCCATTTGATAACTGTCATTTTATTCACACTTTTTTGAAAATTTTGAAAAAAATGTTTTCTCAAGACATGTCTTCTGGTATCGATAACATCTACGGTCTTAGAAATGTCATTCAATAATGGCACGAGACTTTAGATGAAGTTCGAGCAGGAGGTGTAAATATTTCTTTTCATAGCATGTCTCTAAATATGGCTTGCAGTTACTTCAGACTGTAACCCCGTTCTTCAAAATTATGGTTTGCTATTATTTCAGATAGCAACCCGCTCTTCAAGGAAGGAAAGTGCTGCGCTAAACAAATTTTCAAAAATATCGTGCACTTATCCTAAATCAAAATGAGGAAAGTATGTCAAAGGACTGCTGTTCCCACACAAATGTTTTTCCGTCTAAAATTCTTCAGAAAAATATTTGTTGTATTCAAAAATTGGTGGAAAATGAGTTGCTTGAAAATCAATCAGATTCAGAGTTTTCGTAAAATTTGAAAACTCAATCAATGACTTCAGCGATTTTAAACTTTTCAAAAAATGAGTCATTGATTGAGGGGGAGAATGTTTTCAAATCTATATCATCTAACGAGCTTATCTAATTATCCTATATACTTAAATGTAAAACATGTTAACCTACGTTGAAGGACTAGGTGCCTAGGATATGATTGTTAGTTTTAGATGTTTAGAGTTTGATAAACACATTATTCCCATGCTTTACATGATCTGATTGATATGTTGAATTGACTTTTATTAGTCGATTGCTGTTTGGGTGATGTAAACCACCATATATCTATTTTTATGTCCACTAACATATGCAGATATCATGGTTCATAAGATTGTTCCCGATCCGGATCCCACAAATAAAGATGATTGGATGCCGAAAGGAAAGGGTAACTATATCTTGGGTCGACAAGAAGAAACGGAGCTTAATTGGATCTCTTCATGGAGAGTTGGCACGATAGATGCAAATTAAGAGGTCTCACTACATTTGCAGATGGTTTTTGTAAAACCTTACTTTTATCAACCTTATCACAAACCCAACACAAACACGTAACAGTTATGCGTAGAATACTAAACACAAACACATACGTGTATAAGAAAGATGAAGAATAGAACTTGGTGACTTGAGGTATAGATCGTGTATGTATATAGAGAGATAAAGGAAAGAAGATGAAAACAATAAGTTGTATATTGCTTCAAGGAAAAACACACACACACTCAAGCACACCCCTCAAATGAGACTTTGAGGGGTTTATATAGTCCAAGGGACTTGATGCCCTAAAAGGCTTTCCATGGGCTGTGGATATGGACTAGGATTGGATTGGGTTACTTGGACTTATACAAGGCAAGCTTATCATAACGCCTAGCCATTTAGCTTAGCCCAATCCACGAGCCCGTTGACTATTCTATCACGATATCTAACACACGTTACAAAGTTCCTAAATGTGAATGACCATCACTTCTAATAAAAACTATTAAGGCTAACAATCTCGCCCTAAGGGGTGGTCATTCAAAAGATGCTCCACTTGATTTGGTCTTTACTTTTCTCGAGCTTGAACTTTGTGTGTAGATATAGAATAGTCTTGATTCTTTGTTCCTTCATGCTTTGTGATCAGATAATGTGGTTGTCTGCCATTGTCAACTTCGTTGGTTAGGTATCTCCACGTCTTTCTCCACCATGCTCACACTTCTATTTAACTTTGAGTTTCCAATGATGAAGTTCTCGAGTCTTTACACTTTGTAGATTCTTTGACATTGACGAAGAATCATCTTTAACTTTGAGTTGCCTTTGATTATGATGAGAACTTTCATGTGTTGTTGGTATGAGCATGTGTAGAATCTGCACGATCAATCCGCTCCGGAGCTTCCATAAGAAGAAAACATAAAAACAGGTTAGTAATAAGCGGATTCCAGCACTTACAAGTTTGAATTTCGAGGGTGTTAACAGCATAGTGTGAAAACACGTCTCTAATTCTGACAAGGGCCGTTCTGAACTGGAGTCCCACAAGTGAGATAAGGCGATATACCGAAATACATCTACAGTTCAGATGAGTCGCCGAGGTACACCGAAGCATCACCCTACGACTGTAGACCGTTTGAGACACACTAAGCATAATCCACGGGGAGTTACCGAAGTGACCTGTCGGGTCGCTTGATGTTGACCCTGGCAGGAGTTTCCATTCAATCATTGAAGATCACAGAAGTGAAACTTCTCATAAATGTTCTGGCAGATTGCTAAGACCTGCGTAGGACTCTAGAATATATCACTTGTGCCCTTAATGATGAACAACAAGCGATGTCATGACATGTGTTCCTATGAGATCTTTTGATGAATCTCGTGGCTCTAGACTCAATTAGTGCATTTTGGTTTTCCTGAGCGGAGACTAGGGAGAGGGTCTCCTTCTTCAATATCAACCAACTCTAAGAGAAGGTCAATAGATTATGCAGGGTTCCCAGTGAGAATGAAACAAATCCTTTTAAGAGGAATTGAGTGGCTAGAAGGTTAGGTGCAGTGCGTCACTGGGTCCATGACGTCTTAGTCTTCAATACCAGTGTCAACTAGTGACAACCAGTAGCATATGTATTGAACCCGGTTTCTGCCCTAAGGTTGAGTATGGAGGGCTATTTCTTTTCACCCTTTTTCACTACATTTCTTTTTAATTCTTCAACCCCTTCTTTCTCCTTTCTCACATTACTCCTTTTTTCAATCATTCCTAAGGACTTCTAATGCTAACTATTTGTGATGTCCTTGGGTAGATCCCTCCGGCTCTGGCGGATCATAGGACGAATTCCTATCCTTAGACACCTTATAACTCCATGACTGTCCTATTGTTGCCATAAAACCATTTTCTTGAAAATCTCTCAAAGTGTTTATGATTATCAAAACATTTTGTTAACACCTTGAGAGTTTTGTTTTTCAGAAACACTCCCCCTTCACATATGCTTATATTGTTTTAACTCAAATCTGAACAGAGAGGGTAGAGTTCGCACTTTTGAATTGATCGATTTTCAATAGACAAGACCGATTCGAGACACGTTTACATCACTAGTGAACTAGCTTGAAATTATTACCCGACCTGGTCAATTCCAAAGAAAGTTTCTCGAAATGGTACATTCTACTTAGACAAGTCCTATTCGAAACACGCTTACATCACCGTTAGACTAGCTTGAAATTATTACCCGTCCAGGAACAAGTCTTTTCGAGTAATGACTTTATATTATCGTCAATTCATTGGTTACGACTGAGTCGAGCTCATTTGTGATTCAAACACCGATCATAAAACATTTTTGATCACCTTTTAATCACGTTTCTCCCCCTCAAAAATAGCATATCTATGATGTTTTTGAAACAAAATGATTAAAAGATATGTTTTTCGAAAAGCATTTGGAGAAAAACTGATTTAGCATGAATTTTGGAACAATTTAGGTTTTATACTCCCCCTTAAAGAAAGCATATTTTTCATACAGAAAATTTAGAATCAATTAAGGGTTTAGAGGGAGTTATCTTGGTACCAAATGTGAGAGATTTTGAAAAATCTTTTTGAAAAATTTCGAATCAATGGTACTCAAGATGATGAAGATTTTGAAAATATTTTGAAGATAATTAGAGAAGAATTATCTTCATTTGTTTTAGGATAAGTGCTCGATATTTATGAAAATCGATTTTGCGTAGCACTTTCCTTTCTTTAAAAATCGGGTTGCAAGCTGAAATACTTACAAGCCATTATGTTTTAGGAAAAGTGCTTGAAGAATATTTAAAAACCTTTGATTTTGATAAGCACTTTCCTTTCTTTGAAGCGCGGGTCCTGAACTGATGTGTCCAGAAGCCATTATTTTGAAGTCCGGGTTTCGTACTGATGTATACGAAAGCCATTATTGAACAAATTTTGAGAAACGACATGTTTTGAAAAACATTTAAAGAACTCTCGCTCAAGCATCTGTACATGTCCGTATCATTGTTGAAGGAAATTTCTAGAAACGCATTTAATATCGATTATACGAGAGACATGTCGGAGAAGAATATTTTTGATTTTTTGATTTTATATTGTTTTTGAATTTTTTGAAAATTTTCAATTTTTGTATTTTGTTTTTGTTGGTTTTATAAAAGAAATGGAAAATCAAAGATAGAAGATAGAGATAATGAAGAAGAAGTGTTTACAGAATTGGAACCCTCTAATGAGCTGGGTTCTGAGATATTTGATTCACCTGCAACCAAAGAAGAAGAGTTTTCAGAAATAACAGTGTTAGAAGTATAAGATTCCTCACGGTGCGGGTGATCACTATCAACGGTTGTAGTGGTTTCTACTTCCTTAACTAGATAAGTTTCACTATTATCTGTGTTGGTGCAAGTATCAAAAATCTTTCCAGTGGGAATCCACCTAAGACCAACTTGGTTGAAAACTTTTCCAGTGGGAATCCACCTAAGGTAAGATCTAGGAGTTGTTTTCTTATCAGATACAGCGGAAGACTCATTTTTTGAAAAACTGCGTCCTGAAGAGATCCACCTATTAGGTTTCCTTTTGATGTTCATCTTGTCAACGGGTTTGTTTCTATTTGGTGTCTTAGTGGATTGTGCCTTGGCACGAGAATTATCTTTCTTGAGATATTGTGAGACACATGCATCATGATTAGCTGAAAAGACACATTTTTACATGTAGTACAGACAAATTCAATATTCTTGTTTAAAACAGCAGCTTTAACTTTGTCACTATCGTCTTTTGGAAATTGATTCTTGTTCGAAAAAGACTTAGAATTCCTAGTGTTGTTTTCTAAGGGCAAAGCATTTTCTTTTGCGCAACTACTCTTAGATGCAAGCCAATCCCTAGTCTTTTTTAGAGTGTTCCTAGGTAATGGTTTACTGCTATTAGTAGTGCCTTGAGCTCTTGTAGAATTCATCACGCTAGGTGTTGCACCTAAAATTCCGTCTTTTCGAGTCTGCGCCTTTTTCCTAGCTTCTTCTAGATAGTGATTGTTGACCATGTTGTTAGAACCGACCGATTCTTTAACTGGATTTTTGGTCACATTCCGTGTACTAATCCTAGAGATGCCAGGTGTTATTACTTTTGGTGTTTCAAAGAATCGCTTTTCCTTTTTCAAAACCTTTGATAATTCTCTTTTTAATAGGCAGGGACTGTGGAGTGACTGTTTTTGACAAATCATTTTTCTCATTGACTTTTGGAGGAAGCCTGAGAAATAGACATTTTGGTTTGAAAACCGGTTTGGGAACATTTGCCTTCTCCTCAGTCGATGGTTTTGCAATCTTAGTATCCACAGCCTTTCCTTTTTGACATCCCAGCTGAGCTCTCAAAAGATCATTTTGCTCTTTCATGTCCTTGTAGGCACGCTCATACGACAGTTTGTCATACTTGCATTCTTCGGTTTTTCGATCAAGCTGTTTAAAATAGGACACGTTTTCTTTTTCAAGTTTCTCAAGAGCATTTTCATATTTTGAAAGCTGAGGTCTCAGACTGGAGTCTTTCATGATCTTCAATAGAATATGTTTGTAAAATAATGGACATGATATCAGTAGACATAACATCTTCGAAGAGAGAATCATTCAAATTTTTCAAAACTTTGATGTGTTCAACACTTTCATTAGCTTGCTTTACCAAGGATTTATGGTCCTTGACAAAGTCAACTGTTTCTTTTAAAAAAGCTTGTTCAAAATGAATTACCCTCGCACTGATGGCAGTTAACGGAGGGGCAATTTGAGTTTCAAAAAACTTTTTAGTTTCGTCATCATGACGAGTAAACCAGATGTTAGTAGTAATATTGGTTTTAGATTTGACAGTCTCTTGAAGATACCCAATTCTAGTTTTAACGTCATCTAAAATGCTTCTTGCATCACTTGTGTTAAAAGGATTGTTTGAAGACATTTGTTCAATGTTCGAAAGAGATTTTGAGACAACGACTGGTTTGGAAACTGATTTTGAAACTGGTGTTGACACTTTGTTTGAAACACTTGGTGTGATGGAAAACTTTGACTTTTATTTTTGATTAACAAAAGTAATTCCATTAATTTTGTTCCATTTGTTATAATCAATTGGTTTGATTTCCGGATGTTTTTGTTTCATTTTTGATCTACTCTCCTCAGATAGTTCCAACGTTTCAAGAGAATCATGCACAATTATGGGTTCATGCAAAGGTTGTCCATTGTTCAAAACATTCTGTTCTTTCTGAGCTTTCTTGAGGAAACAAGGAGGTGTGTTACCAAGAGCCATTTTTTGAGTTGTATGAAAATACGGATTTGTTTGATTGATCAGCATATTGGTTGATTTGGCTGAATGACCCGTTGTAACAAGCAAATTTTCCAACTTTTTGATCTTCTCATTTTTATCAAGAATTTCATCAAGAAGAGAATCTTCTCGTTTTGAAAAGTCAGCAATCAACTGCTTCTTCTCTTTTTCAAGATCAGAATACGTTGCTTGTTGTTTAGAAAGTTGGTTTTTTAGATCAGAAATTTCCTTGTTTAAAGATTTTATTTTCAAGTTCAGATTCACATCAAGTGTATCATACTTGATTTGCAATTGTTTTTCTCTTATAACAGAATCTCGATAACCAATTTCTAATTCTGATATTTTGTTTGTATGAAATTCATAGGCTCTGGCGTTCTCTTTGTAACTCTCAAGCTCAGTGGTCAATTTAACATTCGCGGCCTTAACTTCGCGATTGACCTTACTCACTTTCTCAATTTCAATGCCACAATTATTGATTAATGATTCAAAATAAGCACGGGTTTCCTCATCAGTCTCAGTATTTTGTGCCACACAGCCGCCATTAGGATCCACATCTGGAGTTTCAGAGTTCGTATTGCTACAACTCGGATTGTCCAGGTATGTATCATAAGTAGGTGCTGATGTCACAGAATGCTGTTCATCATGATTAAACTGATTAGCAACATTACTATAGTTTGGTACCTCATTGAGTGAATATGTGTCATAGACTGGAGGTGTATCAAAAGTACCGCTTGATGTTGAGTCCTGCTGATTGATTGTATGCCTGGAGTTTGCAGTATTGATTGCTTTATGTGCCCGTCTTGGATTCATGAATTCGTATTCTGCATCAGTCAATTCAATTCCCGATTCTTCTTTCTGTGCTAACATCAACATGTATTGGATCCTTTCAAGCTTCGTCAGTCGTTTGACACTGCATGCTGGATCAAAATATCCTGAATCTTTGTTGTGATTGTTAGAGGTAGCTTGCTGAACCGAAGTCATAAAACAGTTATTCCCATTATGATATCCCATATTCGATTCACAATCGACCCCTTGATGTCCATCAAACTGTCCTACACATTGCATCTGATTTCCCATCTGTATACCCGTAGCAAATCAATTCTGATTCCCAATAACATCAACCATTTGTCCTCCTTGACCCATATGCATACTTGGTTGAGAAAACTGCGGATTATACGATGAAATCCATGGGTTGTTGTTATTTGGTGTAGATGGACTAATGTTGAAGAATGAATCAAAGAAAGTAGTTTTGAGACGATCTGCCAGAGTTGCCATTGAGGAAGGTATGTATGATAAAGTTGATGTAGGATCGATTCAACGATAAAGGAGTTGTGTTTGAAAAGATATTGCCGTTTGAGGTTTTTCTGAAAGTCGTACTCGTAACCTTGGTCGTAAAAATTTTTCTCCCAAAATTTGAAATTCACTATAAAAATCAATTCTAAGGTCGTATGAAAAATTTGAGTTATGACAATTTTGACGCCAAATTTGACCGAAAAAATTTGAATTTAGGCCCAAAAATTTGAATTTTTGACCAAAATTTTCACAGTTAAACCAAAATTTGAATTTCGCGTAAAAATTGAACGTTTAGTCTCCTCAAAAAATTAATTATTTTTTTTTTTATTTTTTTTTTTTTTTAAACCTTTATGCGTAGAAAGAGCTTAGGCGTAGACAACAGAAGTTACGAGTAGGATATGGTTACGAGTAGGATGGCTTAGGCGTAGGATTCCTTAGGCGTAGGAAATGCTTATGCGTAAGTTTAAAGTTAGGCGTAGAAAAAGTTATGCGTAAGATTTAGCTTATGCGTAAGACAAATGCTTATGCGTAAGAAAAATACTTAAGCGTAAAGTGTTCTACGCGTAAGTCTAAGCTTATGCGTAAGATAAGGGTTTTCCCCAAAAATCCTTTACACTATCACAGTGTAAAAGATATCCAAAAGTCGAAGTGTTCCACAAACTTATCAAAGTGAGGGAAGCACTGAGTTATCGTTATAGCTCGAAGAATCTGCACCAAAAAGTTATGCGTAGAACCTTATGCGTAGAAACAGGGCGTTGACTTTCTTACGCGTAGAACTAGGGTTTTGACCTACGCGTAAAAAATTTCCAGTGATTCAAACGATTTCTCTTGCACAGATAGCCTTAAAAACACTCGAATAACCCAAATATGTTGACCTTTTTCACCCAAAGTGCTTAGATAAGTTACGAGTAGAAATGACCAATGAACCAAAAACGAGTTCAAAAATGATTTAAAACACGTAAAGCTTCGAACTTTTTGCAAAAAACTGAAACTTTAGCACCAAATAAACCTTAAACCACAAGAATCTTGAATTTTTAAGTGCAAAAATTAAAGCTTTAAGCGTGACAAATATGTAAAACGAGAGCCTTTACGCGTAACCCTTCAAAACAAACACAAACACTCCTAAACCATTGTTAGGCGATTGATACCAATTGTAAAACCTTACTTTTATCAACCTTGTCACAAACCCAACACAAACACGTAACAGTTATGCGTAGAATACTAAACACAAACACATACGTGTATAAGAAAGATGAAGAATAGAACTTGGTGACTTGAGGTATAGATCGTGTATGTATATAGAGAGATAAAGGAAAGAAGATGAAAACAATAAGTTGTATATTGCTTCAAGGAAAAACACACACACACTCAAGCACACCCCTCAAATGAGACTTTGAGGGGTTTATATAGTCCAAGGGACTTGATGCCCTAAAAGGCTTTCCATGGACCGTGGATATGGACTTGGATTGGATTGGGTTACTTGGACTTATACAAGGCAAGCTTATCATAACGCCTAGCCATTTAGCTTAGCCCAATCCACGAGCCCGTTGACTATTCTATCACGATATCTAACACACTTTACAAAGTTCCTAAATGTGAATGACCATCACTTCTAATAAAAACTATTAAGGCTAACAGTTTTCTTCCTGCCCTACAGCAACAACAACAAAAGCAGCTCAACTACTTAACGTATCTTTGTGCAGGATAAGTAGTGATGATACAATTTTTAAACAATGTCAAAATTATTGTTTTTGAAAATGGAAAATATTTGTTTGAAAAATAAATTGAACTAAATTTTGGAAACCAATTGGACTTCACTTTTTCAAAACTTAAGTCACTCAATCAACGACTACGGTCATTGATTGAGGGGGAGAGTGATTTCAAATTGAATAGTTTCAAACAATATTTCTTCATAAAAGTCCGGTTTGTACAAAATAAAGTGGCGATCTAAAGATTTAATGTTTTGTCATGGTATGATTTTCTTTGAAACTCAAAGATCTTTCAAAATGAAATATTTTCTGTTCTTGTTTGATTGTGAAATTATTTTATTTTACTTAAAGATCTCTTAAAACTATCATACCTGACACTAACAATCTTTAATGTCTAAAATTGATCTTTATCTGTCATTTTTCATTATTAAATCTTGCCACGTCTTTCCCCAAACTTTTCTAAGTGATTTAAATCAGTTGAGATCATAAATCTCAAAAGATTTGAAATTTTTGATCGGGGTAGAGATCGTGATTTAAATCTCAAATCTGTTTTAGTCTTTTAAAAGGCACTCCTGCCTCCATGTGCCAAACGATTTCTAATACATAATGCACATGTTGAGGGGGAGCATTTGTCCAAAAACATGATGTGTATTTAAACCATGCCACATGTTCTCCCATGTTTTCTAAACCGTATTAAATCACTTGGGATCCAAAATCTCAAAGGGTTTGATATTTTTGACCGGGGGAGAATTTGTGATTTAATAATGAAATTTGATAAAAGGTGATCATTTTGATTCAAAATGTGCATGCTGCTCTCCCATATGTGCTAAACGCTTTCGAATCTCCAAGCACATATTGAGGAGGAGCATTTCAAAAAGAAAATAAATATTCAAGGTACAAAGATTTCTATGTTTCAACACAAAGTACCTTGATTGATTTTCTAATGGTTTTCTGTATGGCAATATGATCGTGAAAGTACTTCAAAAGAACTCCTTCCTCTATGTTATAAAATTATTTCAAATATCCTATGCACATTGATGAGTGTGTAAATACTCATCATTTTTAGTCAAATCTGAACTGCAAAACGTCTAAAAACGCTCAGAAATGCATCAAAATACTGAAAATATCTCAAAATTACATTTTATATGTTTCAGATGCAAAATGTTTAAAATCAGATGAAAAATGAGCAAAGTTTGCATAATTGGCAGTTTCAGTCCCCCAAGTTTCTAAAATTGTCAAAAATAGTCCCTGAGTCAAAATTTCAAAAGTAAAATCACCAAAGGTCCTTTTTAAATCATAAGTTGTCAAATTTAGTCCTTTGGTGAAAAATGTCTAAAGTTTGAGAAAATTACAAGTTTGGTCCTCCAACTTTGAAAATTGACAAAATTGGCCCCTGGAAAATTGGGAAATGGCAAGATTGGTCCTTATACTTTTTGAGATTGTCACTTTCAGCCCTTGGATCAACTTTGAGATATTGGCAGTTAAGGTCCTTGAAGTTTCAGAAAATTACACATATGGTCCCTATAGTTAATAAGCCCTTTACCATTTTGGACCTTGAACCTCTTGGACCCCTGTCATTTGCCATTTTGAACCCCCTTTATATATTTAATACCCGGTCAAAATGTGGTTTGACTAACCCCTTGGCGCCAAACTTATCCCTCTTCCCAACTGCTTTCTGCAAGTTCCCTGTAACACTCCACCCCCTCCTCCAGCTCATCCCACTCACCATGTCCCCCCTCCAAACATAAGAATACAAGAAACAATAATTCTTCACCTCCTTTTGCACTCAATCTCCTCAACTGTTTAAATATCCATTTCCCGCCAAAATGAGATTGAATGGCCAAGATTGCCTTAACTGATCCAAGGGTCAAAAAGAGAGGTGGGAAAAGATCAGAGCAAGTGGAAAAGAAGTTTGGAGTATAAAAAAGCTTGAGGAGAGAAGTAAAGTAGTAGAATTTAGTTTTAAATTTCCTTAATGTCGTTTTTTAGTTAAAAGTTTTAGTTTTAGTTCAAATGATGTAATTTAAGTTTCTTTGTATAACATTCAAGTTAAATCAACATTGTAGGGTGCTTTTGAATATCAATCTCAAGTTTCTATTTAAGTTCATATTTCCAAGTCTACTGTTACAATCTTCAGTTTCAAATTCTATGGTCCAAGTTATTAGTGGCTTATTTGAGGCCTTAATAAGCTTGTCTAAGTTCCTTATAAGCTTTTTATAAGCTTACATTTCATTTTCAAGTAAATTTGAATGATGGTCAACGAAAGTCAACTATGATTCAAAACTGGGAATGGTGATGATTAAAGCTGTTGCAGAGGGTGGATTTTGGTTAAATAGACTAGGTTAGAGTATATTTGGTTTGGTTTAGCCTGCAACATAAGCTGGATCTATGTGAGTATCTGTCTCACTTTTTATTTTCAAGCCAATTTTGCACATTTTGCCTGTATGAATATCTGTGGTCATAATTGTTGTTTATGTGTTTAATTAGTTGTAAGTAGGTAAGTTAAGCTCAGTTTGATCAGTGGTACATGCTGGTTCAGTAGTTAGAATATTCTTATTGCTTATCAGTAGTGTAAAAGAGTGTTTGGATTTGATGTTTAAAATATGGTTTAGGTTTATTCAGTGTTGAGTTCCTGTTGTTTCATGATTGTTCAACTCATTTGAGCCATTTCAGTTATCAAAGTGACCCTGCATAAGCTCCAAAGTCAAATTCACTCATAATCTGTCTTAATATGCTTACTGTTGGAATTTTTGCAAATCAAAAGTTTGATTTATGTTAGAAAAATGTTAGGATAGCTTGATTCAACTTTTATTTAGCCATTAGCATCATAATCAGTCCAAAAATCAAGATCAAATCTCATTTAAGTCAAACTTTCCATGTTTTTATCAAAAGTCAAATTGTGCAAATCTCAGTTTGAGCCCATCTAAGATGATTTTTCATGGGTTCATTCATGGGTCAAATCAAATGAAACTTGTTGTTTTTAAAAGTCCTACTGGTCTACTTTCTTATCTCTATTTTATTACATTTTTGTGAATTTTTTAGAAGCTTCATTTTAGCTTGTGATCATGGGCTTAAATCCCCTGTGCAGGGCATTAAGTCTGCACAGGGTTTGTGCAGCTTTTGTAGCTTTTGCACAGAGCTCATCTGAGCACCTCTGGGTCTGATTTTTGGTTTACATGTTCTTAGCCAGGTTATCTTGAGGTTCCAATAATTGCTTTCTAGTTTCCAGCTTATTTTGTGGCTTATAATCTAGCTGCAAGTTGGCACCCCTTTCACTGTTTTTAGCCAAAAGCTTATATCATCAAATCAGTGTAATCAGCTTATCAGAGGTTGTAGCTTGTTGTTACTTGTTCCATTTTAGTTCTCTTAGCTTATTATAGCTTGTGTATCAGTTTGGTAGCCTTTGGATTCCATTTGCTTATTCAAGTGCTTATTTCAATAAGCACTTCCACATCAGCTCCATGTTTCTACACACAACCCCATGTTTTTCTATTTTTCCTAGCTTCCTAATATTATTTTAGAGTTTTCCTGAAATTTTTAGATTTTTCTAAGTTGATTTGCTATTTTTCTTAATTTAAATTAGTTTTTAAGCATTTTTAAATAGCATTTAATACAAAAAAATTCAGAAAAGGTCCAAAAAAATAAGTTTTCATTTTTATTAGGTTTAGATAAATATAAAAAGTAAAAAAAAGTAATTTTCCAAATTTTTCATAGTTTATTTTGTAATTTTTAGTAATTTAATTAGTTTTTAATAGTTTTTAATTCATAAAAAAATACAAAAATAATCAGAAAATTACAAAAATAGTTTTGAAAATTCTATTTTGATATTTTAGATTTTTCTAAGTCTTAATTTTATTTTTCTAGCTTTATTTCCTAATTTCTTGTATTTTAGGTAATTATTTAATAGTTAAAAATAGTTTTTAATTAATAATAATTAGATAATTAGTTATAAAAATAATTTTCTTTTTCTATAAATTTTCTTTTATCATTAGGTTTGTAAAAATGTATTTTTCATATTTTTAGGACTTTTATTTCTTAGATTTCACTTTTTATTTTGTTTACGTAATTTTTATTTAAACGTAAGTTTTAATTTTTAAACGTTCATCATTTTAAATATAGTGATAGCGTTTATTTAATATTTTTTATCTTTTTAACTTTCTTTAATTTGCATTTAAGCCGTTGTAATTTGTTGGCTTTTTCCGTAGTTATAATCATATCTCAAATCCCTTTTTCGTTCAAATTTCTCGATCACTTTACGTTTGATAATCCATTGCATAGCTCGCTGGGACATAACGACCCGGGGAAACACTATACTCCCCAGATCTTCATTGAGTTCGTGCTTAGGCAGTTTTAAGCTGGTTACGGTCTGCCATTCACAAGTGGCAGACTTGAGTGATTTAGCTTGACTGTTTGGCACGCATCAAATTCTTGGCGCCGCTGCCGGGGAGCTGTGCTGATTATCCTCCGTTTAGCAGATTAGTAGTTTGAATATTCGCTCTTTGTTCATATCATCCATCTCTATCTATATATATATCCATATTTTTATAAAAATCCAAAAACCCAAAAAGATTTTCTTTCTTATTTTTACAAAATGTTTATCAAAAAATCCAAAAAGATTCTTCTTATCCCTGTTATCTGTTTGATTCTTTCTCTCGTATCCTCTAAACGTTTAATTCTATCTTCCTGATCCTCTTTGTGTTTAATTCTGATGGAATCATCGATTCCTTGTGTCGGTTGTGGAGAACCGCTTTTCGGTTTACCGTGTCGTTGGTGTACGTGCGAACGATGCGGTAATGACATTCATAACGGAAGTTGTTTGTTTTGCGGTTCGAGGAATTCATGTTCTTATGATCAAAATTTTTTCAATGAGCCGAAAAATTTCTCCGACTACCCACCCCAACCCCAAAATTTTTCGTTCAATCAGCAGTATTGCTATGGTTGTGGGGATCCGTTAGTTGATTTTCGATGTCAACGATGTTCTTGCGAGAGGTGTGGAAATGATCTTACGGATGGATTTTGTTCGTTTTGTGCTTCGGAAGCTGAAAACTCATGCACTTATTCGAACTTTTCCAACTATCCTCAAAACGATTTTAGCCACCCTCCTCAGTATTCATTTGAGCAAGAACCGTGCTATCAAAGTTTTAATGACACATCCTTTCAGAATGTACCGAATTTTTCTTGCACAAATTGTGGAGGTCCTCTTCAATGTCAACCGTGGAATCAAAATTACTATACTTCCGGTTTTGACAATTTCCAACCTCCACAGCACCATACGGTTCAAACTCCACCTGAGCCGTTGCCTAAAGAAACCTCCCAAGATTTTGAAACCGCAATGAAAAAACTTGATGATATAATTCAAAACCTTAAGAATCAAGTGAGTGGTGAAAAAACCATTGGAGAATTGCTAGCCGAAGAACGGGAGGCTCGCAAATCTAGGGAAGAATTATTAGCCCTAGAGCATGCAGCTCTAAGGCGTTCCCAATTTCTTAAGGAAGCTCTATATGATGATGACGAGGAGGGTTTTTATCCTTTTAGAAATAATATTTCTCAACCTCCTCAGTCAGTTGATATCCCAGCAGTTGAGATTGCATCTCAAACAACTGCTATCACACCCGAAGCTCCCACTCACTCTCTTATTATGGGGTGTCACACCCCCAAATTACCTGTTTTGCAGCGGAATAGAATTCCTGGGGGATGACTGTCATAGCATCACAATCACAGTTATATTGAACGACCTAAAGTGTCGTTGGAAAATACATCGCTTGAATTAATAAAAACATTCAGAGTTACAAAGATAGGTCCCAAATGAAAGTTACTATGTGCGGAAAATAAATTTGTTATAAGTCAAACGATGTTTTTAAAGTTCATAAAACCCAAGTAAGACGCGTCGTCACCGCGACTCTATGATATGTCCACATGCATGCCATGAAGTGTATGCCTTAGATACCTGAGATAAAACATGCTAAAAAGTGTCAACACAAAGGTTGAGTGAGTTCATAGAGTTTGCGTTGAAATGTAAAGCCTTTCAAAATCGTTTATGCAGCAAAGGCATTGTAAATCCACTCAGTTCCAAGTCCCGCCCATACAAAACTTGCAACCTGTGTGTTCACAACCCACTGCCGAAATATGTATAGTTTATGTTCAATCGCATGATGTCAAATGAATTCACATAACAGTGCATGACTTTATGTATCAATAGTTACTTGACATAATTATACCAAGACATTTAGTTCAATGAAAATCCCAAGACATTCAGCTCAATGATGTTCCCAAGACATTTAGCTCAATGATGTTCCCAAGACATTTAGCTCAATGATGTTCCCAAGACATTTAGCTCAATAATAATCCCAAGACATTCAGCTCAATGATAATCCCAAGACATTCAGCTCAATGATAATCCCAAGACATTCAGCTCAATGATAATCGTATAGAAAATTCTAAATATGACAATATTGCTACCTCGTATGATTAAACATTCATTTCAGTTAAACATGTAGTTGCAAATATCATGAATGTCATAAAAATAGTTGAGCATGTATCTCCCCCAAAAGTAATTCAAAACAGTTAAAAGAGTAGGGGCTATGACTCACTTGGACAATGATGCGATGGCAAAAGTGAGTACACCGAAATGTAGCGTGAATCACTAAACTTGACCTATTATGAATGATGTGATACATAATAAGTTATGATGTAATGTTATGCATGCAATTCGGATGATATTTATACCACTTATGTATTTTTGAAAACAATACTTCTCGTCGAAAATATAATCTTTTAACGTCTTGACCATTTTTAAATTACTTCACATGTATTTACGTTGAAATGATATCCGACGATAATCATTTGGTGATTTATTAAGAGAATATAACTTTTCGTCGTAAAATAATGTCGTTGAAATTTCCATGAAAGTGACTAAAACGGCCTCTAAAAGCTAGTCGTAAAATGGTGCACGTCGAGCGCTAGGAAACAAACTCAACGGTTTTGGGAAGCTCGTATGATAATCTCAAAGTTTTAGTGTTTAAGTTTTCATCCTAGAGGTCTCGATCACGGAGAAAAATATAGGTAAAGTATGGTACTTTTGTCCAAAATGTTGTTTAAGGATGGTTTTCGGCAAAGTTTGAGTGACTATATGTTATTCGTTACAACTCCGCTCAACAAACGGTTGGACATTTTGGAAAATATGCTAGGCGAACTTACTTTTACTAGAAGACATCACGTTATAAAAAGTTCTACATCATTGTTAAAAACGTCCGCCAACATGGTCCTTTAGTTGCCGTAGTATGTTTTTAATAGAAAATATATTAATTTTGCTAATAGAATAAAGTTACGGCAACTTGGTTTATCGCTGTAATTTAATCGTTACAAGTCCGTTTTCTACGTTTTCTACATCCTTAGATTCGTGTCAAAGTATACTAATATATTTTTGATAATTCGACACAATTTATAAAGCTTAAGACTCATTTTTGACTCGTAAATAGTGACATTTTCATGCTGAAATTTCCAGAATTTATAGTTTTTGACGCTCAACTTGAAAAATTCATAACTTCTTCGTTATAACTCCGTTTTAATCCGTTCAAGCGGCCACGGTTTAATTTTAAAGTATATTTTCTAAGTATCTAGGCCAAATATTTTTGTCTACTGTCGGATTTTCCAGAATTTAATTTTAAGGACAGACCCTTTTCAAAACGTGTCGAAATGAGTTTTTCTCGCGCCAAACCTATTCTAACCCATTCAAAACAACTCCGAAGCTATTCTAATCCTACCATACACCTTCTTAGGGTGTCATGGGTTCCTATACATCACCAAAACTAATATTTAACAAGGAGTAATTATAGGATGGATTATATATATTTAACAAATAAAAACCTTAAAAACCTTTAAAAATGGTATAAACATCATGAGACTTGCATGTTTCTCAAATAAAATGATATGACCATAAAAATGAATGTGAAATAAAAATATGAATATGAATGCTTACTAGTGATATGATGAGGTTTATGGACAAAAGGTTTTCCTAATCACTTGAGGTTTGTATTACAAAACCTATGCAACAAATGATACTAGTGTGTACTAAAATTTGTCTTGAAAACTTGGAGATGATCCTCCTTTTGGTCCCTTGGCTGCCGAATATTTGAGAGAAAAGAGAAGAGTTTATTTGATCTTGTTTTTGCAAATGAAAGAAATGAAATGGATAAGGGTAGTATAATATACATATATTAGAGATATTTGCAAGAATTTTGATGACTACTCCCCCCCTTGTGTCGACAAGGGGGTTAAGTCATTTACTTTTTATTGTTTTTTTTTTTTCTTTTTAAATGTATAAGTGTAATAACTTGTAAGATATTTGAAATTAAGTGGTAAGTTGTAGTCACTTGTGAATATTTAGGGTAGCGTTGGATAAAAATAAATTTTCCACGGGTCAAGATAAAATATATTGAGGTCATAAAAATAATAAAAATATATTTCTTGCAAAATTTGAGTGAAATAATAATAATCGTGTAGAATTTAAGGAAATCGTCGTAATTATATAAATTTAACAATTTATATACAAAATAAATTTAAAACACTGGGTAAACTCATAATATTATTTTTATAAACTTAATATGAATATAAAAATATATCGGAATACTTTTTGGAAGTAATGGATCAATTGTTCAAAATAATTAATTACGCGATAGCGTTTATTTAATAGGAAAATAAACGTTTAATGAAAAATGCAAACCCATGCATAATATAGATATGAAATGATGTTATTGATGATATGTAGACTAAACTTAGTCTATATGAAATGTCCTCGATGATATGATCATGAATTCACAGCTAAACCATTACGGTTACGTGAATTTGATACTCGTAAACCCAGTTTACGATAAACGATAACTGATGAAGCATGAATAATGTTTTGAAATATGACCTGGAAATACAAGTTGTCACATTCGCCCAACCAAAAAGGAATTCAGTCCCTGAATTCAGTTCGTGTTAGTCTATCAAATTTTTGAGTTTGTGATAAATAACGAGGAAAGAAGACATGAAGAGATGTCGTTATGGTTATCGATGATTTAAAGCGTACAAAACATCATAGTAAAGAAAATAGTGGATGAATCTCCCATGAGTAACACTTAGACTTTTATGAATATGTGAAAACCCTGCTTGCACTAAGACTTATAAATAACTGCTCCCAACATAACATGATCCCTCCAGAATTAGACATAGTTAGCTAGGCTATGTATAATTAAGGAACGATAATGTGACGTTCGGTTTAGTTGTTATAACTCTCGATGTTTACAGAGATCTAAACCTTGTAAGTGATAACGAATTAGAAGGAAAAGAAAGTACGCTTAATGAAAATATTTTACAACGAGTGGTTCATCAAAAGTAGTACATCTTAAGTCATAAGATCCGAATACGATGGAAGACATAAACTTAGTACGACATAGTACATAAGGAAAATTAAGACTGTTAGTTTCCGAATTTCTTCAGTCTTCCGCGTTATTGAGACCATGATGAGCTTTTCCTCCTTCTAACATGTATGCATTCCCATGAGCACCTTCGACTTGTTGACCTTGGTTTTGGGGACATTGGTTCCGATAGTGTCCTTGCTCTCCACATCCGAAGCATGTGACTATGGATTTACCTCTACAATCCCTGGCATGGTGTCCTAGTTTTTGACACTTGTAGCACTTAACAGGGCAAAGACCCGAGTGATGATACTTACATCGATTACATAGTGGGTAGGTTCCAGCATACCCTCTGCCTTCTATTGGTGCAGCAACATAAACCATTGCGGCTCCTTGTCCTCTATTCAGCTGTTGATGATGGTTAGTGTTACGGTTTTGGTTATCGTTATTATAACCTCCTTGGTCATTTTCCCATTTCCTTTTGTTGTTGTTAGTTTGGTGGTTGTTGTTACGGTTATTTTTGATAATTTTTTTCCCCTTCACAACTTGAGCCATGAGTTTTTGAGTTATCCTGATAGTTTCTTCAATTGTTTGTGGATCGGAAGAAGTTACATCTCCTTGAATACATTGTGGAAGTCCTCCAATGAAATTTTCCAGTAGTTTCTCATTGTCCGAAACCATTGATGGACATAGTGCAGCCAATTCTTGAAACCTCCTGATGTAGGTCTCGAAGTCATAACCAACAGTCACTAACTCGTAAAATTCCGTTTCTAATTTCTTCACCTCCGTGCGTGGACAATACTTCTTAGTTACCAGATTCTTGAATTCACCCCACGTGAGCTTGTAAGCATTTTCGATACCAATAGGTTGCGCATACAAATTCCACCATGACATTGCGCCATCTAAGAATGTACCAGTGGCAAACTTCACCTTGTAGTCATCTGGGCAATTGCATAAAAGAAATACAGACTCCATCTTCTCAAACCATCGAACCATAGCAGTGGCTCCTTCTGTGCCTTTGAACTTTGTAGGATCACAGTTCTTAAAGTCCTTGTATGTACAATTTCGAACTCCAGATCCTCCTGCAGCTCCTGTGGCAGCAGCAAGTCTAGCAGCTTCAGCAGCAGCCGCGGTCTCGGCAGCAGCAGTTACCGTTGCTCGTTCTTTCCTTAGTGCCTCGGCTATACTATCCTCTACATACTTTTGGATAGCAGCTGGTGTCATTTCTGGTGCAGCTTTCTTCGGTGCCATAACTCTTCAAAATAAGAGGAAAGGTGAGACGTAGCAAAGTCCTATGTTAAGAATAAGCGCTCTAAAGAGATGTGATGTGAGGTGATAAGTTTGAGGTTATTTTTCAAAATGATCGACGGTTTCCTAAGAATTGGGTTATGAGATGTTGTAAGCGCTTCAAATGTATGATGGTTTAGTGACTTAATGTGTGAATAACGTGTAACTCGACATGTTAGTGGTGAAACAAAGGAGTGAGAGTGACTTCGCCCTACTTAGAGGTTTTGTCTCGGCATTCCACGTTATCGGTGATGAATCACCGATATTAAATTGCGATAGAGAATGACAAAGCATTCTCCACATTGGAGTATGAAGAAAGGATAATGGGATAGGTATTTAAAGGCATCCATGTGACAATCGATTTGGAATGAAAGTAAATAACTCGAAAAATGTACATATGAATCCGCATGTAAAGTGAATATGCACTTATGGTGAAATGATGAGATGCTATGATGATGTAGTTATAGTCTAGGGTCAATGATGCAACCTAGTTCTCTATAACTGAAGCTCTGATGCCAATCTGTCACACCCCCAAATTACCTGTTTTGCAGCGGAATGGAATTCCTGGGGATTGACTGTCATAGCATCACAATCACAGTTATATTGAACGACCTAAAGTGTCGTTGGAAAATACATCGCTTGAATTAATAAAAACATTCAGAGTTACAAAGATAGGTCCCAAATGAAAGTTACTATGTGCGGAAAATAAATTTGTTATAAGTCAAACGATGTTTTTAAAGTTCATAAAACCCAAGTAAGACGCGTCGTCACCGCGACTCTATGATATGTCCACATGCATGCCATGAAGTGTATGCCTTAGATACCTGAGATAAAACATGCTAAAAAGTGTCAACACAAAGGTTGAGTGAGTTCATAGAGTTTGCGTTGAAATGTAAAGCCTTTCAAAATCGTTTATGCAGCAAAGGCATTGTAAATCCACTCAGTTCCAAGTTCCGCCCATACAAAACTTGCAACCTGTGTGTTCACAACCCACTGCCGAAATGTGTATAGTTTATGATCAAGCGCATGATGTCAAATGAATTCACATAATAGTGCATGACTTTATGTATCAATAGTTACTTGACATAATTATACCAAGACATTTAGTTCAATGAAAATCCCAAGACATTCAGCTCAATGATGTTCCCAAGACATTTAGCTCAATGATGTTCCCAAGCCATTTAGCTCAATGATGTTCCCAAGACATTTAGCTCAATAATAATCCCAAGACATTCAGCTCAATGATAATCCCAAGACATTCAGCTCAATGATAATCCCAAGACATTCAGCTCAATGATAATCGTATAGAAAATTCTAAATATGAAAATATTGCTACCTCGTATGATTAAACATTCATTTCAGTTAAACATGTAGTTGCAAATATCATGAATGTCATAAAAATAGTTGAGCATGTATCTCCCCCAAAAGTAATTCAAAACAGTTAAAAGAGTAGGGGCTATGACTCACTTGGACAATGATGCGATGGCAAAAGTGAGTACACCGAAATGTAGCGTGAATCACTAAACTTGACCTATTATGAATGATGTGATACATAATAAGTTATGATGTAATGTTATGCATGCAATTCGGATGATATTTATACCACTTATGTATTTTTGAAAACAATACTTCTCGTCGAAAATATAATCTTTTAACGTCTTGACCATTTTTAAATTACTTCACATGTATTTACGTTGAAATGATATCCGACGATAATCATTTGGTGATTTATTAAGAGAATATAACTTTTCGTCGTAAAATAATGTCGTTGAAATTTCCATGAAAGTGACTAAAACGGCCTCTAAAAGCTAGTCGTAAAATGGTGCACGTCGAGCGTTAGGAAACAAACTCAACGGTTTTGGGAAGCTCGTATGATAATCTCAAAGTTTTAGTGTTTAAGTTTTCATCCTAGAGGTCTCGATCACGGAGAAAAATATAGGTAAAGTATGGTACTTTTGTCCAAAATGTTGTTTAAGGATGGTTTTCGGCAAAGTTTGAGTGACTATATGTTATTCGTTACAACTCCGCTCAACAAACGGTTGGACATTTTGGAAAATATGCTAGGCGAACTTACTTTTACTAGAAGACATCACGTTATAAAAAGTTCTACATCATTGTTAAAAACGTCCGCCAATATGGTCCTTTAGTTGCCGTAGTATGTTTTTAATAGAGAATATATTAATTTTGCTAATAGAATAAAGTTACGGCAACTTGGTTTATCGCGTGTAATTTAATCGTTACAAGTCCGTTTTCTACGTTTTCTACATCCTTAGATTCGTGTCAAAGTATACTAATATATTTTTGATAATTCGACACAATTTATAAAGCTTAAGACTCATTTTTGACTCGTAAATAGTGACATTTTCATGCTGAAATTTCCAGAATTTATAGTTTTTGACGCTCAACTTGAAAAATTCATAACTTCTTCGTTATAACTCCGTTTTAATCCGTTCAAGCGGCCACGGTTTCATTTTAAAGTATATTTTCTAAGTATCTAGGCCAAATATTTTTGTCTACTGTCGGATTTTCCAGAATTTAATTTTAAGGACAGACCCTTTTCAAAACGTGTCGAAATGAGTTTTTCTCGCGCCAAACCTATTCTAACCCATTCAAAACAACTCCGAAGCTATTCTAATCCTACCATACACCTTCTTAGGGTGTCATGGGTTCCTAGACATCACCAAAACTAATATTTAACAAGGAGTAATTATAGGATGGATTATATATATTTAACACATAAAAACCTTAAAAACCTTTAAAAATGGTATAAACAGCATGAGACTTGCATGTTTCTCAAATAAAATGATATGACCATAAAAATGAATGTGAAATAAAAATATGAATATGAATGCTTACTAGTGATATGATGAGGTTTATGGACAAAAGGTTTTCCTAATCACTTGAGGTTTGTATTACAAAACCTATGCAACAAATGATACTAGTGTGTACTAAAATTTGTCTTGAAAACTTGGAGATGATCCTCCTTTTGGTCCCTTGGCTGCCGAATATTTGAGAGAAAAGAGAAGAGTTTATTTGATCTTGTTTTTGCAAATGAAAGAAATGAAATGGATAAGGGTAGTATAATATACATATATTAGAGATATTTGCAAGAATTTTGATGACTACTCCCCCCTTGTGTCGACAAGGGGGTTAAGTCATTTACTTTTTATTGTTTTTTTTTTTCTTTCTAAATGTATAAGTGTAATAACTTGTAAGATATTTGAAATTAAGTGGTAAGTTGTAGTCACTTGTGAATATTTAGGGTAGCGTTGGATAAAAATAAATTTTCCACGTGTCAAGATAAAATATATTGAGGTCATAAAAATAATAAAAATATATTTCTTGCAAAATTTGAGTGAAATAATAATAATCGTGTAGAATTTAAGAAAATCGTCGTAATTATATAAATTTAACAATTTATATACAAAATAAATTTAAAAAACTGGGTAAACTCATAATATTATTTTTATAAACTTAATATGAATATAAAAATATATCGGAATACTTTTTGGAAGTAATGGATCAATTGTTCAAAATAATTAATTACGCGATAGCGTTTATTTAATAGGAAAATAAACGTTTAATGAAAAATGCAAACCCATGCATAATATAGATATGAAATGATGTTATTGATGATATGTAGACTAAACTTAGTCTATATGAAATGTCCTCGATGATATGATCATGAATTCACAGCTAAACCATTACGGTTACGTGAATTTGATACTCGTAAACCCAGTTTACGATAAACGATAAATGATGAAGCATGAATAATGTTTTGAAATATGACCTGGAAATACAAGTTGTCACATGGGGGATGAGCATCTTGACACTGTTCCTGAAAAGGAATCGGACGAATTCATAAAGTCTAGTGTTGAGAACCTTGTCCCAATCCCGAGAGAGTCACAGGGAACTTCTGAGCATATGTGTGATTCTCTTTCCCCTCTTGAGTGTTCAAATGATCATTTTGAAACTTTCTCCAATTGTAGCGAAGATTGTACTTCTTATGAAAACATCGAGTACGTTGAGGCATCACTCCCACAATCTGATGCTGATCCCTTCTTGAGGAGTTCTCCGGTGAACTCACTCACATCAATCCACTCTTTGATTTCGAAGCCGATCTGGGAGAGACTGAAAGTCTCATTGATAATGATCGTTCACTCACTTTTTATCCTAACAGTCCAATAGAGAATGTTGATCACTTTGTTCCCGAAACATTCAAAGCTACTTTCACCAATCCTCTATTTGAATTCGACTCTGAATTCACTTCAATTTCTGAGAATCCACTCTTTGATACTCAGACCGAGGATAGTGATGAGCCCACAATGGAACAAGAATTCACTAATTCACATCATGTGAATGATTCTCTTCATGAGGAGTTCGCCGGTGAACTCACTCATATCATGACTCCGCCGGAGTATGATTGCTTGGATGGCAAAAATCATGATCGGGGGGAAAAGTTCTCAATCATGAGAGTTTGTATTTCTATGACAAATTTTCCAACCCTCCCTCCCGAGATGCTTTCCAAGCCAAAGAGCTCAACCAACAAAATCCAAACGAGTGCAACTGCACTTGATCTTGAGGAAGAAGATCTTATCATGATCGTCATCATGATTTTCCTTCTTTTCTTCACCTACCTGGTGACTTCCCCTGTTCTTCACTCCTTCGGGAATGAAGACATTATCTTTGACCCCGGCATTTTCATTTATCATTTTTGAGCCGGTTCTATGTATATCTCATCGGTGTGGAACTTTCACGTACTTCAATGTTTATCCAAACATCTTGAATGAAAGTCCGATGGAGATTGTTTTTTCCACTTTGCTTCCCCATGAACCAATTAATTCGGGGTCGAGTCAAGCTAGCGACTCGGGAATCAAAAACAGTAGCACACACAATATGGGTTTTCACCCATATTTCTGTCTTCTTTCTCTGTTCTACCACCCTAGTGTGGGGGAGATGCCCCACATGTTATATATATATATATATATATATATATATATATATATATATATATATATATATATATATATATATATATATATATATATATATATATATATATATATATATATATATATATATATATAAAAAAAAAAAAAAAAAAAAAAAAAAAAAAAAACATTTTCAAATAATGGCCGTAGTATTTCCCTTTTACGTTCTTTGTTTCGGCATAACCGCCGGTACTTTGAATATTGAGGGCAATATTCATTTCTAAGTGTGGGGGGAATTCTCACGAATTTTATTATATAATTATACCGCCTAATTCCCCCGTTTTTGGCCAAAAATTTTTTTTTGGAGTAAGTGTTTTACACTTACTCAATTGGTTATCAGTCCGCCTTGTCTAATAAACTAAAGGATTGGCTAATCCAGGAGCAAACGGCTCTTGGTAAAGATATCTCAAATCCGTTGACGGCTTGCAATTTGCCCAAAATTGTATGGTATTCAGCTCACCATATCCTAAAAAGTGAAGAGTTGGCTAGCCCGCAAGTTTATGGCTTGTGGTAAAGGCAGTGGAAAAACCATAATTGGTAATCAGCTCACCAAAGATAATATTGATAATTTATCTAAGAGTTGGCTAGTCCAGAGCAAACGGCTTCTGGTAAAGACAAAATCAAATCCGTTGAAAGCTGGTGGTTTGCTCAAAATCACATGGTTATCAGTGTACCATGGTTCTTACTTGAACTAAAACATTTGGCTACTCCAGAAGTAATGGATTTTGGTAAAGAGATTAAAATCCATTAAGTTTTTCTCAAAATATTGCTAGGGACTAGCAATAGTTTAGTGTGAGGGATTGATGAGTGTGTAAATACTCATCATTTTTAGTCAAATCTGAACTGCAAAACGTCTAAAAACGCTCAGAAATGGATCAAAATACTGAAAATATCTCAAAATTACATTTTATATGTTTCAGATGCAAAATGTTTAAAATCAGATGAAAAATGAGCAAAGTTTGCATAATTGGCAGTTTCAGTCCCCCAAGTTTCTAAAATTGTCAAAAATAGTCCCTGAGTCAAAATTTCAAAAGTAAAATCACCAAAGGTCCTTTTTAAATCATAAGTTGTCAAATTTAGTCCTTTGGTGAAAAATGTCAAAAGTTTGAGAAAATTACAAGTTTGGTCCTCCAACTTTGAAAATTGACAAAATTGGCCCCTGGAAAATTGGGAAATGGCAAGATTGGTCCTTATACTTTTTGAGATTGTCACTTTCAGCCCTTGGATCAACTTTGAGATATTGGCAGTTAAGGTCCTTGAAGTTTCAGAAAATTACACATATGGTCCCTATAGTTAATAAGCCCTTTACCATTTTGGACCTTGAACCTCTTGGACCCCTGTCATTTGCCATTTTGAACCCCCTTTATATATTTAATACCCGGTCAAAATGTGGTTTGACTAACCCCTTGGCGCCAAACTTATCCCTCTTCCCAACTGCTTTCTGCAAGTTCCCTGTAACACTCCACCCCCTCCTCCAGCTCATCCCACTCACCATGTCCCCCCTCCAAACATAAGAATACAAGAAACAATAATTCTTCACCTCCTTTTGCACTCAATCTCCTCAACTGCTTAAATATCCATTTCCCGCCAAAATGAGATTGAATGGCCAAGATTGCCTTAACTGATCCAAGGGTCAAAAAGAGAGGTGGGAAAAGATCAGAGCAAGTGGAAAAGAAGTTTGGAGTATAAAAAAGCTTGAGGAGAGAAGTAAAGTAGTAGAATTTAGTTTTAAATTTCTTTAATGTCGTTTTTTAATTAAAAGTTTTAATTTTAGTTCAAATGATGTAATTTAAGTTTCTTTGTATAACATTCAAGTTAAATCAACATTGTAGGGTGCTTTTGAATATCAATCTCAAGTTTTTACTTAAGTTCATATTTTCAAGTCTACTGTTACAATCTTCAGTTTCAAATTCTATGGTCCAAGTTGTTAATGGCTTATTTGAAGCCTTAATAAGCTTGTCTAAGTTCCTTATAAGCTTTTTATAAGCTTACATTTCATTTTCAAGTAAATTTGAATGATGGTCAACGAAAGTCAACTATGATTCAAAACTGGGAATGGTGATGATTAAAGCTGTTGCAGAGGGTGGATTTTGGTTAAATAGACTAGGTTAGAGTATATTTGGTTTGGTTTAGCCTGCAACATAAGCTGGATCTATGTGAGTATCTGTCTCACTTTTTATTTTCAAGCCAATTTTGCACATTTTGCCTGTATGAATATCTGTGGTCATAATTGTTGTTTATGTGTTTAATTAGTTGTAAGTAGGTAAGTTAAGCTCAGTTTGATCAGTGGTACATGCTGGTTCAGTAGTTAGAATATTCTTATTGCTTATCAGTAGTGTAAAAGAGTGTTTGGATTTGATGTTTAAAATATGGTTTAGGTTTATTCAGTGTTGAGTTCCTGTTGTTTCATGATTGTTCAACTCATTTGAGCCATTTCAGTTATCAAAGTGACCCTGCATAAGCTCCAAAGTCAAATTCACTCATAATCTGTCTTAATATGCTTACTGTTGGAATTTTTGCAAATCAAAAGTTTGATTTATGTTAGAAAAATGTTAGGATAGCTTGATTCAACTTTTATTTAGCCATTAGCATCATAATCAGTCCAAAAATCAAGATCAAATCTCATTTAAGTCAAACTTTTCATGTTTTTATCAAAAGTCAAATTGTGCAAATCTCAGTTTGAGCCCATCTAAGATGATTTTTCATGGGTTCATTCATGGGTCAAATCAAATGAAACTTGTTGTTTTTAAAAGTCCTACTGGTCTACTTTCTTATCTCTATTTTATTACATTTTTGTGAATTTTTTAGAAGCTTCATTTTAGCTTGTGATCATGGGCTTAAATCCCCTGTGCAGGGCATTAAGTCTGCACAGGGTTTGTGCAGCTTTTGTAGCTTTTGCACAGAGCTCATCTGAGCACCTCTGGGTCTGATTTTTGGTTTACATGTTCTTAGCCAGGTTATCTTGAGGTTCCAATAATTGCTTTCTAGTTTCCAGCTTATTTTGTGGCTTATAATCTAGCTGCAAGTTGGCACCCCCTTTCACTGTTTTTAGCCAAAAGCTTATATCATCAAATCAGTGTAATCAGCTTATCAGAGGTTGTAGCTTGTTGTTACTTGTTCCATTTTAGTTCTCTTAGCTTATTATAGCTTGTGTATCAGTTTGGTAGCCTTTGGATTCCATTTGCTTATTCAAGTGCTTATTTCAATAAGCACTTCCACATCAGCTCCATTTTTCTACACACAACCCCATGTTTTTCTATTTTTCCTAGCTTCCTAATATTATTTTAGAGTTTTCCTGAAATTTTCAGATTTTTCTAAGTTGATTTGCTATTTTTCTTAATTTAAATTAGTTTTTAAGCATTTTTAAATAGCATTTAATACAAAAAAATTCAGAAAAGGTTCAAAAAAATAAGTTTTCGAATTTGATGCGTGCCAAACAGTCAAGCTAAATCACTCAAGTCTGCCACTTGTGAATGGCAGACCGTAACCAGCTTAAAACTGCCTAAGCACGAACTCAATGAAGATCTGGGGAGTATAGTGTTTCCCCGGGTCGTTATGTCCCAGCGAGCTATGCAATGGATTATCAAACGTAAAGTGATCGAGAAATTTGAACGAAAAAGGGATTTGAGATATGATTATAACTACGGAAAAAGCCAACAAATTACAACGGCTTAAATGCAAATTAAAGAAAGTTAAAAAGATAAAAAATATTAAATAAACGCTATCACTATATTTAAAATGATGAACGTTTAAAAATTAAAACTTACGTTTAAATAAAAATTACGTAAACAAAATAAAAAGTGAAATCTAAGAAATAAAAGTCCTAAAAATATGAAAAATACATTTTTACAAACCTAATGATAAAAGAAAATTTATAGAAAAAGAAAATTATTTTTATAACTAATTATCTAATTATTATTAATTAAAAACTATTTTTAACTATTAAATAATTACCTAAAATACAAGAAATTAGGAAATAAAGCTAGAAAAATAAAATTAAGACTTAGAAAAATCTAAAATATCAAAATAGAATTTTCAAAACTATTTTTGTAATTTTCTGATTATTTTTGTATTTTTTATGAATTAAAAACTATTAAAAACTAATTAAATTACTAAAAATTACAAAATAAACTATGAAAAATTTGGAAAATTACTTTTTTTTACTTTTTATATTTATCTCACATATTGAGGGGGAGAATTTACCAAAAGAAATTCAAATGGCTTTTTCTAAGGAAATTGTGATCAAGAAATTCTTTCAAAGAACTCTTGCCTCCATGTGCTAATCAATTTCAAAATCATACGCACATGTTGAGGGGGAGCATTTCTAAATGATCAAAAACAATTAAGGTACCAAATGCTTTGATATTATATCACAAGTACCTTGATTGATTTTCCAAATGATTTTTCAATTGGTTTCGAGATGAACAATACCAAAAGACCGACCAATTTACTTTATGCATGATGTTATAAGGATGGTTAGGTTAGGTATTCATTCCCACGATCCCGCCAGAGCCGGAGGGATCTACCCAGGGACAATCCACTAGATAGTGTAGAAGTCCTTACGTATGATAAAAAAAAGGAGAAAAATGAGAATATGGGAAGAGTGCCGACTGAGACAGAGCTAGTACTGGAACAAACCCAACAAGGTTCTAGTAATGAAGTCTCGGTAAGCACTAAAAGGGTTGAAGAATGAAAAAGAAATTTAATGTGAAAATGGTGAAAAGAAATAGCCCTCCAAAAATTCAACCTTAGGGCAGAAACCGGGTTCAATACATATGCTACTAGTGTTTACTAAGGTAACACTGGTATTGAAGAAAAGACGTCATGGACCCATTGACGCACTGCACTAAACTTCCCAAGCTACTCAATTTCCTCTTAAAAAGGGCTTGTTTCATTCTCACGGGGAACCTACATAATCTATCGACTTTCTTTTAGAGATTGTTGATATTGAAGAAGGAGACCCTCTCCCTAGTCTCCGACATATTAACCAAAAGTGCATAATTGAGTCTAGAGCCAAGAGATCATCCACAAAATCTCATTAGGACACACTATTCTTGAAGACTTGTTGTTACACACAATGTGGAAAGTAAGTATATATTGAGAGTCCTACGCATTATCATTGTGGTATTGCCAGAACATTCGAGTGATATGCAAAATATTCACAATGAAGATGGAAATCCTTCTAGAGCCAACGTCTAACAAGCTCTTGGTGGGTGGCATGTGAGATCTATCCAATAGATCAAGCTTGTGACAACTGGATAGAAACGATGGGGCGAATCACTCTTGAATCAACCTTGGTCCAGGAAATGGATTGACGGATACCTTTGAAAAACCGGTCGGTGTGCTCAACAACTCTTTTCTCTAGCACATCGGTACGTGTATTATGTTTTTAAAATAAAAGGGTATTTATGATTGAAAATTGTATCTTCTTCTAAAACCTTCGTCGTATTGCAAAATTCTTTCTCTTAAGCAATACGCGATTGTTTTTAAATCATTTTCTATCAATCAGTAAATCTCAATTTTTTGGTTCACTCCCTCCGCGTTGTCTTCTTTGAGACGTTCCAGTTTGAGAACGGCTAGAACAGCTGTGAAACCCTGTCAAGGAGATTCTACGAAATTCTACCTGATCACGCGAGCTTGTATCGATCAACGGGGAACCGTGGGCGTGTACCTCAATTCACGAAAGTGATCAAAAACACTTTAATGCGCTTTATTGCTAACTGTTGTATGGAGGGACACCCCGACGATTGCAGCTGATTAGAATTGAGGAGTCAATCCACAGCCGCATGCTCACACAATCACATTCACGTTTAAAGAAATCATGATAAGTGCATATCTTCATCAACTACTCTGATATTTTCAAACCTTGCTTCTGCTACACTACTGGAAATATTATGAATCAACAAAAAGCTTCCGCAACTCTGATGAGAATATATCATGATCCAAAATGTGAGCATGTCGGTCCATAAGTCACAACTTCACATAATGGCGATACAACAAAGGATGAGTCAGAGATTTGCTATGGCTGATGATCTCAAAGTTGGCTCAAATAATCATCTACTCGTGGATCAGCTCAAAGACCTCCACTAAAAGTACAAAGTATTTGGACTTTGAAGAATTCACTGCTAAAGCACAAAGAATGCAAAATTTGAAGAATTGAAGTCTACGAGCTCAAGAATGAAGTCAAGAATAGAATGTTAGGACACAAAATGTAATTCATGGGGTGACCTCCCTTAGGGGGAGATTGTTAGGATTTATAAAATCCATAGTGAAGAGTCGATCACCCCAACTCTAGTCTAGCATATGTTAGCTCGTAGACATTACGTTATTTACTAGTTATTTAGTTAGTTAAATAGTTGAGAGCAACACCGTAGAGGAAAGACGGGTCTTTACCCACTGTATTCCTGATCCACAGTCCGAAGGAGGACGTGTAGTATGTAACTATAAATACCCTCTACCTCCCAAGGTAGAGGGTTGGAGCTTTCTCACTCTTAATCTAACCTTCTATGTTTTCTTTTACTTTCTCTCTCTATAAAGCCTCCCATCTCTCTACTTTCTCTTTCTAAAATCTTGTCATAATTCGAACCATATTTGTGTGTTAGTATGTTACAATAATCAATATCATTACAATTGGCATCCGACGTGTTTTCATGCATATCTAATACAACTTTTTATGGGACAACATATATTTTTATGGACTTTACTTCCGCACTTTAAAACAATATTGTAAAACTATCTCTTAAATTAATCTATCTTTCAATAATGGAATAAATTTTCCATTCTTTATTACCTTGTGTTATGATTATTGATTTAGTAACACCCCATGACCCAAATGCTTCCGCTGTGCAAATTTTTGGGGTTTTACAGATTGGTATCAGAGCAAAGGTTATAGAGAATTAGGTTCTTTTTCAAAACCTAAACTATAACCAAAGTTTCCTAAAAACACTTCAACGCCGCCACAGCTGCCGATGTCTGCCATGCCTTGCCTACTGTTACACGATTTAGTCGTGCTATGAGTTACTACTGTATTTTAGGTTCGTATAAGCTCTCATTTGAATTAAATTATTTATTTTTCAAAGTTATTAAGTTTCTTAATTAACTCACATTTAAAGTTCAAGGCTCTTCTTGTTTGATTGGGTCGCGAAGTTTAAATGTGTATAAGCTCATTCTCATTTAAACTTTAAGGCTGTTCTTGTTTGATTGGGTCGCGGAGTTTAAATGAGAATAATGTTGATGTAACAAACTGAATGAAATTAAGGAATAATTAACTTAAAGAGAGTGTAGAGTAGACTACGAATTCTTATACTTGTTACCTCTCTATGTTAAATTGCGTAACATGCCCACTATTACAATATCGCACTATGCTATGCTCCCATAACTGTTTCTACGTTATTTCTGTATGTAACGTATAAGTCGTCATTGTATCGACCCCTACGTTATTTCCGTAGCGTACAACTAAACTCCTTTGTATTGACCTCTACGTTATTTCTTTATGTAACGTACAACTCGTCACTGTATCAACCTCGACGTTATTTCTTTATGTAACGTACAACTCATCACTGCTTCTATGTTATTTCTTTATGTAACATACAACTACTTGATTCTCGCACACGTATTTAAACCACCTCTGTCACTGGTCACGATCTCTTATGGCACTCTTATGCTCTATCCTTCGTAACCTCATACAACTCTGTTCTTTCTGTTTTGAACTCAACTATCGTACTCTTTTATGAAACCGCGTTGTATTCCGTTTAATGAATCCTTTATATGTTGTTCACTTATCGCCTCACGTCACCGAATCTTTCTTGAATGACTAACCCCTTTTTCACGTTACGTTTTAAGTACATATACTCACATCTCGTCCCTATATCGATCTCGACGATTCCTGCATCTTAAACCACGAGGACGTGATTTCTTTTAAGGGGTAGGTACTGTAACCACTCGTAATTTTCCCTACCAATATTTCGCGGCTATATTTTTTTTCTTTCTTTTCAATCTATAATCGCGACCAGATACGAATTAAATATTAAAATGAACTAACAAAACCAACGACGCTATGTTTATATCAGTCTTTCGAAGACGTGTTCAAAAATATAATTTTTATATTTTTACTTATCCGGGATGTCGCGTTTACGGTTCTAAATAGCGGGACACAAAATACATACAATACCCTATATAATCCTAATAATACTAATAATCCTATTAATATTACATTTAATAAAATCTAAAATCTACCCTACTCCCCATGAACTGCCACGCCTACCCTCCCCTCCCCTCTCTTATCCCTTTCACACATTTTACTTTACCCAAAACCACCTTTCTCATGAACTCACCTCCCTCTTTCTGATAATCGATCCATCCCTATCCTAGGGTTGCTATCCAAGATGAAAATGGAATACATGCACATGCTTTTTCTCTCATATCTTCCCAACGCATCGAACACATAGCCATTTCTCGTGTTCTTTCTTTTTCTGCTACCCTTCGTAAAATCCTAACGAGGGTCAACCATCCTAAACAAAAACCAAGATACCTCACATATCACTCTCATCTTTATCATACTCTCAAGATTTGATTCACAATGATACTATGAAGAGGTGTATTGATAGGGACGATTACCAGGGGAGTCCACTCACAAACCTAAGATAAAAAAGGATTGGTCAAGGTTTCCTTGTTTTGCCTTTTATAAAGCCGCGAATTCACAAGTTTCTTACACCAACCATCCTTCAAACTTCACTCACCAAAATTAGGGTTTACAAGATTGGGGGTTCTTGAAATTGATAAAGGGGGGTTTTGATAGTTAGAGCTTGGAGAGTCCTAAACAAGTCTAAATTGTCCGGGTTCAAGCCAAATTCACGTCCAATTGGAGCTTTTTAGTTTTCGGTTTTTCATACTCATTCGACCCACCCTTGGGTTCATTGTAAGAAACACAACGTTGCTATTATTTTTATTTTACATTTGTTGTAATTATTTTTAATTCGAATCTGTTAAACTTTTCACCTGGTAATCTTGATTTGTGTTTAATTAATATTAGAGCAACATTGTAATTGGGTTAAATTGAGGGAAACAAAAATATATATGTTGCTTGATGTTGTCGTTGTTACTGTCGAACATAAAAAAAAGCACCCGAGATAATATTGATTTCTTAGTTTTCAATCTCAGCTTAAATTGAAACTGCTTATTTTCTTAAGTATTTCGGCTTAGAAAGCTTATTGACTTATTTTGATGTTCGGTCTAAATTAAACCCATGGTATTATTGGTTTTATTGCGTGTTACATTTTCTTTGTGACGTTGCCTCGACTAGGAACGAACACACACCCGAGAGGATTAGTTCCTAGTCACTATATGTGTTGTTATCATTGTTCGTTGTGTTCGGATTTCACTAGTACTCAAAAGAGTCGCGCGATGTGTGTTCTTTTGAGACACCCAAATAGTGCGGTTGTTGCTCACTTGGAGTCAAGGGGAGAACACCCTATGGTGTCTCTACCCGCCTCAGCTCTAGACCATACGAGAGGTCTTGTAAGAACCTCGTTAGTGTCACTTATATGCATGGGGTGACTGTGGTAATACTCGTCCCCTTTCCTCCTGCTTAAAACTACTAACCAAAGTTCCAAAATCAGTTTTGTGTTAAACCAATTGGGCCTAAAACTACTATTGGGGTGTGATTATTTAACTTGTGTATTGGGGCGCAAGGCCCAATAGTCAAGGGTCTGTTTAACATATCACAACCCACTCGGGCATACATATATCTTGTACCGTCTTGAATTAATTTCGACATAGTTTGTAACTTGCAACGTCATCTCGACTCAACGCATCTACAACACGGGACGTCTCCATTCACCAATTTACACGCATAACTTATAAATATTAACAATTTTTATAATAAAACATGACATGATGTAATTACTTGATATTAATGAGTTTAGGGAAATAAACCAAAGGAGGCACTACTATTACACATGACTTAAATAAAAAGAGGTTTTCACATTTTTAACTTTAATTAAACCTGTAGACACATGTTTTGAATATTGAAACCGGATTATAAACTTCATACACGACTTTTGACATTAGTCAAACCAATTAAATAGAAAACTTCACTCGAGTTATACTACTTTTTTTTAGCTATACAGACTATTTTGACAATTCTCAAACGAGATATGCTTCTCGAAAACTTGTATTTCAAATATACATATGTATAAACCGGGTCTGATATGTATACTTTTCGAAACACATATGTAATTAGAAATATTTGAGGACCAAATTGTATTTTATTAATACAATGAACACATAAATTAAATTACGACTTAAGTTCTTTTCAAAATAAATACACTCATAATAGATGTCATCAATATATATCCTTTTCGTTCACGTTGACAACGTCTCATCATATTTATTATTTTCTTCGTACACTATCTTTTGGTTATCATTAAACCGACTCGCATTCATTTTTTATATTGTGTTTTTATTCATACTTTCATAAGCCGAGATACACACAAACTTTTGAAAACGCTATTTTCAAACTTAAACGATACCAGACAAACAACAACAACGACAATAACAACACAACGTGTAAATTAAATAAAGTAGATAGACTTTATTTAGCTTGGAATCAGAAACTAAGATTTACCGCACTAATTTAGGTTGCGCGTTGGAGCCACTTGTTACTTGATCTCTTTGTGCTTTATTCGCCGAAACTGCTGAGGTGAGTTTATAGCCCCACTTTTACACTTATTTACTTGCTTTATAAAACTTTGGGGTGAGAAACATGCAAAACTCTTTTCGGACCTGAAAATAAAAACACTATTACGTGAAACAACCTTGAATCCAAACTATGCTACCGTTAGTTCCCATTGGGAAGGCGCGATTGTTATGGATAGATCTATTGGGGATGACACCCCCGTTCGAGTTTGACCGGATAGACAAACGTCGGGCGTATATTATATCGTATCGATTGAGTGTTATATCGTATCGATTGAGTGTACTGGAAATACACTTGCTGGGCTTTTATTTATCATGCTTCTAGATGCATGCACACTGTCGTAGTTTCGGTCGCATAAACTTGGTATTAGCGTAATAGCCTTTTTGCATATAGTGTCATTCATGGAGATGCTATATGTGCAACTGTGGTCCAATTTGATTTCTTAAAATTAAACCTATGAACTCACCAACCTTTGTGTTGACATTTTAGCATGTTTTTCTTTGGTTTATTTTTTGGCGTGGGCAATGGCAAAGGCATTCGTTGAAGATTGGCATCCGAAGTGTTTTCAAGCATATCTAATACAACTTTTTATGGGACAACATATATTTTTATGGGCTTTACTTCCGCACTTTGAAACAATATTGTAAAACTATCTCTTAAATTAATCTATCTTTCGATAATGGAATAAAATTTCCATTCTTTATTACCTTGTGTTATGATTATTGATTTAGTAACACCCCATGACCCGAACGTTTCCGCTGTGAAAATTTTGGGGGTGTTACAGTTCCCAACAAAAGGAACAAGGTTACCCCTTATGAACTCTGGACTAAAAGGAAACCCAACCTGAACTATCTCAGGGTTTGGGGTTGTAGGGCTATTGTAAGACTCCCTGATCCAAAGCTGAAAACTTTGGGTGAAAGAGGCATTGAATGCATCTTTGTTAGATATGCTGAGCATTCCAAGGCTTTTAGGTTCTATGTTACTGAACCTAATGAATATGTTTCAACTAACTCAATAATTGAATCAAGGGATGCAATCTTTGATGAGAATAGATTCTCATCAGTCCCTAGACCAAGTCAGAGGATTCCTAATAGAACTCATGACATTGGTGTATTAGAGGTCCCTGATGAAGAGCCATCAGAGGTCCCTGATGCGGTTGTGGCTCAACAACCTGAACCTATGCTCAAAAAGAGCAAAAGGATCAGGAATCCAAAGTCATTTGGACCTGAGTTTCAATTATATTTAATTGAAAGAACAATGGATGAGGTCTCTGACCAATACTCCTATTCCTTTAATATTGAGGATGATCCCAAGACATTTGAAGAAGCAATGAAGTCCCATGATATTTCTTTCTGGAAAGAAGCAATTAATGATGAGATGGATTCCATCATAGGCAACAACACTTAGGTATTGGTTGATCTACCACCTGGTTGCAAACCTTTGGGTTGCAAATGGATTTTCAAAAAGAAAATGAAGGTAGATGGAACTATTAAAAAGTTCAAGGCTAGACTAGTCATTCAGGGCTGTAAACAAGAGTCAGGAATAGACTATTTTGATACTTATGCCCCTGTGGCTTGTATCAATACCATAAGACTGTTGATTGCTTTGGCATCAATTCACAATCTGATTATTTATCAAAACTCCTCGCAAGCTTACCAATCAAATATGCACCTTGAATCATGCTCTTTGTAGTGAACCCCTTTGCTCCAGTCGCCATAAACTTAGCCAAATACCAAGGAACATCAATCAACTTCTCTCCATCCATACCTTGTAGCAAATACAAGTCATCCATCGTCATATTTTCCCTCTCCGAATGTCTTCCTTTGATTGAGCATGCAATAAGCCTATGAACCAGTCGGCAAATGGAGCTTCTGATCATTGTGTAGGAGGGGGATGCTTGGAGTTATAACTGGGAGTGGTAAAGATGTTATTGAAGTAATTGACGGGGTTGTATTCATTTGGCCTAAATCTCCAGCATTGATCATAAAATTCACACCACATATTAGACCAAAAATCCTTTTCGTTGTACAAACCCATATAGAGCATGAACTGCCTCAAAGTCATCTCCCTTCTCACCCCTCCAAGTTGGAAACAAAGCGAAGGTACATTAATGTCGGTAACATCTTCACTAAACTTCATGGATGCCAAAAACTCTCTTACATACTCCGGAATGACGGGTTCTCTAATCTTGAAGAGCCTTAACCAGGCTGAGCAAGTGAACGAACCTCTGCTGCTGGTATACTTCACCTTGAAAAATGATTTCAGACACGTACCCGCTGCCCCATTGTTTATTGTTTCAAACTCGAAGAAATCAAGAGCCTCCGGTGTATCGATTTCCTTTTTTACCAATTTTTCGTAATCGGCCCTGCATGATTTTCTACCATGATACCAATAAGCCATGAACCGCAGCCATTGGGCAGGGGTGTTGTCGTTTTTTCCTGAGAGAGAAACACAAATTAAATAAATAATGCAATATGATATGTAGTTACGGCGTAACATTTGGGCAAATTACGCCGTAGCTGAAGATATTACGACATAATACTAAGTATGGGTTACGCCGTAATCCTTCCACAGAATATAAATTTCAATCAACTATGGCGTAATCTAATCCCAAGATTACGCCGTAGTTTCCCATTTTATCAGAACAAAAACAGCCATGGTTACGACCAACTAACGATTACGCCGTAACCACCAAATTTTACCCAAGGTGAATAAAAGAACAATTTTTACTTATATTCTATTACTGGAGCATGCGACCATTATATTCACGTTTAACTAAAAACCCCTTTAAACTAATCAATCTGAACCCAACAACCAATAAGGTTTTTACACGATCAAAGAAAACACGAATGATTAATCTAAAGCTTCAATTAAACAGGTCAATAACATTAAATAACATGAAAGAAGCAAGATCCCCAAATTGATAATATAAACCCTAATTGAAAAAAACCGAAAGAAATCAAAAGGGTTAAGAAGAATCTTACCAGCCATTCGCAAATGTTGGTGATGATTGAGATAACACAAACGAAAATTTTTAGAGAGATTTTTACTGTAACGATCGCCGTTAAAAGGTGTGGTAAAAACCTAAATGTTCAGCCGTAGCTGAGTTTTTATACCAATGAAAGAGTTACAGCGTAATTGAAAATTAAGGTTACGTCGTAATTAATTTTTATAATTAATTTTTTATTATTAAAATTTTATTGTATTATTATTTTTATATAATAGTTACGTCGTAACTTGACCAAAAGTTAGGCCGTAATTAATAGCTTCAAAATAAATATTTTAGGATATGTCCAATAATTGCAATACGAGAGAGTGAAATACATACCTTACAAGGAACAAGAGGGTACACACGTCTCTTAACATAGGTCAAATATTATAAAATCATAGCTTAGATCTTCAATTAAACTGCTCTCCAGCAGCGGCGCCAAAAAGCTGATGTGCTATTTCATCCTGCCTTTAACATTTATAAAACTGAGATATACTAGGATAAACACATACTAACGGGCAGAGAACCCGATCAGATGTAGTAAAGCCTTAGGTAAATTCGAGTGTCGTCCGAAGAGAGCTGTGATCTGCAAAAACTAAGATACTATGAAATAGATAAGATAAAATGATAGTGATATGATAAAATATATAGAATTATCCTAATTGAACAGGAGTAGAAATTAGGACAAAGTAATAGAATTGTGAAGCTTAACCAAGATTTTAGATATGTCTTAATTCTCAATATAGTGGGTAAATATCACTAGACTCATTTGGTCAATTCGTTTTAGCCTATGATTCTTAGACCCCTCACCAAGATGATCAGATCACCCGGGATCATTCAACAATCTAATAGCCGTCATTAATTACCAAATCTACTAGACCTAGTCTATGAAAATCCGGCAGTTAGGAACTTAGATTTCCCCACTTGATAGGTGATCATTTGGTTAATTCGCACACAAAGAATGGTTGTACTATGGTCGATTCTTTCCATACTTAGAAATCTAGTGAGTTGGGGTCGGTTGGTCAATTCTCCTAACTCCCTAGATGCTAACAAGCTTATAACATTACCGAAACTAGCGATCTATGATAAGACTAAATGTCTATAAAGAGTGATAAAAAGGATAAATAACATAAACAAAAACTTGAATTAATAACATGAATTCATAGTATGATCTCTAGAAAAACATAAAAGAATTCAAACCCGAATACAAAGGAAATCGTAGACGAGAACTTCGTTCTTCATTACTCCTAAGCCAATATTATTCTTCTGTGGTTGTTTTCCCCAAACCCTAGAAAGGTTTGGGAAAGGGGAGATATCTTCAAAATGCAGAATTCTTCTTGTATTTATAGGCGTGAAACCCTAATTTAAGCTACGACATAACTCAATGAGATAGTTACGCCGTAGTTCATCATAATTGGATATACTGATGTCAATTCAGGATTGCAGCGTAACTCTGGCAGATGGTTACGCCGTAGTCTTCATAAAATGTTTTTTACGCCGTAACCTTGCTGATAGTTACGGCGTAGTCTTCATTAGCTACGTATGGTGTGGTAACTAAGCCGTATCTTGATCTGTTTATTACAACGTAGTCTCATTACGGCGTAACTCCATTAGCTTGTTACGCCGTAGTCTTTGTAAATATAATTACGGCGTAACTTCATCACTTAGTTACACTATAGTCTTTGTGAATGTAAGAATAATCCAATCTTGAGTCCAAAATCGTCCAAATACCGCTTCTTCATAGCAAATTACTCCTACGAAATAAGAAGGAATAAGGACGACTCTAATAACATTTATAAGCATAATATGTCAATAAAGGGGGAAATTAACACTTAGAATATCATGTCATTTTCTCCTCGATTCATCATTCAATCCAGCTTACATCAATTTTATTTGGTTTTTTGCACATTTTCGTAACTTTCGTTCCGTTGATCCCTTTTTAGCCCTATAATCCAAATACAAAGCAATTAAATACCAAAACTTAAGTAGATGCAATATATATGAGCAATAAATATGGGACATCGGTATACAAAATATGTATTTATTTGATGGTATTAAACAACTAGTGTTAGACTCTGAGGCGAAGATGAAAGAACCAAGACTTAAGGCTAGGTGATGGTATAATTAACTAATGCTCACACAAGTAACAAGAACATCAGGCGAAGATGAAAGAACTAAGACTTAAGGCTAGCGTGATGGTATAATTAACTAACGCTCAAACAAGAAATGATGACATCAAAATGCTTGCAACAAGCACCAAGCAGATGAATCTGGATGACACAACTATTATTGAGACGGTCAAACGTGAAATTCGAGTTAAATATCGCCAAAAGTAGTTTTCCTTTAGTTTTATATTTTTTTAATTCATGTATTTTTAAAATTTTTTTTTTATATTTTGTGGTTAATGAAATTTTAGTTTTTAGTTTGAAGTTGTGTATTTATTTGAATGAATGAAAAAAATTAAAAAATTGTGAGATATGAGGAATCCTATAACTTGAAGTAATGAGAGAGTTTGTCATGGTACAAATTATAAAATCTGAGTTATAGATTGAGAAATCTAACGTGTCGTTATAACACCCTCTATAACTCTACGCTTCACCTTGTGCTTTTAGTATTAGTTATAAGAATTCTATTAAAATCAAAACCAAAATGCAAATTAAGAAAGTCATCTTTTCTAGTGCGTCTCTCTCATTTATTTTTGTTTATCTTCTTCCTCGTAAAACTTAAACATATTTAATCCACAATACTGCCTTCTGTTTGTGTGATGCATATGCGGTCGCCCGGCTCGTGCTACCCTGAGGCCGGCACTGATACCTTGTTTAAATCTCGCCATTCAATATCACCAGTTTATATTTCTATAATGTTATATTCACATTCACATTCCCGGCCAGGTCCCAACAAACACTTTTTGTAGACTATCAATATGGTTCATTCATCCTCCTCGTACATGAACTATTTACCAATTATGCACTATCACTCAACACACGATTAAGACATAACAAATAACTCAAATGCTTGCCTACATATCACCAAATTCTAATGGACTTGTATATATAAGATATAGCTAGGCACATCAAAAGTTTACATTATGGGATATAAAGAAATATTTGTAATGGAAATATCATAAGAAAACCAAGAGAAAGGAAGAGGATGGAAAACTCCTCCTAGATGCTAAACCTACCTCTAAACAAGGAAAAGGAGATACAAAAACTTAATACAACATACACCAAACAACAAAAAAAACTCTAGAAAAAAACGACTATGTAAGAGTCACGCGACTCTAAGTGGCCAGCGCAATTCCAGGTTTTCGATTAAGGATACAAAGCAGGTTCACCATCAAACAATTAATTAACTTGATGGTATTTATAGTTATCTATAATCTATGTCTCTCAAGTGTTTTGAAGCACTTGGAAGTAGTTCACATCGCCTTTCTCCTTATGTTAAGAACAATTCCAAGAAAATCTAATCACACAAGTTAACACGACCTAAATATAAAATTAGAGATCAAGTATTAACAACTGATGTTATGGGGTAGTTGGCCAAGAAACATTGCGTGTCACTCCTAAGATATATGGTTGTGTGCCTCGGCTGACCACAAAAATTGTCGGAACCATGCACTATTGCATGATCAAACGCATGGTTCGTTTAATCTAATCCAAATTCTACATTAACCATGAATACATCATTTTGCGATAGATTTGCTCAATCACGCACATAGCCACTCTACTTGATATTTAATTATATAGATTTGTTATAGACATCCTTCATACTTGTCTATACAAACACATCTTGCGTGACGGATCTATACATGTAATTATGTGATACTATAAGACCCCGTTGAATTCGGTTTGCAGATTTCTTTCTCTTGCTAGATATGTCGTCTTTAGACCCTAGTGGGTGCAAGAAAAGGAAGAGAGTAGAGAGGGTTTTTAAGTTCAAGGCGTTTGGTGAACAAGGGTATCCAATAGAGAGTTGTGGTACCTTTCGGGAAAATGTGAAGGCTCTTCTAGAATATGGAAATCTAGAAATGGCGTTCGTGAATGGAATGACATTTTGGTCGTTTCAGCTTGAAGTCCATCGCCATCCTCCTTCCCATGTCTTGTTATTCGTCGTAGAGGAGTCGGTTGAGGCTTCTCTAAATCGTCATTGCAAGCATTGTATCTACGTCGGTAAACATTTTTTATCTTTCCGAAGGGGATGTTGATTATAACTCGCTGAAACTGCTTAATTATTAAATAAGAAGTTTTACAAACCAATCTCACAAAAACTCGTAAAACCGTGCTAATGTTATGTACAAAGCACAATAACTAGATAGGCAACTTTAATATAAGTAATTCCAATTAAACATTCACTAAATCATAATTTACACTTCACAATACTAAAAATCAAGAATGTATGTTTTCATTACATGCAAATACGCATCCGATACAACCACTAATAATTGTCAACTTTGGCACAATGAAAGAACAGGGTGGGGAGACCATATGATATGCAACAAGAAGTATCATTTTTTGGTGCCATCAAAGGATACAATGGCAGCATTCTTGAGCTATGATGGAAATCACAGCAGTATAGTAATGGGTAAGTTAAATTTTGTGGAATTAAATGGGCATACAATGCATGGTGTGTTTCACTCTAATGGATTTGGACATTTGCTATGTGTCAATGGGTTGGAGACGGGTTCGGACTTGGCTGGGCACCTTATCTTGGATTTCTGGAGCCGTCTATGTGCCTGCTTGCAAGCCAGGTTAGTTTCAATCAAACTTCAGCTTATATAGGCTTACAGCTACAATATCGTTCACTATATATATACCATATAAATTACCAATGTTAACAATAATGATCATCACAAAATTGTGCTACTGATAAGTTTTTAATCTGATGTTTTTAACGGCGATTTTTATTACTTGCGCAAGAAGCTAGAAAAACAACAACAGATTACAACGGGTTTTTAGAAGCATTTATTAATAGGATCCGAAATCCCTTCTAGCCACACAGGCCTTAAGGATTTCGATCTATGAACAATCTGATTAGTGATTACCTTTTATCTACCATAAGGCTGGTTTATCAGTATTTCAAGTTTGCTTTTATTTTTTCTTTTGACTACCTAACAAATAAAATTGAAGGGTATTTTTGTTATAGGAAAGTTAGCTTGATTGATTTGGCAAAGCAGAAAAGCATGGACTTGAGACTCCTTCATGGTGCATCGTATGGCCAATCATGGTTTGGTAATTGGGGTTACCAATTTGGTCGAGGAAGCTTTGGTGTCACACGACAAATGTATCAAAAAGCCCTTGAAGCACTCCAAAACATGCCTCTATGCATACTTGCTCATCACATTAGTACTTCAAATATGGAGATCCCAATCTTGTTTTCAAGATACCAAACACTTTCGAGCCGGTCTTTGGTGACCCTGGGTGATCTACTCCGGTTCATGTTAGACCTTAAATCACGGCTTCCTAAAGAGAGCGCTTTGCATACATACAACCCTGGCATCTTGGTCGAAAATTCTTGTAGATGGTCGCCCAAACGTATTGAGATGGCTGCACGAGTTATTGTTGAATCTTTAAAGAAAGCTAAATTCAGATGGGTTTCGAGGCAAGAAGTTCGTGATGCTGCCCGTGCCTATGTTGGTGACACGGGCTTGTTAGATTTTGTGCTCAAATCCTTAGGGAACCATGTCGTGGGGAAATATTTGGTTCGCCGTTGCTTGAACCCGGTTACCAAAGTATTGGAGTATTGCTTAGAAGACATTTCAAGCACTTTACCTAATCAAGAAGAATTCGTTACAAGTGACTCCAAGTTGAAGGCTCGATGCAAGATTTCTAGAGTTCAGCTCATGAATGACATGTTTTACATCTACAGACACATACTCAGAGCACAATGGAAAGACATGGACAGCTCGATAACATCTACAATTTCACTAGCATCGAGAATAATCCTTGATTCCAAGTACTTTATTAAAGATTACACCGGGGAGACACCTTCAAAAGTTGAATCAGAAGGAGAAAAATCAAAACTTTATTGCACCATTGCGATAAATAACAAGGGAGAGATCAATGGCCATGAGGAAGGTGAAAAGAAGCTAATAGCTTTACCATATGAGACGATTATGTTAAGAAACAATGCAACATTTGACGAGCTCATACAAGAAGTTGAAAGAAACTTTAAGGAGATATATTTGGGATTTAAGAACTTCATGTTCGGGTCTATAAACAACTTAAACCCAAATGGATCTGATCCAGTGTTTCAGGTTACCAAAACTGGTAGCAAACTTGTGCTCCAAGGAAAACTGGTTGAGACGGGAACGAACCACGAAAGTATATACGAAAGTGGCTCGAGACAAAGCTTCATTGTGGATTGTGGTTGCGGAGCAAAAGACGATGATGGTGAACGAATGGTGGCATGTGATATATGTGAAGTTTGGCAGCATACAAGGTGTTTGAAGATTCCAAACAACGAAGAAGTTCCAAATATATACGTTTGCAGTCGCTGTGAACAAGACATTTTAGTTTTACCAGCACTACCATAGATTGCGAACTAGCATACGAATTTTACTGATACATACATAGCTGTAGTTACCAATTATCTATAACTAAGATATACTTAATATCAGTTTTTAATGTTTACTATATGTAATGAAACATTTACCATATTGTCATTGTATCTAATAAACGTACTAGTCTTGTTACCTTTGATCAAACAAAATTTTTTGTTCCATTTTCCGTAGCAAGTAAAATGCATGATTATGTAACACCGGCCAGTTTTCTTTTGACTAACCGTATGCCACATCATTTACCATGTGTCATTGTATCTATTAAACTAGTTTTGTTACCTTTGGATGAGACTTTTTTTTTTTTTTTTTTTTTTTAATAACATAGTATGTAACTGAGCCTCCTTTCCTTCAATAGCAGGTGAAATAGTGATGTGATACCAATTTTCTTTTGACTTAGAATAAATTGCAAAATTCGTCCCTTTTAGTATGTTCAAATTGCATGCACAATCTTTATTTTTTCGAAAGTGAAAATGTCGTTCATGTAAAAAATCTTTGGTGCGAAATCGTCTATGTCTCAAAGTGAGATGACTAAAAATGCCTTGCTTTCGGTAAGAGTTTGTTATTTCACTTTGGGGGCCTTCTAATCATTTCAATTTTGGGTAAGGACAATATTCATACCAATAATTTCAATGCTTACAGGGACGACACCTGCATTTTCAAAAAGGTAAGGACCGGACGATTTTTGCAATTTACTCTTTGACTTATGTTCATCTACTATAATATTTCGCTTACTTTTTTGTTTTTTTGTTTTTTTGTTTTTTTTTATTGAAAGCCAAAAAGTTATATCCTTTCAACAGAAAATGAGATTAGGCAAATTGGCCTTTTCGATCTCTAGAGAGCCAACATCACTTAGTCAGGTTGGACCTTCTTCACTAGGAAAGGATCATCAAAATCCATTTGGTTCTTCCATAGAAATATATGAAACAAGAGAAAAGATAAATATTTCCTTTGTCCTCATATGTGTGTATTTTTGGTTTTGTGTGTCTGTGAGGACATAAATTCTTTGGATTCCATGGGTTCTTATACTTATATGCTCTTGGAATTATGGGCCTTGGATCAGGTGTGTTGATGGCAACATTTGGTTCACACAGGACACACATTTGTAGATGGCACCATTTTGAATAGGACATATGCTATAGCTATAAACTGCAATAAAAAGGGGACATAACTTTGCAATATACCCATCATGGTTTAATTAAGGTGCACATGCATAAATGTTGTAATGTTGGTTCTCTCACCCTTTTTGTACACTTTTTTACAAGTTGAAGAAAGAAATATTAGCATGGTAATTAGACTGAATTTCCAATCCTACAAATGCTGGTCATTACTCATTGTGCCTTCTAAAGTATGTAAACCATCTTGTATATATGGTCATTTTTCTTATCTGGAATATACTAACTCGTTGTCTCATTTAGCAAAAGATTGGCCCAGAATACCATCCCAGTAGGAAGGCCCAAAAGCAATTTTTTTAATCCACACTCTTTAACACCCAAACTAACTACTAGAAGCGCTACTATAGATGCTTTGTATTCATGTCACATTAGTTTTAGGGATTGTCTAACCAGTGCCCTAAGGGCACTGGTTAAGAATGCTGAGGACCCACATAAAAGTATCGAAAAAATATTTTTTTATTAAAAAAGTGTGGGTCCTTGAGTCTTTAAATTATTTTTTTAGTGTTTTTTTGTGGGTCTTCCCTCTTCTTAACCAGTGCCCTAAGGGCACTGGTTAGACAATCCCTTAGTTTTATGCAGTGTTGTAACAATAATGCAACTCAAATTCAAACACAAATATCCACAGGAGATAACACATTATATATTTAGGAAGTTTACAGGCCAATATAGTTAGTTATCAACCAACCCAATAAGTTTTTGTTTTATAAAGATTATATATGAGATAAAAATTGAATTTACACATATTAACACATACTCGCCGATAGAAACCCTTTCACAAAGCATGTGTGACGTGCACAATGTTGAGTATATTTGTCAAAACTGGTTCGAGCTGAATCTTATGAGAAGTAGAGCCATATAATTACTTTCGTATTTGTTTGATAAATTAATTGTAGCTTTAGCTTATTATAGGTTGTAAAATTACAAGTAAATATGCCAAACAAATTAATATACAATACAAAGTTACAATAGTATTAATGTAATTAGCACTTTCAAAAGCTCAAACTCTTTTGAGAAGCTACCTTCCACGGGCTTCTACTTTAAGAGCTTATGACACTACAACATTTACCAGTTTCCCCAGCGACATTTTCCCCGGCGACATTTATCGCTGGAGAATCTGCACTAAACGACAAAAATAGATCCTACGTGGCACCAATTATCGTAGAAAAATCAGCTAAATTATTATGTACTTTTCCCCGGCGACATGTCGCCGGGGATAAAGTGGTTATATTTTGACCGAATATATCTTCGTAAAACGTGACGGGAACTTTTCCCGCTCATTTTTCCCAAGCGACATGTCGCCGGGGATACTACCCACTAAACGTTGACAAGTCAACAAAAAAACATAGTTTCCCCAGCGACATGTCGCCGGGGATACTATGCTTATTCGTTGACTTGTCAACATAAAAACATATTTTCCCCAGCGACAGGTCGCTGGGGATAATTGAAAATTAACTTTAGCTTTAATTAGGCGTGCTAACCACTTTAGCTTAACCCGAAGATTCCCCAGCGACATGTCGCTGGGGATAATATGCCACCGTGGCACTACTTCTTTGACTGAAAAATGAGTGGGACCCACATAGTCGCCGGAGATTATCGCTGGGGATACAATCCCTGACGAGGTTTCCCCAACGAAGATTCCCCAGTGACAGGTCGCTTGGGAAAGACCCCAAGTGTCGCTGTGGAAACTGGTCAATGTTGTAGTGGCATGAGAGCTTAAAACTTCATAATAAGCCCTAATAAGCACTTCATCCAAGCGAAGGTGTTATCTTGTACAGTATTAACTAACAACATAATAAAGTTTAATCTCTATTAAGCTTTGCATTAACTATACTAATAAGTGACCGGAGTTTGTTTTATGGTGACGATACTATTTTCTAGTTTGCCTGGGTACATTTACGTGATCCAAGTTCGCCAGCCTATACATATGAACTAGACATAACTTCATGTTAGATTATTGGCGTGTCGTAGGGTTTGTATTTGAGGCTCCTAAAGAAGATTGTGATAACAACAGGCTGAAACCCTACAAGAGTGAGTTTTTGATCTAGTGGCTTGCAATGGGTAAAGTCACTACTACATTTTCTACTTATAGCGACGACAAATGTCGTCGCTATAAGTAGTCGCAATAACTTTTAGCGACCACGCATGGTCTTAATAAAGTCTGTCTCCGTAGATCTGTCGCTATAGATTTAAATAACTTAAACATATAGAGACAACTTTTAGCAATGACTTTTAGTGACGGCTTAACGTCGCTATAGGTTTGGCGGGTCAATTCTATCTCAGTGGGAAATCAAATGTTGATCGTGACTGAAAATTTGGTCATCGCCAAACTTATAGCGACTACTTAGCTATAGGTTATAGTCAAAGTCAAAAATTTAATATGTACTTTTTGTCATTTAGTGAACCTTTAGCGACAACATGTTGGCTCTAAAAAGGTTTTGGTCAAAGACATGTACTTTTTTGTCATGTAGTGGACCATTAGCGACGACATGCATAGTCGCTAAGGGTCTCCCGTCGCAAGAATTGAATGTTGGTGTAGTAACCTAAGCGTATTTCAACTACCCCATGCAGTTTTGAGAGACGAGTTTAATCATAAAAGGAAGCTTTATAGAGCGATTTCTGAATAGATTTATTTAACAAAGAGCATGGCACAACTAAACATCGCACGTACCTTTTTTTTTTTTTTTTTTATGTACATTGTTTGCTTACTTCACATGGAAAACCAAAAGGTAGAGAATTTGAAATGGTAGATTTTATGTAAATATATCATTCAAGTTTATTTTTGCCAAAAATACAAAATAGGGAAAAGGTTGAAAGTAAAAGATTCCATCCTTACCATGAAAATGGATTGGAATATATTTGTCCCATTACAAATTCATGTTTTGCATGAACACGTCATAATTCATAAAGATGCAGATAAATATGGGGTGACACCACTTAACTTCTTCCTATTCAACACCAGAATTAGATGTGAAATATGATAAATAAATAAATAAATTATCAAAATCTTTTTTTAGTGTCATCATGATCCTTAGTTTAGCTCAACGAAATACTACTGATTATAATACAAAACTGGTTAATATACTAATGCACTAGCTAGTGTATATATTAGTATTAGTTAGTAGCAAACTAGCAATCATGTTTTAACTTTGTAACAGTAACCGGGAGTACTTTTCGTCAAGGGAATCACCTTTCTATTGTACAATTCTAATTATTTTTACCTTTCTTTTTCAACTTTACAGTAGAGAAAAAGTGACAGATCGCGTGAGGGAGAATGGAAGGTCACGTGTAAAGGGTTTGTATTTTTTTTCTTCAATTTTCATCATGATTAAAGCTCAGAAAAAAGGTTGATATAAAATTAAGGGAGAATTGCATGTATACCCACTAAAACTTAAAACTTGCATATTTTCTCAAAATACAAGTTTTCAATGCATGATTTACAATGCAAGTTAAGCATGTTTTGGGTATATATGCAAATATGCAAGTTTTAGTGTGTATATATGTAATTGCCCCTAAAATTAATAATGACTGATTTTGTTTGTTTTTTCTCATGTGGTGGGGATGTTTTTTGGTTAATTTCCTCAGCCTGCTTGCTTTGTTGTGGGCTCTAAGTTCATGTGATTGGATTATGACCCACTCGCTTCTATCCTTCTCCGTCTCATCTTAAACCCCACATTCATGTACTACCTACGTCTCTCTCTCACATACACATAATTAAACATATATATTAGGGCTGACATCTCAAACCAGGTTCGTGTTACTTATCATGTTTGTGCATTTGCATTACTAAAGTGAGCAGTTAATTGTTTCGAAAAGTTAAACTGTCATCTAAACACATTTGTGGGATGGGACTAATCATGTCAACCCGTTTTGATATCAATTACTTAAGGGCCAATTTCATCTATATCTTTGTAAAACTTCAATATTACGTCAATATCTTTCCAAATTTCATAATTACATGAATATCCTTTTAAAACTTACAAAATACCCAAATATCCAATTTAATTTTAATTTTATTATTTACAAATTAATAAGTTATTCATAAAAAAAAAAGTATTACCTTTTTCCCCTTATGTCTGTCTAATTTAATTTAGTTTATATATTCTTATTTTTCCTTTAGATCTTTCCTTTTTCTTCATTAAAACCCCGCTTCTTTCACATATTAAGATCGAAACATGCATCATCAATTACGTAATTGAGTTATCTTGATTTGTGATTGACTAATAATATAAGGCCACTTATATATTATTAAAGTTTTGCTCTCTACATGAGTAAATTACTCATTTACATTTTTGTTGAAAATAAGAGCACTAATATTGCAAATTCAATTAAGTAGCTCGAGCAAATTAGACATATGCATATAGATAATGTATCTACGAATACAATAAGTGTAGGGCTCTTGTTTTAATGAGATCTTGTTTATCATGTAAACCAACACGATTATGCTATTTTGATTTTATATTGATAGAATTGTTTTGGAATTAAAAATAGTTTGGAAGAGCATTTCAATTCAAGGAAGAAAAAGAAAAGAGTTGTGAAGAAGACCAAGAGGGTAAAGATGTAAAAAACCCTTTTAATGACTATAGAGATAATAGTTTTTAATATTAAAATCATTTAAATAAGTCATAATTATTTATTTAGATATAAATGTGTATTTATAAGCTTTAAAAGGATATTGATGTAATTATGAATTTGAAAAGATATTGATGTAATATTAATGTTATGCAAGGATATAGATGAAATTATCCCGATATCTATACTACTTTATAAAGGGTTTGGGACTTTCTAAATAAAGAAGTCTTAAAAATTTTAAGACAAAAAACATTTCTTTAATTGGAAATTAAAATTAACAACCCAACATTCAAATGTAAATTAAATGTCTTTAATTGTGACAACTTTAATATTCATAAAACACATTGACTTGTGAGTTGTAAGAGCCAATTTAATCTATCATCATCATGTAGTAAACGTTTTGATGGATTACACTACAACAATCGTGACTTTCGCAGGCGAATTATCAGGGCTTTCGCCGGGGACATGTCCCCTGAAAAACCTATTACCGGGGACATCTTCCCGGTGAAAGCCCCCCGACAATACCCTCTTAGTAATACTTTCCCCGGGGACTAAAACCTACTTTTACCGGGGACATGTGGGTCCCGCACCAATTCTACGCTGGTCAAACACGTCCGACGTGGCACTTTCTTTTGCCGTGGACAGTCCCCGGGGAAAAGGGTGAATAAGGATTACCTTTAACACCTTCGCCGGGGACATGTCCCCGGGGAAAACGACAAACTAATATTATCTATAACACTTTCTCCGGGGCATGTCCCCTGAAATTTGACCCATTTTGCAGAAAATTGCTGCAAAATGGGTAATTTCCAGATTTTTTTTCCGGAATTTTTCTAGAAAAAATCTACAATGCAACAACCTGTTTTCAGAACCTATTTTATGCTACAATAACACAAATTCGCTAAACATAATATCATATATAACCAAATGATCCAAATTCGCTACAACACAATCGATAACATAAAATGTGTTTCCAAAATCGCCAATGGTCCAAAACTATACATAAGCTACCTATACGCAAATGGTCCAAAACTATACGTATAATCCATTTAGCGGGAATCCTAACCTACAAACATATCCTAACACATAAGGCTCGAACTGGCGTTCACCAGGCGGTTTTGTTAGTTGACTTCCGATATCTTCAGCTTCTCCGAGTTTGTCCAAAGCTTAACATGCGTATTTTAAATAGTTTAGGGTTTTAGTAATGAGAATCCAAGCATCTGGTATCAAAAAGACCTTTAAACCATTAGGGTTGAATTGTCATTTTAACAATTAGGAGGAGTAGGGTGGATTTTGACCTAAACCAAGATCTTGGCGTAGGGGTCCACCCTTCGTCATGGTAATAGTGTTACTTTAACTATGTTAATGAGATCATGTTTTTATCTGCTTGTGATACAAAGATATTTGATCATGTTTGGCGACTTTTTGAACGTGGTCTGTTGAGGGTGAAACATGAGAATGGTGTTAGTGTGTCCAGTTAAAGTGCTATTAACATTTACCGACATCATTTCATTCTCCTTTTACGATGATATTCAAAAACTCACCAACTCTCTCCATATTATCAACCAACAAAATTGAGTTAGCGGCGGTGAGTGGCTTCTCCGATGGTTTACGCGAGAAGGTACTCGGTTCTTGGTCCAAGATATAAGTGTACAGCTCATTTCTTGTTACGGTTTGTTATTTGGTTGGTTATGTTGCTCGATGATGAGGTGGGTGAATATTTAGGGTAGAAAGGTGGTACAAAGGGTTTAGCTTGCTCTGAGAGTTCATAACTGTGTGTGTGTTTTTAGTGTGTAATTTTTGGTGTGAAACTCTGTGTGTGTATGTGTGTGAGAGAGAGAGCAGAGATGATAAGAAGAGAGATGAAAGGGTTTGTAATGATAATGCTGGAATAGTGCCGAGTGAAGTGGGGTTAATGAGGCACCCTCACAAACCCTTTCATATCTCTCGCCACCATTCCATCACTATCCTTACCAACCCTTTCATCTCTCTTCTTATCATCTCTGACCTCTGTCTCTCTCACACACACACACAGAGAGTTTCACACCAAAAAACACACACTAAAAACACACACACAGTTATGAACTCTCAGAGCAAGCTAAACCCTTTTGCACCACCTTTCTACCCTTAAATATTCAACCCTCATCATCAGGTAATCATAACAAACCGTAACAAGAAATGGGCTGTACACTTTCCTGTATCTTCTGAAACAAGAAACCGTGTACCTCCTCGTCGTAAACCATCGGAGAAGCCACGTGTCACTACCGCTAACTTCAATTTTGTTGTTTGATAATATAGGAGAGAATTGTTGGTGAGTTTTTGGGAAGATCATTGTAAAAAGGAGAATGAAATGATGTCGGAAAATGGTGTAATAGCACTTTAACTAGACACACTAACACCATTCTCATGTTTTCACCAACCCTCAACCCTAGACACACTGTTCAAAAAATCGTAAGCAAACATGATCAAATCTTTTGTATCACAAGCATATGAAACAACATGATCTCATTAACCTAGTTAAAGTGCTATTGCACATGAAAGGGGGTGGACCCCAACACCTTTCCAAGATCTTGGTTTAGGTCCCAAAATCCACCATCCTACTCTCCTACCCTAATTGTTAAAATGACCAATTCAACCCTAATGGTTTAAAAGGTATTTTTGATACCCAATGCTTGGATAGTTCTCATTACCTAAAGCCCTAAACTATTTAAAGTACGCATGTTAATATCTTACCTTTTGGTCTCGGCTGTGGTCGCGGCTTGGCACCCGTGACACCCTATATTCCTACAAGTATAAAAGCAAAGCACATAGTTAGAGTTTCGTATTCCATCGATTTCTACAACATATAGTTAGTTGAATCTGATTAATATACTTTTCAGTATTCCATTGATTTCTACAACATATAGTTAGTTGAATCTGATTAATATACTTTTCAGTATTCCATTGATTTCTACAACATATACACTCTGCTATATTACTCAAACACGTAAAACAATTTACAACTGAAGCTTTACGTAACCATACATTCAGTGACTACTAGGTACATATAGGCACTCTAAGGCAATTTGGCTGATAATATTATATTTGTAACTAACCATAGGTGGTTAAGTACTTGCTTAGACATACTTCCAGAATACATGAAGCTAATCTACAAAGGCCTCTTGGATATACATGAAGAAATGGAGAATATAATGGCAAAGGAAGGAAAAGCACATTATCTAGACTACCACCAACTTCTCCTCCAAACACACCACCAACAGCCTCTCCACCGCCACAACATACCACCAGCTTTTCCTCCAAACACACACCGAAACAACACACCACCAGCCTCCACCGCCACAACACACCACCATCCTCTCCACCGCCACAACACACCACCAACCTATATGCGATTAGCCTTTTTCTGAACCTGGAAAAAGAAAAGAAAATACATTTCCTCACCCCAAATATATATGAAACTAAACTTAATCTGATAAGAAGTGTGGCATATAAATAGTTAGTGACCAACGCCACCAAGCTCATTTGCCTCACCCCAAAATCTTCAGCCATCATCTTCAAAACACATTTCCTATGATGTAGTGGTGGTGGAGGTGGTGCAGTGATGGAGGTGGTGTTATGAAGATGAAGATGAAGGAGGTACGGTGGAGCAGCAGCAGCAGCTGTGTGTGTTTGGATTTTTTTTATCTCATTTGTGAAACAGATCTGTGTTAATAATTGAGGTCATTTTTACGAAAAGTTTTCGCCGGGGACATGTCCCCGGGGAAGGTTATGTTTGTCTTTTAGCAAGATTTTTGCCGGGGACATGTCCCCGGGGAAGGTTATGGCGGGATAAAGTAAAAAGATAGGAGGGAAAAACAAAAAATCGTGAAATGTTTTACCGGGGACATGTCCCCAGCAAAAAGTTTTTAAATCAATATACATATTAAAAAAAACTTTATTATCATTTTCAATAACTAAATTAATAACACATCAATTTAAATTTAACCTAAAAATTTTCTATGATATACGTATCATGTTAAATGCCCGAGTATAAGTGCTATGGTATACGTATCATGTTAAACGTCCGAGTATAAGTGCTATGGTATACGTATCATGTTAAACGCCTGAGTATAAGTGCTTTGGTATACGTATCATGTTAAACGGCCGAGTATAGGTGCTATGGTATACGTATCATGTAAAGATACTACTTACTTTAATATAGGAGCAATCAAATATCTTATGAGCATCTTTATATCAAAGTACAAACGAAAACAACAATCCATGCGGAAGCACAAACGAAAACAACAATCCATGCAGAAGCTATTTTCTTCATTCTTTTTAGCTTCTTGGTAATCTAACAAAAGCTGACATTTGTTAGTAAAAAGATGTATCAAAAACGAAAGAATTACTATCATTGATGTTACCTTGGACGCCATGAATGCCCTCTGTTATACTATCAAATGTTGTACTCAGTAAACCACAAAACTTTTAGGTGCTATGGTATACGTATCATGTTAAACGGCCGAGTATAGGTGCTATGGTACACGTATCATGTTAACGACCAACTATAGGTGCTATGGTATACGTATCATGTTAAACGGCCAACTATAGGTGCTATGGTATACGTATCATGTTAAACGACCAACTATAGGTGCTATGGTATACGTATCATGTTAAACGGCCAAATTAAGGTGCTATGGTATACGTATCATGTTAAATGACCGAGTATAGGTGCTATGGTATACGTATCATGTTAAACGGCCGAGTATAGGTGCTATGGTATACGTATCATGTTAAACCGCCGAGTATAGGTGCTATGGTATACGTATCATGATAAATGACCAAGTATAGGTGCTATGGTAAACGTATCATGATAAATGACCAAGTATAGGTTCTATGGTATACGTATCATGTAGTTGTTGTTGTTGATGTTGTTGATGTTGTTGTTGATGTTGTGGATCAAAGTAGTAGTTGTAAAGCTGACCATGTTCTTAGTTAACAAGATTATGGTTTCCAAACACCCCTTTTTCAATACTAAATTACACATGAATAAAGAAACAACTTGACAACAAAACGAAGAAGATCAAACGAAACAACTCGGCAAGCAAACGAACCTTTAATACAAATAAGCCGTAAAAACGTTTATTTATATTTTACGATCTTCTATTGTTTTGTCGATAACAAACGTAAAATCATATTAACAAAACAAATAAAATACGTAAATGGTTTGAACTAATAGTTTCTAACATAATCACATTTTCACATAAAACACTAAAACAAGTACAAATGATTTTATGATTTAGTAATACATATGTACAACAACTAGTGTTTACATATTTGGATAAAATATACACATAACTAGTATGTAGTATATTGGGTAATATAAATGGGTAGAAATTTAAGTATCACAACCCATTGGGCAAATACATTGAATGTAGTTGGGTACAACCCAAAGCCCATAACCCATGGATCTTGACCCATAACCCATTGCATGACATCATGCTTATATCATACTTGGATAATATCCATAACCCATGGATCAACCCATACCCAAGTGACTAAGTGCAATGCACTCAAAGATACATTGTATCTAGCCAAAGATCCATGGTTCAACCCATGACCCATGACCCATAACCAAAATACCCATGGGCAAAGAGGAGCGTTCCACGGATCCCTAGCTTTGTGCTGGCCGGATCCCAAGTGGAAGGGATCCGTGGGATCCGGGGAACAGTAGGATTTTTCCTCTATAAATAGTGAGCCATTTCTTCATTATTTCTGATCCCTCTCTAACACACTTTCCTCCCTGAGTTAAATCTCACTAACCTTAGATCCAAAAGATCTATGTTTGTAGTTTTTTGTGTGTGTGATCTTTTAGGTTCCTCTTAAAGGCAAGATCACCACCTTTGAAGTCGAGCAAGCTCAATTCCATGAGTTGCCATGCTTCCTCATCATCAAGGCTACTGAAGTCTTCTTGTTGATGATTCCTTTCTCTCTTCAAAGAAGTGAAGTGTTGAAGACATTGGTGAAAGATGTCTCAAGTGTCAAGACGAAGATATTAGTGAAGGGTATCTATCGTCTATAGGATAAGCATTAGTGAAAGGTGTTTAGAAGTCAAGACAAAGAAGCATTAGTGAAAGGTGCTTAGAAGTCAAGACATAGAAGCATTAGTGAAAGGTGCTTAGAAGTCAAGAAAAAGAAGCATTAGTGAAAGGTGCTTAGAAGTGAAGACACAAGACATTAGTGAAAGGTGTCTTGTAGATCTAGTCAAAGGCATTAGTGAAAGGTGCCTTAGATGTACAATCGATATGGTGTGTTTCGATGTACAAGATAGACTAGTATTAGATCCAAGGATATTGATATCCTTGATGATGTTGTAAAGGAGTAGATCTCCTTTGGGATTAGTCGTTGGTGTAGTGTGGTAGTAGTTCCTCCATTGCAATGGAACTAGGTGCTTAGCCTAGTACCTAATAAAGGGTAGGCGACGTTGTGAAGGTGTAGTTCACCTTTGAGTGAAAGAACTAGGTACTTAGCCTAGTACCTTATAAAGGGTAGGCGACGTTGTGTAGGTGTGGTTCACCTTGGAGTGAAAGAACCCGGTGGTTAGCCTAGCACCGGAAAAAGGGTAGGCGACGTTGTGAAGGCTTCTCCGCCATAAGGAGATTGGTGTAGTGATTACGAACTCTCAAGTAGGTGACTCGGGGAGTGGAGTAGGGCAAGGAAGGTGTCCTTGTAGCCGAACCACTATAAATACTCGTGTTGTGGTTTTGTGCTTCTTACTCTTATCTTTTCATTACTTATCTTTATATGCTTGTTTATCAACATCCAACACACACATCCAAATAGATTGTCATAAGTCAATCTAAATAGATTAAAAGGAAGTTTTAATTGGCAAAACTATTCAACCCCCTTCTAGTTTTCCACAATTGGTATCAGAGCTTCGTTACCAAGTTTCTTGAAGTATATTGTACTTTAAAAACTTGATACGATCCATGGTTGATTGAAAACTACAAAGAAGGTTTTTTTTTTTCATAAAAACAAACACCATGTCTTTTAAAACTATATGTTTGGATGTTGATTTGATAACAACATTTTTTCTTATTTACTTTTTCATTTAATTGCACTAATCTTCTTCGTCATGTTGATTAGCCAAAGCTCATACCTACCAAGCTTTAGGAGTCGTTTGGTAACAAGAATACCTTCCTTAAGAAGGTATCCCAATCGCAAAGGAGCAGGAATCGTCTAAGTGACATTTGTTGTGTCATTTGTAAAGACATTCCTAAGTGCGCTAGAGGCATGATTTTCTTTTTATTTTGCTTGATAATTAAGTATACCTATTGAGGCATTTATATGATTTGTGCTCATACATGTTTTACATGAAGCTTCATTAGGAAGCCCTTTTCTCACATACGTGTTTTACTTCTCGTCTAAAGTCATGGTATATAAAACTTATGTTTTGTCTCTTTCAAATCCAATAATAAAACAAAACACGAATTTCAAAAATTCCTTCTTCCCTATAAATAACCCATCGTCGATCGCCTCTACCAAACCCTCACTTTTTCAAATCCTCCAATTTCAAAATTCTTCATCTTCCTCCTCATTTCATCTCAACCGAAACCAAGAAGATCCGTCATCAACATGGTTTACATCGCACTTGTGCTCATCGCCCTAACACTCATCGCACTTGTGTTCCCTATGATGAAGTTCACATATGGAGACATTTACTTTGTGTTGTTAATCTACATTGGGATCATATACCCAATCCTTTGTATCATCCTTAGTATCAAAATGCAATATTATTAATAATCTAGTTTATCTAGGTTATTTTTATCATAATGTGTTTGTCATTTATTTTGATTTATATGTTTTATATTCTTTCGTGATACATTAGAAGTCATGTATGCATACTAAAAGAAAATGTAGGATAAAACATATTTCGTGGTATAAAACTGTAAAACCTATGTTTTTATCAAATATATTTCTGTTACTACAGATCCACGGATCCCGGAAGATATACTAGCCGGATCCCTTTGTAAAGAACCGTGGGATCCGTCCCTACGAAACAGTATTCATGCAAGATTAAAAACTAATATCGTTCTAAATGTAATAATCCACTAGAAATTCAAAACCTTGAGTATGTTAAAGTGTTAAATACCATTGTTAATAAAAATCTAGTAAAAACATTAGATCATCATAGGTTGACCACAAACATCTCTTTTTATTAACTCATCATTTTTATAGGTTCAACTATGACGCATGAATATGAGTTTGATTTTTCACTCACTAGCGTCTACACTCCGAACATCTCTCTCGAACCCAACACACCTGGCAATCATGTCCGTGGGTTCAATAATCTCGAAAACCGTCACTTCCATGAAGGACGTATTGTAGACACCTCTCTACAATTCGAAGAAGGTATCAATACCTCCCTCCGAGCCATAGGACTAGAATGCCTTCTTGAAATCAACGAGAAGATATGTCCAAGGTTCATAATGGAATTCTTCAGTCAAGTCGAACTCGTTCGTAACGAGGATCGCTCTCTATCTCTTTGGTTTTATATCAAAACCAAAAGTTCACTCTAACCCTTGGGCATTTTGCTCACATCCTCCGGATTCCAAATCATGGACAATGTGCCTTCACCCAAGATTGGTCTCTTGATTCTCTCTTCAACTTTCGTGAAGAAAATAGTCCATATTGTTCACACATACCCTCTCCGGAAGATTTAAATCGCATAATATGCAAACCTAGACCATATTACTCCGATCCAAACATTATCTTTACAAGGATATCCGAGAAGAGTACAAGCCTCTTGCACTCATCCTACGTGAAAATGTTTGGAGTCTTAGGGGAAATCGAGAAATTCTTCCCGCTTGTTGTGCTCACATGTTGTACTGTTTGCTAACACAACAACCATATAATCTCGCATACTTCTTCGACTTAGGCGAATTTCAAATCTTCAAGGCTCCAAGAATAAACTCATCCCTTATGGAATGTTCTTGACACGCCTCTATCATAATGTTATGCACTTCCATCCTCAATTTCAAAGTCCGTTGTACGTATTTGTGAACAAGATGATGGAACCGCTAAACATATCTCTCATGAAGACTTTCTTCATTCTTGATTCCACCAACACTCATCAATCACATAATGATCCTCCTAGCGAAAACACTCAAGGAAACTAATAGTATTCCAAAATAGGATCAAATCTCTTGTACTCGTGCTTTATCAATGTAATCCAATTTCCTTCATGAAATAAAACATTTTACATTTGATATCTTAGTATTAGAACTCTTTTTAGACTATCCTTGAGATATAATGCATTGTCAAGATCATTGCATACCTTTAGTAAAGGTCCTGCTGAGCAGATAGGCGGATCCCAAAGATTGTACTAAACGGATCCATACTCTTAGGGAACCGTGGGATCCGGCAAACAGAAAATGCAATTGCAAGCATTATATTTCAAACATATCCTTAGAACACCTCACACACTAAGCTAAACATAGTATTTTAAAATTAAGTCGTTATCAAGATAGGTTGATCTTTCCTACTCATACATAACTCACCTAGATCATACTCTAAGACGAGTGTAGATCTACCATTTCATCCTTAATCCATTACTCTTCCGCTCTTAAACTAACACTTCATTTTTTACTTGATCTCTCCCATTTAGCCTTAGAGATCTTTCGATCATGGCAAAATTGATCATTAATCATCCTCGCCTCAAAATTGATCAAAGTTGATCAAAATCTAGTTTTCCCATCTCAAAGCTTCTAGGATATTTTCCAAAACACTATCCTAAAACACAACCTGATCTCTAGGATCATTTAGCTTCAATTGACACTCTAAATCTTTAGTGTCATCCTTGCTCATCCATTGGTACTCTTGAAAGTTCCAAATCCTTCCATAAATAACAATCATTAGCTACATCATTCATTACCTTCAAGTACTCAAGCACCCCTTCATTTAAAACACTTAGGAGGACTGAAACACTCAAGATGATATAGGTCTTAGATCTTAGAAACATCATTTCCACCCTTTCATAACTGCTGAAAGCCGGATCCCTAGGATTAGCCTAGACGGATCCCTCTGAGGAAGGATCCGTGGGATCCGGATGACAGTTTATGTCAAATCTTGCTAAAACAATCATTTCAACTCATCTTCCTAACTCAAACACTCCATCTCATCTTAAATGAGTTCCTAGATCAGTGCAACCTCTGAAGTTGACTCTTGTGCATGTCAATCATCACATTCCAATGAATCCTAGTGGCTTAAGGCTTAAATGCACTTGCCAAATCTCTTATTTATAAACCACCTTGTTAGGACCTCCATAGTCATCACTCTCATCCTAACTTTCAGCTCTTGCAACCTTTTGAAATCATCTCATCATGAGGAAAACCCCAAGTAGTAACTTATCCACCAAAGAACCACCTATGAAAAGGGCTCGTGTTATACACGAAATCTCTTCAACCGAATCATCTCCCGTCAAGCAAACAAATGATAAAATTCTTCATCATACAATCAAACCAATTCCTATAAGGATAGTACCCACAAAACTACCTATGCCAAACACCAGCATACCTCCTAGGCCAAACAATATCATCTCCACTAAACCATCACAATTGGTTCCTAGAGCTATTTCATTTACATCCCCACTATCATCACCACACCTCTACAATTTAGAGGACTTGCCTCCTAGGCCATCTCATCCACTTCCGCCGACAACTTTCTCCTCATTAGGAGGAATAATGGTTCAAAATCAAGGTGTTGAGTCAACACTTGCTCCGCTTCCTTTTTCACCGTTTCCATCATATAATCCCATTTGGATTATGAGAAATCATCAAAGTCAACCACCCGACCATATGGAAGTTGACACTTCTCTACCACCACCATCATTTTTGGTTTAGTCATTCTCAAATGCACCTCCACCAATCCCTCCATTATTTGAAGCTCCACAAGCCACTTCACTTGATCCTTTGCATCAAGCCATTTCACTTCTTCCACCACCACTACCTAGCCATGACAAAGATTGCTATCATTGTCAACATGTTGAAAGTTTGATACATGAAGTACGAGAAGACCAACGTTTCATGTTCTATCATCTCCTCGAGCGTTTCGACGAGATCAAACCTAAACAAAACTTGAGCTAGAAGTTTTTAGTGGTGTCCTAGCATCAAGCGATAGTTGGTTTAGAAATTCCTTGTCATGTATTTTCTTATTTTCTTAGTTTTTAGAGTCATGTATATCATAACTCTAGTTTTATTAAATGGAATTACATGCTACTTGTTATTTTGTTGAGCATATGATTTTTGTGATAACGTTACTTGTTATATCACCCCTGTAATTGAACAAGCTAATATGGATCCCTCAGAATGCCTAGACGGATCCCTACTAGGAGGGAACCGTGGATCCGTAAGACGAAAGCTTTCTTTCTACTAACTTGAATCACATTTGCAGGAAATTGTGAATTATACTTGCTTTCTAACATTTGTTTTGTAGTTATTCAATTTACATATGAAGACTTTGACATCCTAAAGCTAGGGGGAGCTTTATGTCAAAGCAATACATTGCAAATTACTTGCAATACTAGGTTTACATTTCGTGACATCCCCTTGCAAAATTGTAATCATCAAGGGGGAGCACATTTGTCTCTTAGACGACATCTTTTGCAAACTTATTTGCAAATAAACTAGATTAGTATCACTTACTTGACGCCCTTACATAGGGATGGACTCGTCAAGGGGGAGTAAAGACGAGATCCTCTCCCGTTATTTGCTCTCTATTTCTTTTTACTTATTTTTTTCCTTTCACATGTTTTTCTTAAAAACGATGTGTTTGCCTTTCTTCAAACACTTTTTGTTTCGACAAAAAGGGGGAGAAGAAAGTAAAAACTACAAATTCAAACTTTTACAAATTTTAGCTTTTCCTTAAAATAATTTTATGTTTTGTCATCAACAAAAAGGGGGAGATTGTTAATACAAATAAGCCGTAAAAACGTTTATTTATATTTTACGATCTTCAATTGTTTTGTCGATAACAAACGTAAAATCATATTAACGAAACAAATAAAATACGTAAATGGTTTGAACTAATAGTTTCTAACATAATCACATTTCCACATAAAACACTAAAACAAGTATGTGGAAAACTAGAAGGGGGGGGTTGAATAGTTTTACCAATTAAAACTTCCTTTTAAACAATTTAGATTGACTTATATCAATCTATTTGGTTGTGTGTGTTGGATGTTGATAAACAAGCATATAAAGTTATGTAATGAAAAGAAAGAGTAAAGGCACAAAATCACAACGTAGTATTTAGTGGTTCGGCTACAAGCAAGTCACCTTCCTGCCCTACTCCACCCCAGTCACCCACCGAGTCTCGTAATCACTACACCAAGCTCCCATGGCGGAGAAGCCTTCACAACGCCTCTTACTCTTTTTCCCGTACTAGGCTAAACCCGGGTTCTCAATCTTTCACACCAAGGTGAACCATCTACACAACGTCATCTACCTTTTATAAGGTACTAGGCTAGTACCCAGTTCTTTTCACAACCTAGGTGAATACACCTTAACGTTCCACCCTTTAAGGTTTCTAGGCTTACCAGTTCTTTCACACCTTAGGTGAACTACACCTTCAACGCCGCCTACCCAGGTTTAACCTAGTTCCATTGTAATTGAGGAATACTACCACACTACACCAACGACATCAATACCAAAGGAAATCTACTCCTTTACAACATCATCAAGGATATCAATATCCTGGATCTAATACAGTCTATCTTGAGTCGAAACACACCATATCGAATGTACATAAGGCACCTTCACTAATGCCTTGACTAGATCTACAAGACACCTTCACTAATGTCTGTGTCTTCTTACCTTTTCACTAATGCTTCTTTTGTGCTTGACTTTAAGCACCTTTCACTAATGCTTCTTAGTCTTGACTTCCAAGCACCTACCACAAGTGCTTAATCCTATAGACGATAGATACCTTTCGGCTAATATCTTCGTCTTTTGACTCTTTTCACTAATGTCTTCAACACTACACTTCTTTGAAGAAAGAAAGGGATCATCAACAAGAAGACTTCAGTAAAGCTTGATGATGAGGAAGCATGGCAACTCATGGACTTGAGCTTGCTCGACTTCAAAGGTGGTGATCTTGCCTTTAAGAGGAACCTAAAAATCACACAAAAACAAAACTACAAAATAGATCTCTTGATCTAAGGTTAGTGAGATTTAACTCAGGGGAGAAAGTATATTGAAAGGGGGTGAGAAACAATTAAGAAATGGCTCACTATTTATAGAGAAAAATCCTACTGTTCCCCGGATCCCACGGATCCCTACCACAAGGGATCCGGCTAGCACAAAGCTAGGGATCTGTGGTCCGCTCCCCTTTGCCCATGGGTATTTTTGGTTATGGGTCATGGGTCATGGGTTATGGGTTGATCCATGGTTTTCTTTCTAGATACAATGAACTTGGTTAAGTGGTATATATAAAACCATGGGTTGTGGGTCAAAACCATTTGCTAGTATTTTACCCATTTAGTATACACTTAGTTTTTACCCATTTTAGTATACTTAGTTTAAGTATATGTTTAACCCAATATGTAAACACTAGTTGTTGTACATATGTATCTAAATCATAAAATCACTTATACTTGTTTTAGTGTTTTATGTGAAAGCGTAAGTGTGTTAGAAAACTATTAACTCAAACTATTTACGTACTCTATTTGTTTCGTTAAAATGATTTTACTTTTGTTATCGACAAAACTTTAGAAGATCGTAAAATATAAATAAACGTTTTTACGGCTTATTTGTATTAACAAAGTACAAGTGATTTTATGATTTAGTAAAACATATGTACAACAACTAGTGTTTACATATTTGGATAAAATATACACATAACTAGTATGTAGTATATTGGGTAATATAAATGGGTAGAAATTTAAGTATCACAACCCATTGGGTAAATACATTGAATGTAGTTGGGTACAACCCAAAGCCCATAACCCATGGATCTTGACCCATAACCCATTGCATGACATCATGCTTATATCATACTTGGATAATATCCATAACCCATGGATCAACCCATACCCAAATGATTAAGTGCAATGCACTCAAAGATACATTGTATCTAGCCAAAGATCCATGGTTCAACCCATGACCCATGACCCATAACCAAAATACCCATGGGCAAAGAGGAGCGTTCCACGGATCCCTAGCTTTGTGCTGGCCGGATCCCAAGTGGAAGGGATCCGTGGGATCCGGGAACAGTAGGATTTTTCCTCTATAAATAGTGAGCCATTTCTTCATTATTTGATCCCTCTAACACACTTTCCTCCCCTGAAGTTAAATCTCACTAACCTTAGATCCAAGAGATCTATGTTTGTAGTTTTTTTTGTGTGTGATCTTTTAGGTTCCTCTTAAAGGCAAGATCACCACCTTTGAAGTCGAGCAAGCTCAAGTCCATGAGTTGCCATGCTTCCTCATCATCAAGGCTACTGAAGTCTTCTTGTTGATGATTCCTTTCTCTCTTCAAAGAAGTGAAGTGTTGAAGACATTGGTGAAAGATGTCTCAAGTGTCAAGACGAAGATATTAGTGAAGGGTATCTATCGTCTATAGGATAAGCATTAGTGAAAGGTGCTTAGAAGTCAAGACAAAGAAGCATTAGTGAAAGGTGCTTAGAAGTCAAGACATAGAAGCATTAGTGAAAGGTGCTTAGAAGTCAAGACAAAGAAGCATTAGTGAAAGGTGCTTAGAAGTGAAGACACAAGACATTAGTGAAAGGTGTCTTGTAGATCTAGTCAAAGGCATTAGTGAAAGGTGCCTTAGATGTACACTCGATATGGTGTGTTTCGATGTACAAGATAGACTAGTATTTGATCCAAGGATATTGATATCCTTGATGATGTTGTAAAGGAGTAGATCTCCTTTGGGATTAGTCGTTGGTGTAGTGTGGTAGTAGTTCCTCCATTGCAATGGAACTAGGTGCTTAGCCTAGTACCTAATAAAGGGTAGGCGACGTTGTGTAGGTGTAGTTCACCTTGGAGTGAAAGAACTAGGTACTTAGCCTAGTACCTTATAAAGGGTAGGCGACGTTGTGTAGGTGTGGTTCACCTTGGAGTGAAAGAACCCGGTGGTTAGCCTAGCACCGGAAAAGGGTAGGCGACGTTGTGAAGGCTTCTCGCCATAAGGAGATTGGTGTAGTGATTACGAACTCTCGAGTAGGTGACTCGGGGAGTGGAGTAGGGCAAGGAAGGTGTCCTTGTAGCCGAACCACTATAAATACTCGTGTTGTGGTTTTGTGCTTCTTACTCTTATCTTTTCATTACTTATCTTTATATGCTTGTTTATCAACATCCAACACACACATCCAAATAGATTGTCATAAGTCAATCTAAATAGATTAAAAGGAAGTTTTAATTGGCAAAACTATTCAACCCCCCTTCTAGTTTTCCACAGAAACAACTCAAACGATATGATACACATGACATAGACAATAACAAACATCGCTCATTCAAATTTTTTCCCTGCTACTTCCCGCTCTGCTAGAACCTGCACCATCTTTTCCCTTCTTTTGCTTGACGAACTGTTCAAACAATGCTTCAAGATTTGTTACCCTATTTCCCGCATCATCAAATGTGTAATCGAACGGGCTTTTTTCAGCTTCAGCTTTTTCCTTCCTTTGCTTGACGAACTGCTCAAACATTGCTTCAGTTTCCAGCGTGTTTTCTCCTCCAACACCATTAGCTTCACAGTCCAAATACACCTTGTAGAATGCCTCTTTCCTTTACAATTCCAGAATGCGGTCTCTCATCAACGGGTCTATGTTCTTATAAGAACCATATTCATCATAAATTTCTGACCCATACGTATCAAGAACTCGAGTAAAGAGATATATCGACGATAAAACCAGTGACCACTCTTTTTCCGGCGTGTAATCAGCCATTATATTGTTACGTGTGTTTTGTGAGAATTGACGATTGGGTTATTTATGTTTTTCCAAGCATCGGGGTTTTAGTTATGTATTAATAGTTGCAATAAAGTGTATTTTTGTAAATATTACTTGGGGGAAAGGTTTGGCGGGAATTTTCCCGCGCACAATTAGCATGCTCTGGACTTTGGTAAACGTAAAATACACTTTCGGCGGGGACAAGTCCTCGGAGAAAGGTTACGTTGAATTTTGACTAGCTGGTCAAAGTTTGATAAAAATCAAACCTACTTTCGTCGGGGACGTGCCCCCGCCGAAAATTCCCGTTGAATTTTCCATAACAAGTCAGCGCATGTATGTGCCACGTCAGATTTTATTTTGTCGTTTAGTGACTTTCGCCGGGGACATTGTGTCCCCGGCGAAAGTCTCCTCGCCCGTCCATCCGATTGTTGTAGTGTTAGTAATTGGACTATCCGAAAATCTGGACCACTAATAAGCTTATCCAAATATACATAGGCCGGTAGTTTTATCTCTAAAAGTTATGGTAAATGTGTTGATGGATTAGTAGTTTAGTCATTTTATTTGAAGTTTTATTTGTAATGTTCTTAAATGTATTTGAATTATTATGTAATGGTTGAAAAAAAAAGTTGAAAAAAAAAATTCGGTCGCCTTGATGTGCTTAAAAGGTCCCATGAAAAACATTTGTTCGCCATAAAAATGGTCTCGGGGTACCCGCGGCCGCATTGCGCGGGTACCCTTCTAGTTACATAAAAAGGAGATAACACGTTATCAAAATCTTAAAAAGAACCAATATTCACACTTGTTAATCAATACTACATATAGAAGAGGAACCACTCTCGTTATTTACTCTTGATTTTAAATTTTACAACTCTACAAGCTTCGAAACTTCACAACACTAAATCTATCGATATTATAATTTCAGTTTTAATTGGTAAGCAATTAATGTGGCCAAGATTTTTAAATAAATATAAGTACTAAAAGAAAAGGTACAACATGTTTTTTTTCTATACTTCAATCTCATGCACATATTTATACTCACGCGCATATGCATCACGTAAGCCTAACGATTTCAGCCACAAGTCAAGAATAATAGCAACATCCGACATCTTATCAAGTCACAAGTCAACAACAACCTCACAATAACATAAAATAGGAACAAAATAAACCAACTAATCTCCACGACAACACACAAAAAGTCTCAAGTAAATAAAAAATAGAAGACTAAAAATCTCGGGTTTTCATCCTTTCAAAATGAGATTTTCAAAAGATCTAAATAAGATATACCCTTCCTTGATCTTTTGACACCAAGAAAGGAAAAACAAACACACTTACCCGAGACCTTATCAAAATCTTTAAGCCAAGAACCCATTAGGAATTTCAGAGTCCAAATGATCGTTTAGATTTGGATTATAAGGGTCGCGAAAAGTGTGTGGTTTGTATTTATGATTTGTGTTTCGAAATCAAGACACCCAAAAGGGTCTTTAAGGTTTGGTTGAGATTTATTCGTACGGTTGAGGATTCATAGTTTGGTGGCTGAGGTAAGTATGAAATGAAGATGTGGTGGCTGGGAGATGAAATGTTATTGTGTTTAGGTTTAGGGTCGAATGAGTGAAAATGTTTATATGTTTATTGAAGTTCGGTGTGGGGCGAGTGATGATTCAACAAAAACAAGGTCGGATACTTTCAGTTTTGTGGTTAGACCAAAGATTTTGGTTATTAAAAATTTAGTTTGGGCTGAGTTATCATTTGAGTTGGGCTGAGAGTTTGTAGTGAATTTTCGGGTTCGTTTACATTAGCTATCGAGTTATTTAACATGAGGTCGTGAAACACAAAGTGTTAACCGTAAGGAAAAAATAAAATTAAAAAATATTTTTGGTCAAAAATTGTGTTACAGAGTATTAATCATCGAAACGCGTGAGTACCCTGGCAGTATACACTCAATAATGATATAAAACTAATGTCTTAAATACGACTTAAATCAATAAACCCTGGTTGATAGTCATTCATATACCACAAGATGAACCACTAATGGTTTACCAACAGTCTAACACTTGTTTAAAGTTAATATAGGTAACTCACGGTCTCTATTTTTAATCACTCAAACTCAAAAAATCAAGTGTTGTTTTCAATCATTTATGAAACTTCAGAAAAGTGAATAGTTATTGAGGAGAATTATTTTAAATACTAAATTTTTCTCACATATTAAGGGACTTATCTTCACTTTCCATTTAAAAATAAATCAATGGTTAAGATTAAAAGCATTTTATTATTTCACTTATTTTTTATAATTTAAACATCTTTTAAACCGTTAATCGTTAAGGGAAAATAATTACACCATCGCGACGAGTATTTAATTATCTTTCAATAGACAGACACTTTTATATACTTTTCAAAAAAGAAATTAAAAATCGTTTTTTTTTTCAAATCTGAGATTTGCATGTGATATTAGTGTTAAATCACATATGATATGTAATATCATATGCGATGTTAGTGTTAAATCATATATGATATTTGTTAATACAAATAAGCCGTAAAAACGTTTATTTATATTTTACGATCTTCTAATGTTTTGTTGATAACAAACGTAAAATCATTTTAACGAAACAAATAAAATACGTAAATGGTTTGAGCCAATAGTTTAGTAACACACTTACATTTTCATATAAATCACTAAACAAGTAATAGTGTTTTCATATTATAGTAATGCATATGTATAACAACTAGTGTTTACATATTGGGTAGATATATACATCGGGTAGATACGTAGTATGTATTATAATGGGTAATAGAATGTGTAAGAGTTTAAGTATTTGACCCATTGACTTAATACATTGAATATAGTTAGGTAAAACCCAAAGTCCATGACCCATACCCATGGAGCATGATCCATAACCCATTACACATTGCATAACATCATGCATAAGTCATACTGGGTATTATCCATGACCCATGGAGCTAACCCATGACCCATTGACTAGATGCATTGCAACTTCTAGATACATTATATCTATTTGGATACCCATGGATCAAAGCCTACAACCCATGACCCATGATCCATGACCCACAACCCACTTTAGGGGGAGCGTCCTACGGATCCCTAGTATTACACTAGACGGATCCCTCAAGCAAGGGATCCGTGAAACAATAGCATATTTTTCTGGTATTTTTCAAGATTTTCTAATTTTTGTGGATTTTAAAAATTTTATATTTTTCTATTTTCTTTTGTGGGTTTTGAAATTTTGTATTTTGCTTTTTGAATAAATATATACAAGATATAGATGAAGAAAAAATCATTTACTCCTCGTCTTCCTCTTGAAGACGTTTGAGTGTTTCCGGTTGTAGGCTCTTTAGACCAAGTCGTGGAAGGATAAACTCAAAACGTTCTCTAGGAAGAGCTTTGGTGAAGATGTCTGCTAACTGGTATTCAGTCCTCACAAAATAGAGTTCTACCACACCTTTTTCCACTTGTTCCTGAATGAAATGATGTCGAATGTCAATGTGCTTTGCTCTTGAATGTTGAACGTTGTTGCAAGAGAGAGCAATGGCACTTTTGTTATCACAATACAGAGGGATTTTGTTGAATTCAAAGCCATAGTCAGATAATTGGGATCTCATCCATAGGATTTGAGCACAACAAGATGACATGGCTATGTATTCAGCCTCTGTAGAGGATATAGAAGTACTCATTTGTTTCTTTGAAGACCAGATCACAAGCTTATCACCCAAAAACTGAGCAGCTCCAGACGTACTTCGACGTGTATCTTGACATCCTGCATGGTCAGCATCTGCATAGGCTGTTAGTGACATACCGGTGTCCTTCGGGTACCAAAGTCCCATGTTGATGGTTCCTTGGAGATACCGAAAGACCCGTTTAACCGCTTCAAGGTGCTTTTTGGTAGGCTTAGCCTGGTATCTAGCACACATGCATACATCAAGCAGAATATCAGGTCTACTGGCTGTGAGATACATCAGGGATCCAATCATACTTCGATATTTCGTTTGATCTACCATGATCCTTGAGTGGTCCTCATCCAGTTTGGTACGTTCCACCATGGGAGTGTCAACGGTGTCACAAGTGTCAAATCCAAATTTCTTTAAAATTTCATTTGCATATTTAGATTGATTAATAAAAATGCCTCCGGGACTTTGTGAAATTTGTAATACCAAGAAAAATGACATTTGTCCCATCATTGACATTTGAATATTGGAGCCCATCTCCTTCGAAAAACGGTCACATTCATTGGGGTCAGTCGAGGCAAAAATAATATCATCAACATAGATTTGAACGTTTATTAAATGTTTGCCTGACTTTCTGGTGAACAATGTTGGATCAACTGCTCCTTTGCTGAATCCAGTAGATAGAAGAAACTTTGATAGCGTATCATATCATGCCCTTGGAGCTTGTTTCAAACCGTAAAGAGCCTTCTTCAAGCGATAGACATGAGTAGGATGCTCTGGATTCACAAAACCCTCAGGTTGGACGTATACGACTTCTTTAAGATCTCCGTTAAGAAAAGCCGTCTTTACATCCATCTGATAGACTACCATGTTCTTACTTGCTGCATTAGCCAAGAAGATTCTGATTGCCTCGATACGAGCAACTGGAGCAAATGATTCTTCAAAGTCAATACCCTCCTCTTGACGGTATCCTTTTGCAACCAATCGAGACTTGTTCTTTAATACATCACCATGCTCATCAAGTTTTACTTTGAAGATCCACTTTAGAGCAATGATCATAGCACAGTCAGGATCAGGTACTAATTCCCATACATCTAGTCGATCGAACTCATGAATTTCTTCTTGCATGGCATTGAACCAGCTGTCTTCATTCATTGCAGTTTTAACGTCTTTTGGTTCGACCTTGGATAGTATAGAGTTGAAGAAGCACCATAAGGCATCAGTTGCAAGTTGTTTACGTGTGGATACTGGACGAGAGGGATTTCCAATGATGTTGTCCAATGGATGATTATGTGTCCATTTTCTAAGGTGTTCGTGTGGTTGTTGTTGAGGAACTGAAGTTGCAGAGTCGTTTTCTCCTGATGAAGATGGTTCTAATGATGGTTCGGGAGCAAATATGTTCTCAAAGGGGGCACTTCGGGAGTAGCAAAGGGATTATCTTCATCATCGGTACCAGAAATAATTCCATGATGTACACTTGATGATTGATGATTTGTTGATGAGACAGAGTGATCGGCAGCAGGCGCTTCTTGACTTAATGAAATAGAAACTGAAGGGTTAACTTCATTGACAGGGATAGGAGCAGCCTCTGTTGATGGATTTGACAGATCATTAGAAATTGGCTTATAGTGTTCATCAAACATTGGATCAAACAATTTCTTCAAATCATCTTCTGAAGGAGGTACATAAGGAGTTGCTGGCGAAGAATCGTGTACAAGGGTAGAACTGATGGGACTACTTGATGAAGGTTGTGATGCGGGTCCAGAATTGGGTTGTCCTGGAGCCATTTGACCGGTCAGCTCATCGAACGTAACGTGAATTGTTTCCATGATATTTCGGGTTCTTTTGTTGTAGATTCGGTATCCTTTTCTGCTTGGTGCATATCCTACAAATACTCCAATGTTCACTTTAGCTTTAAGTTTGCCTAAGTCTTGACCCTCATTAGATGGATAACACAATGCACCAAACACACGAAGGAATGAAAGATTAGGTTTTCGATGGTGTACAAGTTCATATGGAGTTTTTCCATGAGAAGTGTGAATTAGGGATCGATTTTGAGTGTAGCATGCAGTGGCAATGGCTTCAGCCCAGAGAAACATTGGAACCTTTGAGTAAATGAGCATTGTTCTAGCGGCTTCCACAAGAGTTCGATTTCGTCTTTCAACTACACCGTTCTGTTGAGGAGTTCGTGGAACACTTCTTTGATGACTGATTCCAACACTTTCATAAAACTCACTAAGTTCTTTGTTAACAAAATCAGTTCCATTGTCTGTTCGGATAAGTTTGATGATGATATCTGGAGTTTCATCCTTTGTCCTTAAGAACTTAACCCAAGTAAATCGAGAGTAATCATCAACCACAACTAACACATATTTCTTCCCGTAAAGATTCTGCACTCTCATGGGTCCACATAAATCTATGTGAATGGTATGAAGAACTTCCATAACTGAGTTTCTAGGTTTGGGTTTGTGGGCATACTTCTTGCATTTTCCCAATTGGCATGCTGAACAAAGATGATTCTTTTCATACTTTAGTCTAGGTAAGCCTATTACTAAGTCCTTTCTGGAGAGATCATTTATGGTGCCAAACCATGACTTTGTTTTCGAAGCATTTGACAACAAGCAGATTGGAGAAGACTTCATCATATCTTCGATAGAGATGGTGTATAGATTTGAACCACGTGTTCCTCTTAAAATTTCTCTACCATCACGTTCTCTAACGAAACAAGTATGTTTTCTGAAGGCCACTTCTAGATCAGAATCACAGAATTGACCGACAGAGAATAGGTTATGACCAAGACCTTCAACGTAATATACCCTGGAGATAACACTATCACCAACAACATAGTCTCCATAACCCATAATTGCACCGAAATGATCATTCCTGAATCTAACAGTCCCGATGAATTTACTTACAAAGTTCATGAGCCGTGACCGGTCTCCAGTCATATGCTTGGAACAGCCTGAGTCCAGGTACCACAGAACGATTTGAACGATCTGCAATTGAACACAGACAAGAATGGATAACTAGATAATTGGGATCCCCATGCAAGAATGAGTTCCATTTGGTTAGTAAGAGTGATTGGAACACCCACATCAGAAGTAGAAACAATGGAATCATCAGGGATAGATGCAGTGCTAGTGTCCGTATTTGACCTATTCAAAGTATGTTCACTTCTTAAAGGAATAGTTCTACCAGTAGGCATCCATTTCCTAATGGGCATTGATCTAGATAATTTAGGGCACATCTCATTAAGATTGAATTTGCGGCCAGTAGGTATCCAATGATAACCTATGTTACTAAATTTCCTTCCTGTGGGTTTCCAATGTTTTCTAACCTTCTTCCGCCATTGCTTTCTAGCCTTCTTAGCTTGATTTTTTGTATTGACTATCTTAACAGGTCATTTAACAACATTAATCAACTCATTCACACCACATTCATGATTAGTAACAGAAACCAAACAATCATCATTACATGTTTTGCCAAAAGTAGCAGAATTCGAATTAATTACAATACGCTTATAGCTAATACTAGAATCAACACGATTCATTTTATTCAACTCAAACTTAATGTTCCTAGGGTGGTCTTCTACTTTCTTCCATTGCACATTCTTAGCTTGCGAGGTCCTATCTTGCTTTGTATTGCCTGAAGGCTTTGACCCGCTTGCATTTGTGTCACCGATTACTCCTGTAGAGGGAATTATGGGAACATTAGTTGGTTGAGCTACCTTTTGCATTCTTGAACTAGACGTGCAGGGATCTGAACTAATTGAAGGTACTCTAGAGTTCACTTTCTAATATCGGGCATAGAAGTGTTGGGATTCGAGCTACTCGACGGCTTATTAAAATTCACTTTCTTAATGCTAGGCATAGAACAAGGCATCACAGCTTTACCTTTCTCACAAAAAGATTTAGGACATGTTGCTATTAAACATTCTAACAGCTCCTGAGATCGTTTGGCCTGAATGCTAGAAAACCTAACTTCTCTATCAAGTGGCTTATTTATGAAATCCTCTTCTACAATCTCTCGGAGACATTCTAGACTATCCTTAAGGTGAGCGAAATAGTTATGAAACACAAGTTCGTTATTTTTAAGATGAGGAGGAATGTATTTAACAATCACAGATAATTAGAGTCTGCAGATGACTTTGATGCGACATTCTCATTAAAGACAAGTGGCATTTTCCCTTTACCTGACTCCTCAGATTCTCAATTTCCTTTTGTAAAGACGTTATTATTTCGTTGTTCTTGTCACGAGTGACTTTCATTGAATCATATAACTCTTTAAAGTGTTGTTTCACCTTTTCATTTTCTTCTAGAAAACTCTCATTTTCCTTTTGTAAAACATTAACCAAGTTTTGAAGATGAAAAGTTTGAGAACACTGAGAATCTAAAGGAGGAGGCATTTGGGAGCTAGTCATATTGTTCTTTTCACCCTTTAATTATGAAATTTGGGTTCTCATTTTTATGATCGTGTTACAATGAGCTCGAATCTGTTCATCACGTTTGCTGATTTCAAAAACTGCATCAAATTTAGGAGCATCCAAGGATGTCTTGATATTTGAGGTTTTAACATTTTCTTTTAGATGTTGATATTTTAATTGCAAAGCAAGATGCTCAACTTCAAATTTAGAAAACTGTTTCACCAGGTTATCATGATCATCCCGTTCAACTTTCTCATGCAATTTAGAGTTAGTTTTCTCAAGCTCAATGACACGATCATGGGAGACTTTAAAAGCAACAGATAATTCATGAAATTGAGATGCATTAATTGAACAATTCATGGCAGTGTAAAACACATCTTGAGTGATACATTCAGAAATCATATTCTCATTTAAGGTATGCAAGTTCTTCCTCTCAATCTCATTATATTTTAATTCTCGCTCATAGTCATTGACCTCAACTATCATTGCATCAAATTCCTTTTCCATTTCTTTAATATCTGAATCCATCCCCTTTTTAAGACTCTCAAATTGACCTTTTAATTGTTTAAAGAAAGGCATGACCTCAGTTAAATAGCATTCTTTAGTTTGCTCAAAACCCCTCTCCCCTTCAGTTATCCTAGTAGGTGTGATCCTTTTCTTACATGTCTTCTCAAAATCAACAAATAATTGATAAATAACATACTGACTGATTAAGGTCTTGCTCTTAGTGGGAATAGATCTAGGAACTGAATGCATTGGTGTATTGGGGGGATATACAGTGTCAGGAAGCATTCTCTTACATGGGGGATTCTGTTCAACAAACTCATCAGCTTTTTTTATGTCCATATCCTTTTTCTAGAACACTTATTCAATGGTCAGCTGTGTTTGAGGTCTAAACTTGTTAAATGAAATCCAATTTTCCTTAGCATAGTTGGGTGTTTTATAACTGATTTTCTTTTCTATGCATGAAGGGCTCTTAGGTTTTTCATCTAATTTCTTTCTAGTGACTTCTTCTAACTGCTTATCTTCCTCAGTATTCTTAGCGCAACTAGGTTTCTATCTAGGCTTAAGGATTTCATTGCCATCATAAATTACCTTTTGTGCTTCTCTAGCTTTCTTACAAGCCTCAGGGTTTGGTTCATCAACTAATGCAACACTATGTTTGTCACTTAGAACTCTATGCTTAGTGATCATGTGAGCAGTCTGAATGGTGTTTCCTTGTAAGTACAATTTGTTTTCAAGTTTGTTTTTCAAAGTTTTTAGGTTGGAAAATTCATTTAAAAGTTTTGATTCCTTAGCATTAAATTCCTGCTTAAGCACTTTCACATTTTCTTGAAGTTCTTGTTTTTGCTTAGCCGTTTTATTAAGCTTTTCTTTTAAGGAGTCTAGCTCTTGTTTTAGTATTTCTTCCCTAAAGTTACTTTTTCTAATAATTGTACGCATTTGGTCATCCATTTCCTGCTCACGAGTGGTTAAATCAAACTTAGCGCGTTGTTCATAAATGGCAACTTGTTCTTTATAGGCATTCAGTCAGAGACAACAGAATCATCAGGGGCACGTGTAGTGTATTCATAAAAAACATTGTCATTGTTGACTGTAGAAGATGCATCACTTGGTTCAATCACACTTTCACTTTGGATCACATATTGATCATATTGGACAATATTACTATTACCCATATTAACAATATATGTTTCACAAGTTTCATGTGATTGCACTTTGTCATGTATCTTTTGCTCATCAACTTCATCATATAATTTTAATACCTCTGAGATGATTGATTCTTTGGATGGACCAGCTTGCTTTGATGATGAGACCTTTGGAGAGACCATTGGAGAAATGCTAGCCATGAAGATTATCTGGGCAGTAGGTTCATCATCGACATCAGAGTCATATGCATCACAATCGGCAACTTGAAAGGCATTTTGATGATTGTGACCTATTTCCTTAATTGGTTGCTCATCCACATCTGCATCATATGTCTTAGCATTACCTTCTGCAAGAAATAACAGCTCCTCTTCATCCAAAAGAACACCATTGTCCTGAGCTTGCACAAGCAACATCTTGTCTCTGAAGTATTCTGCATTTTGAGGGCGTTTTGGAGATGTGCATTTACTTGCAATGTGTCCATCACCACCACAAGAATAGCACTTGATTGACTTTACTTGTCCCTGATTGGGATTTCTTCCACGATTCTGATTAGCCACATACCCTCCACCTGCTCCACCTCTTCCCTGTTCATACTGTCTTCCTTGAACTGGTTGCACCATAACCTTTCCATCTCTGACAACGGCATGATTGTGTAGATTGGATGCAGTTTTGATTTCATTGTTAGTGTGAAGACTGTTAGTATGTGGAGTGAGGGTCAAGTTTTGTTTAACCATAAGAGCCAGTTGATTGATGAAGTGTTCCATGACTGCATCAACATCAGGTTTCTTGAACCTCTGATCGGGAATGAGTTTGTGATTACCATTACCCACGGGTATGACTTGAGAAGATTTGGTGGTAATTCCAACATTTGTGTAAAAGGTTGTTGAATCATTTGAAGAACTTGTTTCTCCCTGTTTAGTTTTGAACTGTTCAAGAATCATTCGTTCAAACATAGCATGTCTCTCATTCTGAAGAAGGAAGGCATACATTTGCTCATAGTTGGTGTTCTTTAATCCTTTGGTTAGCTTCACAGAGGTGACGAATTTGTGCCATTCGGGATTCATGTTGTTCACAAAGTCACAAACTTTGAGTTCAGCTAAATATTTGGCATGGTCATTTTGATATTCCTCATGTCATTCACAAGCTTGTGGAATCTCACGTAATATTCATAAACACTTTCTTCTGGTTTCATCTTAAAATTCTCAAATTCATCATACAGTTGTGATTCTCTGTCTTCCTTAGTCAATTCAGAACCTGAGAGAAGCATCTTGACATTATCCCAAACTGCCTTGGCTTCAGTGTTGTGATTGATCAACTTGTAGATGTCCTTTGGAAGACCCTGAAGTATAATATTTGAAGCCCTGGTATCAGCATCATATCTCTTCTTCTCCTTATCACTGAGCTCATCATACCTCTTTGGTCTGTCCAATCCTAAGGTCACTGTACCATCTGCAGCAGTTTCAAGAACATCTCTGGTAGTCTCGATTTGATAAGGTCCTTCATCAATTAACTTGAGAATGTTAATTCCATTTCCCTTTCCCAAACAATACAACCTAATTCGTTGTGCCCATGAGTCATAATCAGTTCTGTCAAGCATAGGTGGACGAGTATCTGATCCTGCTGCTTGAACGTCCTCAGCTACAGTAGAAGCGATAGTAGGTACGTTGTTAGACATGATTACAAGTTCTACGGGATTTTACTATTCTTTGATTAAACCGGGAAATTGATTCTTTCACGGGATTTTACTAAACCAAAAGAACAACCGTAAAAATGTAGCACGAAGAAGTGACAAGTCTCAATAGACAAGTAGCTAAACAGTCAACTCGCTTTGGTATCAACTCGCTAAACAGACAACTCGCTTAAAAGACAAGTCGCTTAAAACTCAAGTTGCTTAACGAATCAACTTGCTAAATAGCCAAGTCGCATACAGAGACAAATCGCTTAGCCACCAAGTCGCTTAAACCAACTCGCTGACAATACAACTCGCTTAATAGCCAAGTCGCTTTAAAACTCAAGTCGCTTAAAGAATCAACTCGCTTAATAGCCAAGTCGCATATACCAACTCGCTGCTAATACAACTCGCTTAATAGCCAAGTCGCTTAAACCAACTCGCTTCCAATAACAAAGCAACTCGCTTCCAAGAAACGCTTCCAAGAAACGCTTCCAAGAAACTCAACACCGTGGCTCAACTCGCTTCGTACAATATTTGAAAACCACCACTTTATCAATCAAAAACAGCTAAACCACAATGATTCAAGCCTTCCAATTCAAAACCTAAACACATATGATGATCCTAAACACAAAAGTACAATCAAAATTCAAACTTTAACACTAGAAATTGACCAAATGATTCAAACTCTCCTAAACACTTATAACCCCAAAAACCTTATGAAATCCACCAAAACAAAGAGCATGAAAGATGAGTGATCAAACCATGGCTCTTGATACCAATTGTAAGATATAGGATTTCACAAACACATCAAACCAAATCAATATGGGGCGTATACAATGTTTTAGAGAGAGAAAGTTCTAGAGAGAGAAAGGGAAGAGAGTTGGGAACTATGTGAAACAAAGAAAAATGGTATTGAAGCTCCAACCCTCTACCTTGGGAGGTAGAGGGTATATATAGTGTCTTACAATAAACGCCACCTACGGGCTGTGGATCAGGCATACAGTGGGTAAAGACCCGTCCGTCCTCCACGGTGTTACTTAACAAACTACTTAACAACATAACTTGACTACGACTACGAGCTTTCTAACGAATACATATACTTGAGGTGACCGACTCTTTAACGATTGGATTTTCTAATTCCTAACACTTTAAAAACTTGATACGATCCGTGTATGATTGAAAACTACAAAGAAGCTAATCTTTTAAAACAAATTGCTTCTTTTATGTTGGATAGTGATAGATTATTCTAACAATTTCTTTTTAAGAAATCTTCTTGCTAGGACGTTTCCAAAGTGTTCATTTCTATTCAAAGAAAAATGAAGTCAACTCTCAAGGAAGAACCCAAAAGTAATCACAACCTACTTATACTAAGTACAACGGATTACTTTAAAAGCTCATGAAGTATTTCGGATATATGGTCTCTATAAACCATATCAAGAGTTTAGAGGTATGTTCACTTATCTCAAAACTAGCAATTTTTATCTATAGTACGTTTACATGGATATGTTGAAAATATTTTTACTTTCTTACACACAAATTAGGACGTTAATAGTTTCAAGTCTCTAAAAGTCTCTCTTCACCACTTTCCCGACTTACTCATCATCGGGAATAGTATTCCTCTTTGATTTTCTAAAGATCGTCAAACCAACGCCGCCGTCACAAATAGATCCTTGATAGTTAACCTATCAAAACACGTTGACCAAAACGTCTATTCAATTAGGAACCTCATTCTTCTAAGTTATTTTTATTCTATAAGCTATTATATAACTTATTACAAAAATAACACCAAACACCCTTTTTCTGTCCACACTAGCCGGATCCCACGAGTTGTATTAGCCGGATCCCAATTACAAGGGATCCGGGGGAATCGTGTGACAGAAAAAAATTGTACGCTCTTCAAAACCAGTTCAATTCTTTTCCCTCTCCTCACAAACACAAAAAATGACCCAAATTCTGCTTCCATCTCCATAGGGCTTCATATCCTCAAGCATCTTCTTCTTGAACATCATTGTAAGTAATTATATTGTGTTTACAATATTGTTAATACAAATCAAAACCATAGACCCATCTCGACAAATTTTACCTAATTTGAATATTTGTTTTTCTAGGATCAACCATGACCAAAGCTACCCAACAAACCACCATGACACCGCCCACTACCTCTCTAGATACTATCAAAAAGAGAAGCTTTCGGAAATCGATCGTAAAATCTTCAAAAAGCTTGAAAAACGACTTATTCACGAAGGTCGTGTACTTAAGGAATGTTTCCTTGAAAACACCGACATTCGTCAAGTCTTCTCGGCAATCAACTTTGATTGTCTCCTAGATATTGATGAACAAATTTGTCCGATTTTCATCTTTGAGTTTTACAAAAGTGTTAGGATAATTCGAAATAGTGATGAAAGCATCTCAATCTCTTTTATCATCAATAATCAAAGCATTACTCTACCCCTCAACACATTTGCATAAATTCTCCGCATTCCTTGTGAAGGAATTTGTATGTACCCCCAAGATTGGGCAATATCCACTCAATCCTTTGCACTAGATCCCAAACCAATCTACCGCACTCCTCTTGATGACCCCACAATTGTTCGAGACACCATTTTCAAAATTAGAGCCGACCAATCTCGCTTCAACCGCAACAAAGAGCTTATTCACCTTGATCCCTTTCAAATGGAACTCTTCGAAATGAATCCCATCTATAGAAAGTGGGAAGAAATTCTTAGGGAAAATGTCATTAGTTTGGTCGGAAACAAAGACCATCCAAATGCATGTCTTGTCCAAATGATCTATTGCCTCATTCACCAAAGACCATTTAACCTTGCCTATTACATGGTGAAAAGAATGGCCGGTGTATTCAAAGTCAACAACATGGTACTTCCCTATGGTATGCTCCTAACACGACTTCGTGAGTATGTTAGTGCAATGCAACCTTCCCCTATCAACGATGATCATTTCTTTGCCGATCAGGTCATGGTACCACTCACCAAACAACCTTCTAAATGGTTCATGATCAATGGAAAAAGGCCTCGTGCTCTCTCGGACTCCTCGAACGAAGAAGAAGTAAATGTCAACCCCGTTGCCAACGTCAACTTGGACCCCATAACCTACTTTGAACAACTTCCAACTCTTCCAAACGAGTCCAAAGAATTCAAACAATTGAAGGGTATGATCCAATGCCTAACTAACTACCTCATGACGTCGGGAAAGAGGAAGAGAAAAGATTGACAAAAGAGACATTAGGATTATGGTTGTTTTTAGACATATCTTTTATCATTTTGCAATGGATGCTTATGTTTGTGGATGTTTTACCTTGTTTGTTTGGATATTATCACTACTACTCGTATTTATGTTATGGATTATGAGATACTTACTTGCTTGATGTTCATTTATAGTAGAAACTCGTAGCAATTAGTATGCATAATATAGTGCAAAAACTGCAAATCTTTTGTGATGCTACTGATCTACAGTTGCCGGATCCCCTATTTTGTACTAGACGGATCCCTCTGTTTGGGGAACCGTGGGATCCGGGCAAACAAAAATGCAGTTGCAGACCTCCCCACATCAAACCAGCCCACTAGACCACTTTACACTAGCTAAACATAATGCCTTAGGACCACTTAAGTCTTCCTCAAGCTCAGTAAGCATCACACTCACTCATAGCTCATTTAGGATCACACTCAAGGTGCTTTTTGATTTATCATCTCACCAAAGCTCATCATTCTTCCGCTCCAATACTCATACATCATTTCTCACATGTTAACACATCTAGTCTTATAATTCTATCAATTTTAGCAAATTGATTTTAGTCATCCTTACCCCAAAATGGGTCAAAAACTAGTTTTTCATTTCTTATAATTTTTAAGGAATTTTCCAATATTATCTTAAGTTACCATCGGATCTCTAGGATCATTTAGCACCACTCGACACTCTCAAATTTCCTAGTGTCATCTTTGATCATTCATTGGTACTCATAAAGTCCCATTTTCTTCCATAAAAGGCAATCATTAGCTACCATCACTCATTGCCTTTGATCATTTAAGTTCTCTTTCATTTAAGACACTTAGGAAGATTGAAACACTCAAAATGTATAGGTACTAGACCTTACAAAACATCATTTTCCTCTTTTCTTGGCTGCTGAGAGCCGAATCCCTAGGATTAGCCTAGACGGATCCCTCATTGGAGGGAACCGTGGGAACCAGCTGACAGATTCATCTAACTCTAGCTAAAACAATCATTTCAAGCTCTCCTTGCTAACTTGAACACTCCATCTTGTCTTAATTAACCTCCTTGATCAGTGCAACTCTAAATTTGACTCTTGTGCATGAAAATCATCACATTTCAAAGGATCTTAGTGGCTTAAGTCTTGAATGCACTTGCCAAATCCTTCTCTTTATAAACCATCTTGTTAGGACTTCTTATTCACCATCTACAACTTAAATCTCAGCAACTAGAAGCCTCTATCTCACTAACTCTTTGTCATCTCATCATGAGAAAAGCTCATAGTGGTAACTCATCCACCAAAGGACCACCCAAGAAACTTGCTCGTGTTATTCACGAAATTTCTTCAACCGAATCATCTCCCGTTAAATCCATAAATTCTAGGATTTCTCCTCCACCAATCAAATCAATCCCCAAAAGGATTGTTCCCACAAAACTTCCAATGCCAAACACCACCATACCTCCTGAATTAAACACTCCTATTTCCAATAAACCATCACCATTAGTGCCTAGAGCCAGATCATTTACCACTCCATATTCATCTCCACCCCTCTACAACTTAGAGGAATTTCCTTCTAGGCCCTCTCATCCTCCACCATTGCCAACATTCTCTTCTATATAGAGAATAGCGCAACAAAATCAAGGTGTTAAATCGACACTAGCACCGGCATCCATTTCACCTTCACCCTCAAATAGTCCCTTTTGGATTATGAGGAATCATCAAAGTCAACCACCCGATCACATGGAAGTAGATACCTCCTACCACCATCTTCGACACATATTCCACCACCACCACCACCTTTGGTTGAATCACCTCCAAATATACCTCCACAAATCCCTCATTCTTTTGTAGAACCTCAACTAAACTTTCCATCTCAAGCCATTCCATTTCTACCACCACCATTTTCGAGCCATGACAAAGATTGTTATCATTGTCAACATGTTGAAAGCTTGATACATGAATTACGTGAAGATCAATGTTTCATGTTTTATCACCTCCTCGAACGTTTCGACGAGATCAACAAACCCAAACAACCTTGAGCTTAAGGATTCAAGTGATGTCCTAGTCTTAAGCTTAACTTAGATAGTTTAGAAATCCTAAGTCATGTATTATTCATTTTCTTAGTTTTTGGAGTTATGTACATCATTTCTCTAGTTTTATTAAATGAAATTACATGTTATATACCATATTGTCTTGAGAATATGTTTGGTGCCTTAATACATATCTCATTTTGATGATAACATCACATTTTTACTTCACCATTGCTGTCTTGAGTGTACAGGCAGACGGATCCCTCAGATTTGCCTAGACGGACCCCTCCAAGGGAGGAACCGCGGGTTCCGTGCAACAGAAAACTTATTTATTATTAACTTGAGTCTTATTTGCAGGAAATTATGTATTATATACTTGTTTTCTAACCTTTGTTTTGTAGATTTTTAATATACACATGAAGACTTTGACACCCTTTGCTAGGGGGAGTTTCGTGTCAAAGCAAAACATTGCAAAATCATTTGCAAGACTTTCAAATTAGGTTACATTACTTGATGTCCTCCTTGCAAAGGTGCAATCATCAAGGGGAGCATGCTCGTCAAAAAGGACGAAACCATGTGCAAACATAATTGCAATGCACTAGCTTAGTATTTCTACTTACTTGACGCCCTCACAAAGGGATGGACTCGTCAAGAGGGAGTTAAGACGAGAATACTTCTCTTCTCTTAATCTCTATTTGTTCTTTTCACATGTTTTTTTTAAAACACATGTGTTAGTTTCTTTTCGACGCTCTTTTTGTTTCGACAAAAAGGGGGAGAAGAGAGTAAAAACTCCAATTCAAACTTTTACGAATTTTAGTTTTTCCTTAAAATAATCTTATGTTTTATCATCAAAAAAAAGGGGGGGGGGATTGTTAATACAAATAAGCTGTAAAAACGTTTATTTATATTTTACAATCTTCTAATGTTTTGTCGATAACAAACGTAAAATCATTTTAACGAAACAAATAAAATATGTAAATGGTTTGAGTCAATAGTTTACTAACACACTTACATTTTTATATAAATCACTAAAAAAGTAATAGTGTTTTCATATTATAGTAATGCATATGTATAACAACTAGTGTTTATATATTGGGTAGATATATACATACTTAGTATGTATTATAATAGGTAATAGAATAGGTAGAAGTTTAAGTATTTGACCCATTGACTTAATACATTAAATATAGTTGGGTAAAACCCAAAGTTCATGACCCATACCCATGGAGCATGATCCATAACCCATTACCTATTGCATGACATCATGCATAAGTCATAATGGGTATTATCCATGACCCATAGAGCTAACCCATGACCCATTGACTAGATGCATTGCATCTTCTAGATACATTGTATCTATTTGGATACCGATGGATCAAAGCCTACAACCCATGACCCATGATCCATGACCCACAACCCACTTTAGGGGGAGCGTCCTAAGGATCCCTAGTATTACACTAGACGGATCCCTCAAGTAAGGGATCTGTGGGATCCGTGGAACAGTAGCATATTTTTGTCTATAAATAGTGAGCCGTTTTTTCATTGTAAGTTGCCACTCCTACACATACTGTCTCTTAGTATTGTAAACTCTCTAACCTCATATCCAAAGGATATTTCTATGTAGTTTGTGTTTGTTTTTGTGTGATTCTCTAGGTTCCTCTTAAAGGCGATATCACCACCTCTTGAAGTCGAGAAAGCTCAATTCCATTAGTTGCCATGCTTCGTCATCATCAAGACTACTGAAGTTCTCTTGTTGATAGTTCTTTCTTCCTCTCTAGAAGTGTTGTGTCTAAGGCATTAGTGAAGGATACCAAAAGGGTCAAGACGAAGGCATTAGTGAAAGGTGCCGAACGTCTGTGTCAAAGGCGTTAGTGAAGGATGCCAAAAGGGTCAAGTCGAAGGCATTAGTGAAAGGTACCAAAAGATCATGTTAAAGGCATTAGTGAAAGATGCCAAGGGTGTACAATCAATATGGTGCATCGATGTACAAATTGAGAAGGTTGTGTCCAAGGATATTGATATCCTTGATGATGTTGTAATAAGGAGTGGGTCTCCTTTGGGATAGGTGTTGTGTAGTGGTAGGTAGTAGTTCCTCATTTGTAATGAAACTCGGTATCTAGCCTTGTACCGGATAAAGTGTAGGCGACGTTGTGATAGGTTTGGTTCTACTTCGTGGAAGAACCCGGTGTCTAGCCTTGTACCGGAAAAAGAGTAGGCGACGTTGTGAAGGCTTCTCCGCCATAAGGAGTTTTGTGTCGTGTAGTGATTACGAACTCTCGAGTAGGTGACTCGGGGAGTGGAGTAGGGCAAGGAAGGTGTCCTTGTAGCCGAACAACTATAAACACTCGTGTCGTGGTTTTGTGTTTCTTACTGTTTACCTTTGCATTACATAATTACATACCTATCTATCAACATCGAACATACACATTTAAATAGATTGACATAAGTTGATCTAAATATTTTAAAACGAAGTTTTAATCGGTAAAACTATTCAACCCCCTTATAGTTTTCCACAATATTCACATGTGATATTAGTATAATATCATATATGATTTAACAATAATATCATATGTGATATTTAAATTAGTGTTTAATCACATCTGATTTTTTCATGCAAATTTCAGTAACGAAAAAAACGAAAAAAATGTAAAAAAAACGTGGAAAATACAAAAAAAAAAATTGTCGAAAGTATATTAAAGTGATAATCTATAGAAAGATAATTAAATGTTTTTCGTAAGGGTATATTTTTGTTCACTTAACGATTAATAGTCTGAAAGATATTAATATTTGAAAAAAAAAGATAAAAATGAGTTTTTTAAATTGTTGGATTAATCTCATCTATTAGATCAAATAAAAATGGAGAGAAGATGAATGATGGAGATTGATTACTTCTTGATATGTAAAAAATGTTTTGTGCTCAAATGATCTTAAATCATTGTTATTTTATATTTTGTAGTGTATTATTTTTTACAACTATATCTTAATGTTAATGGATGGATTGATGATTTGGAAACGCTTTAGCTGAGTCAACCTGAACGGCGATTACATGAATAAGACAACCTAGCAAAGATGCTAAGAGATGAGATTGCAAATTAAATTGATGATTAGGCGTTACATGTATTACTAATCATATTAAGGGAATGGATCTATTAAAAAGAAAAATAAAAATAAGAAGAATGAGAAATATTTTTAGTCACACATTTCAAATGAAGAAGGAAAATTCATGGGAGATGCATCTCTTCTTGTAAATGCATCTGAAATGTGCGGCTGTGGTTATTTCTCATCCTTCTCATTTTTTTTTCTTTTTTCTTATTTGATCCTTATCATATTAATGCATTTATTAACAATTGTACTATATAGAACTATAATCAACATGGTATTAGCCATATCGACCCATTTACAAACATAGTCTGTTTTAGTACAAGGCTAACATGTTTGTGTCGGACTCGTGACGTTTTAGGAATTGAATTATAGTGTATATATATCAGTACAACATTTTTGATGCACATACGTAAAGTTAACTTATTTCACACATATAACTGTATGAAATGAATTTGACATTGTGAAAAGAATAAAATAAATAAACTTATATTATTAGTCTATACAAGAAAAGTTGATAAAAGTTTGCATGTATGTATACATATGATGATGAGGAAATAAGATTTGTTATATGCTTATTGCAATATAAGAATTCAAAACGTCTAGAAAACTCTCTATTTTTGGCGACTTTTGGAGAACTTCTGAAACCCTAAGGGGCCGTTTAGTTGGAGAGAAATCCTTCATTTTTCCAGAAAAATTTTCATAGGAAAAGGGAAAAACTGAAAATCCGTTTAGTCGCACTTTTTTTCAATAATTTTCCAAAAATATGAAATTCTCATTTTCCAATTTTTAATAGAAAAAATGAAAATACTATTAGACCCTTTTCACTTTTTTCATTTCCAAAATAATAACACATTTTCTTTCACCCTACACTTTTATCATGCCTCTTCCATCCTCTATCCTCCACCTTCAACTAAATAACTTTTCATTTTAAAAAACGGAAAAATGTAATTCCAACTAAACGGATTTTCAAATTTCTCATCTCTTTTCTAGAGGAGAAAAACCATTCCATTCTCTAGGAATTTAGAAACGGAAAAACAGGAAAATTTTTCACCAACTAAACGACCCCTAACTGTCGTCATCTCTTCAATTGTTCTTCCAAAAATATGAAGAGTGTTGTGTTCTTAACTGCTTATGATCGATTACAACTGCCCTAAATTGTATTTATCCTGATCGTTTTAAAAAATTGATTGGTTAGGTGTAACACCCTCAAATCTCGGTACAATGAAAGAGTTAATCAAGTTTTCGGGGCGTTACATTGGATTGGTATCTAACACAAGTATAGCAAACAAGATAGTCATTTAACATTCAAAACCAATCCCAAATTTAAATATTCAAAACAATAATCCCAAAATGTAAATATTAGGCCCAAACATGTTTTATAAAAATAGGTCCCCATAAATTATCAGAGTTGATTATGATCCTTGAACTATGCCTCCTTGCCAAGCTTCCACGAAACAAGTACTCCAAACATCACTTAAATACCTGAGAAAGACATGCTAAAAGGTCAGCTAACGCTGGTGAGTTCATAGGTTTAAATTCAAGTTTAAAATAGTGGACCTGTAGGAGTTTATTTGCTATGCGAGACCTAAGATAGATACACATCAATCGCATACCAATATCACAATCACAATATCATATCCGACGTCATAGTGGGCCCCTAGCGACACTAGCTAGCACAGTTGTAGCAAAGTCTAGAACGATTGCTAACCCTGGACTAGGTCGAGGTAGAAGTCTATACTTAGCTAGGCAAGTGTTATAGCAATTAGGATTGCTACCCTAGACTAAGGCAACAGCTACCACATATCTATCTAAACAGTCAAGCACATAAGCAAATCAAAATAGTTTAAAAGGTCCAAAAATAGTAGCATGATTCTCACCCAAATTTAATTAAAAACATAGATAAAAGTGGGGCTATGAAACACACCTCAAGCAAGCAACGCACAAATAAACACGAGCAGAAGATAACAGTTAATCACGGCACATCGACTATCGACTCGGCACAACCTATTAATGTAATCCAATTTAAATATATATTCCCTAAAATCAACGTTATCTACCCCAATGTATTCCTTTTCTTTATCTCCAAAAATGTCTTGTTTCACTGTTTAGTCCTAGCGTTTGGTATCATCGTGTGGGAGTACCGACTCAACATGCTATCATGAATGCACTCAAACAACCAATATGTGACTCAATGCATCACAATGAGACGTCTAAGCGATAAGCTCCATAGTCCAATAAGTTTCGGAATAAATAGTAAACCTTATCGAATTCGTCAACTCGATAAACTTAATTATTTATTCGTGTTGCTTATTATCCCATAAACCGGTCGCTTCCTAACTAGTCATAAGGATAATTCACCCATTAATATTGTTATCCAACGTGCCTAACGGGCTCTTATTAGATTCGTCAACCTAATAAGTCCGTCATCCACGTGGATCGACACTATTAATGTTAGGTTATCCGTAATCCATGCACCCAACGTAAATAAATAAATACTTGAAAATAGTATTAAATACTCATAAATGGCAGATTTCGATAAACGTGCACTCGAAACATTAAATACTTATTTATTAGAAAACCTTTCCATTTTAAGTTGTTAATTCCCATTTAAAATAGTAAATAACAAGACAAGTCTTATTATCGATAGTTTTGGTATAAAAGCCTTTTTTTATTTATGTTTCATAGTTTTATTAACCCTTTTATGTACATTACGTCAATTTCATTATTAGTTTCCAAATCGTTATTCGTTTCGAGTCCACAAGCACGAGTCATGACTTCTCGGCTTTTAATCAATCTAAAGTCCAAAATATACTAAAGTCCATGTTACGGCGTTGTCGAGGTCAACTATTGACTAAAATGTCAAAGTAATACCGACGTTGCTCAAAGTTGACAATTTATATAATAAGTCCAAATAAAAGTCATAATAACGCAATTCAATCTCAAATCAACCCAAATCAATCACGCAAATCAAACTACTAAATATACCTGAAACCAATGTTATGACCCTAATGGTCATGTCACGGTCATGGTTAAGACCACGTGAACCAAACAAGCTCTAGAAGCTTTTCGGCTCCATGCGTCTCATCCAAACGCCAATAACAACAACCAACAAGATACCACAACAATCCGACCCGGACCCTTGGTCCTTAGGGGTCACGTACGCCACCAAACCATGACCATCGTGGGTCTTGGTGGCTCATACGCCTCAACACCACAACCAAACACTCCCTAAATGGCTTCCACTACAACCAAACACAATCAATCAACCTCCAATCATCATCCAAACATCAAACCCACAACTAATCTAGACCCATTTCATGAAACTAAACCTTAAATGCAAAAACACAACAATATGATACACCACATGATACCAAACCACTAGTTATATGTTTTATTAGTTGTAAATTAGTTTTAGACCCAAGTTTCACCCAAAACCCACCATGGTCGAGCCATGGTCGAGCCAAAAAGAAGCCATACGTGGCTTGTCAAGACCAAAACAAGCTTGACCCATGTTCCATTTACCTTTTTACAACCCGATCAACAAGATTTAATGAAAACCCTAGAATCACGAATCGTATTTGTAAGATTTGGAGGTGTTAATGTAGGCTTTTGTAAGAGATTTTTATATGGATGGAAAGAGGAAAGAGAGATCTACAAGATGGTGGTGGAGCTGAGATACCACTTGCTGGAATTTGGCTGGAAAGTGGCCGGAAAGTGGTGATGGTGGTGGTTTTTAGGGTTAGGGTTTTTATTTGGGAGGAAGAGAGAGAGAGAGTAGATAGAGAAAGTTGGTAGTGTGTGTGTTTTAGAGAGAGAAATGAAAGTAAGAAATGAGGGAGGATGGGAGTATTTATATTTTGGGACAAGGACTTCAAAAATTATTATTTTGGTGGAGGGGGGCGCCGGCCATGTAGAAATTGAGGTGCCGAAGCCGTAATTTTTCGTAAACTATCCCGTTTACCCATTACCGAGCTTATATATTGTCCTACGAGTGTCCCACGACGTTCATTCGACTTTATATTATGTTTATTTATGTTTTTCCACGAGTTTTGACTATTTATTTGCCAAGTTTTGAGTTACGGTTAAAAAGTTACATTATTTCTTGTTTTAGGCTTTTATTGTGCCGAATCGAATAGTGCCTAACAAAAAGAGTTAAAACTCGCACGATAACTCATTCTATAACAAAATAAATCATAAAAACCAATAAAAGATATCAAATCAAGTCATGGTCGATAAAAATAGTGATAAAGGCAAAAGCTCGGTTTAGTTTAACGTAATGCGGTTACCTAAAATAGACTCCCTAATTTGCCAGTTGTTACAGCCTCCCAGCCTCAGAAGAAACCCGTCCTGGGTTTCACTCCGAGTTGCTTGATGTCATGAAGAGTTTAGGGTACTTCCTAGGGAATACATCCTCACGTTCCCAAGTGAACTCCGGTCCATGTCGGGAGTTCCAACGAACTTTGATAATCGGAATACGGCTATGCTTCAGCCTTTTTAATCTCACGATCCATGATCTCTATCGGTTCCTCATCGAAATTCAATTTCACATCAATCCGGATATCTCTTAAAGGCACAACTATGTTTTCCTCCGAAAGACACTTCTTAAGATTACTAACATGAAAGAAATTGTGTACACTGCTCAATTCCGATGGTAGCTCAAGGCGGTAAGCTACTGGTCCGATTCTTTCCAGGATTGGAAAGGGACCAATATATCGGGGATTGAGTTTTCCATGCTTTCCAAAACGAATCACTCATTTCCAAGGAGAAACCTTTAACATAACATGATCTCCAACCTGAAATTCTAAAGGTTTACGTCTTCTATCGGCATAACTCTTTTATCTATCTCGAGCGGTTTGCAAACGATTACGAATCTGAACTATATTCTCAGTGGTTTCTAGGACAAGTTCGGGACCGGTAAGTTGACTCTTGCCAACTTCATCCCAACAAACAGGAAAACGACATTTTCGGCCATACAGTGCTTCAAATGAAGCGGCCTTAATGCTAGAATGATAACTATTGTTGTAGGAGAATTCGGCCAAAGGGAGATGTATCTCCCAGCCTTTGCCAAAGTCAATGACACAGGATCTAAGCATATCCTCTAAGGTCTGAATGGTTCTCTCGCTCTGACCATCGGTTTGAGGATGATAAGCAGTGCTCATATCCAGGTTTGTTCCTAAGGCTGACTGTAAGGATCTCCAAAAGTGGGATGTAAAACTGCTATCTCGGTCGGAAATGATAGATACCGGTACTCCATGACGCGATACTATCTCGTTAATGTACAGCCGAGCGAGCTTGTCGAGACTATCGACCTCGCTAACGGCTAAGAAGTGAGCAGCCTTAGTCAAACGATCTACGATTACCCAGATAGCGTCATTGCCGCTAGCTGTTCTTGGTAACTTGGTGATAAAGTCCATGGTGATTCGCTCCCATTTCCATTCTGGGAGTTCGGGTTGATCTAAGAGTCCTGAGGGTTTCTGGTGTTCGGCCTTTACCTTAGAACATGTCAAGCACCAACTGACATACTGAGCTATGTCGGCTTTCATGTTAGGCCACCAGTAGAGTTTCTTAAGGTCCTGATACATTTTATCGGCTCTGGGGTGAATAGAGTATTTTGAATTATGCGACTCGTGCATAATCAACTCACGGATTCCACCATGAAATGGTATCCAGTTTCTGTCTCTGAAGCATAGGGTTCCGTCGAAACGCTTCAAGAAGCCGTTTTCACTTTCTACCATTCCATGCAGATTCTCGTACGGAAGGTTCTCTTCCGTCAATGCCGCAGCTTGGGCGGCTAAGATTTGAGATGGTAGAGGCGAACTAATGGTCATTCCTAGGGATCGAACGAGTAAAGGTGGAATTTTCTCCTTACGACTAAGTGCATCAGCAACAACATTGGCCTTACCAGGATGATAACGAATCTCACAGTCATAATCACTGAGCAACTCTAACCAACGATGCTGTCTCATATTCAGCTCCTTCTGATCTAAGATATGCTTCAAGCTCTTGTGGTCGGTAAACACTACACACTTGGTTCCATACAGATAATGTCTCCAGATTCTAAGGGCAAACACTACAAAACCTAACTCAAGATCATCGGTGGTGTAGTTTTTCTCATGATTCTTAAGTTGTCGGGATGCATAAGCTATCACATTCTCTCGTTGCATCAAAACAACACATAAGCCTTTATGCGAAGCGTCGCAGTACACGACAAAATCTTCGCTTCCTTCAGGCAAAGCTAGGATGGGCGCACTACACAATTTCTCCTTCAGAAGTTGGAATGCTTCTTCTTCCTTTTCTCCCCATTCATACTTAACGTTCTTCTCAAGGCCAGCTTGGTCACGACTTAGCTATTTTGGAGAATCCCTCAATGAACCTCCGGTAATAGCCTGCTAAACCTAGAAAATGGCGGATTTATGATGGGTTCTTAGGGGCTGCCCATTCCTTAATGGCCTCAATCTTAACTAGGTCAACATGACCTCCTAGACTATCTATCACGTGACCTAAGAATTGCATGGACGGAATCCAAATTTCACACGTAGAGAATTTGGCATACAGCTTCTCTTCTCGCAACAATTCTAAAATGAGCCTCAAATGCTTTTCGTGCTCCTCTCTACTCTTTGAGTATATCAAGATGTCGTCTATGAATACTATCACAAACTTATCTAGGTATGGCTTACATACTTGGTTCAGGAGATCCATGAATACCGCTGGCGCGTTGGTCAAACCAAACGACATCACTTGGAATTCATAGTGTCCATAACGAGTCCTAAACGCCCTCTTAGGGATATCCTCCTCTCGAACTCTAAGCTTATGATAACAGACGGTAAGTCGATCTTGGAAAAGATACTAGCTCCTTGGAGTTGATCAGATAAGTCATCTATTCTAGGTAACATGTATCGGTTCTTCACCGTCGACTTATTCAACTCCCTATAGTCAATGCACATCCAAAACGATCGATCCTTCTTCTTCACAAACATCACTGGTGCTCCCCATGGTGACGAACTTGGTCAAATGAATCCTTTCTCTAACAATTCTGCCAACTGTTTGGACAGTTCCTCCAATTCTCTTGGAGCAAGTCGATAGGGCACCCGAGCAACGGGTGCAGCATTTGGTATCAACTCGATTTGGAATTCCACTTGTCGAACAGGTGGAATCCCTGGCAGATCGTCAGGAAACACATCTGGAAACTTTCTAACGACGGGTACATCATTAAGGTGTCTTTCACTCTTCTCCTCGCTTTTCTTTTCAAAAATTTGAGCCAAGAAAAGACAACCTCCTCTATCTATGTACTTCTGGGCCTTAATATAAGAGATGATGCTCAACCGGGAAGTAATTCCACAGTCTCTCCAATCTCCTTGTATGCTCAGAACTTTTCCGCCATACGGTACACGCACGACCTTCTCATCGCAGATGATGTGTGCACCGTTCTTCGACAACCAATCCATTCCGATGATGACGTCAAAACTTGCTAGGGTGACTGGCAATAGGTCTATGCTAAATGGGTGGTCTAGGAAACTCAAGGTTCAACCTCGGACTACAGTTTCTATCTTCTCCCTATTCCCATTAGCTAATTCCACATCGTAACTGAACCCTAGAGGTGTTTGGGAGATCCCTAGTAATGGCATAAAGTTGGTGGATACGAAACTTGTTAGGATCCAATATTTATGTTGTTTGATGATTCGGGTGGTCTAGGATTGTGATTAAATAAGAAAGCCATTTTAGAGAGATGAAGAGAGTTGAGAGGAGGTTCCTTGAAGAGAGTTGCTTAAACAAATGAAAGGTTAGATTCAAAGAAGCCACACCCCTTCCATGGATGGAAGGGGTATTTATAGTTACAGAAAACACAACCTCCTATCGGCCTGTGGATCAGGGATACAATGGGTAAAGACCCATCCTTCCTCCACGGTGTTACAAAAAACTAAACTACGCTACAAACTAACTAATAAACTACTAAGTAACGTAAATAACGACTAGTCTACGAGTTAACTTATGCTAGATAATATTTGGGGTGACCGACTCTTCACTATGGAATTTTCTAATTCCTAACAGTCTCCCCCTAAGGGAGGTCACCCCATGTTTTACATTTCGAATCCTAGCATACTATTCTTGACTTTGTTCTTGAGCTCGTAGACTTCAATTCTTCATTTCAGCAATCTTTGTGCTTTAGTGATTCTTCAAAGTCCGCATAGTTTTGTACTTTTAGTGGAGGCCTTTTAACTGATCCACATCTTTGATGATATTCGAGCTTACTTTGAGATCATCAACCACAGTAAATCTCTGGATCACCCTTTATTGTGTTGCCATCATGTGATGTTGTGACTTTTGGACCGACATGCTCACACTTTTGAATCATGACATCTTTCCATCAGAGTAGCGGAAGCCTTACTGGTTCATGATATTTGCAGCAGCGAAGCAGAAGCATAGTATGAAATATCCGAGCCAGGTTATGTAGATATGCACCAGTCATGATTTCTTCAAATTAAGTGTGGATGCTATGAGCATGCGGCTTTGGATTGACTCCTCAATTCTGATCAGCTTCAACCGTCCAAATGTACCGCAAACAACAGCTAGCAATAAAACATACGAAAGTGTCTTTGATCACTTTCGTTGAATTGAGGTACACGACCCACGGTTCCCCGTTGATCAGTACAAGTACTTCCTGTGATCGTAGGATTCCTAAGAATCTCCTTGACAGGGTTTCGCAGCTGTTCTAGCTGTTCTCAAACCGGAACATCTCAAAGAAGACAACACGGAGTGAGTGAACCAGCAAATTGAGATTTACTGATTGATAGAAAATGATTTCAAAACAATCGCGTATTGCTTAGAAGAAAGAGTTTTGCAATACGACGAAGGTTTTATGAGAAAGATCAATTTTCAATCAAAAATACTTTTTGTATTTTGAAAAGAGTACACATTCAATGTGCTAGATCAAAGAAGAGATTCGCACATCGAACGGTTTTTCCAAAAGTAATTTTTTTTTCAATCAGAGATACTTTTTGTGTTTGAAAACATGAATACACATTCGATGTGCTAGAGAAAAGAAGATTTGCACATCGAACGGTTTTTCCAAAAGTATTCGTCAATTCCATTCCTCGACCAAGGTTGATTCAAGAGTGAATCGCCCCATTGTTTCAATCCAGTTGTCACAAGCTTGATCTTTAGAAAAGATCTCACATGTCACCCACCAAGAGCTTGTTTGATGTTGGCTCTAGAAGGATTTCCATCTTCATTGTGAATATTTTACATATCACTCGGATGTTCTCGCAATACCACAAGGATAATGCGTAGGACTCTTAATATATTCTTACTTTCCACATTGTGTGAAACAGCAAGTCTTCAAGAATTTAGTGTCCTAATGAGATGTTGTGGATGATCTCTTGGCTCTAGACTCGATTGTGTACATTTGGTTCCTATGCCGGAGACTAGGGAGAGGGTCTCCTTCTTCAATATCAATAATCTCTAAGAGAAAGTCGATAGATTATGTCGGTTCCCCGTGAGAATGAAACAAGTCCTTTTAAGAGGAACTTGAGTAGCTTGGGAATTTTAGTGCAGTGCGTCACTGGGTCCATGACGTCTTGTCTTCAATACCGGCGTTACCTTAGTAACCACCAGTAGTATATGTATTGAACCTGGTTTCTGCCCTAAGGTTGAATTATTGGAGGGCTATTTCTTTTCACCCTTTTCATATTCATTTCATTTCTTTTTCATTCTTCAACCCCTTCAGTGCTTACCGAGACTTCATAACTAGTACCTTGTTGGGTTTATTCCAGTACTAGCTCAGTCTCAGTCCGCACTCTTCCCATATCTCTCTTTTCTCCTTTTTTCAATATACCTACGGACTCTACACTATCTAGTGGATTGTCCCTGGGTAGATCCCTCCGGTTCTGGCGGATCATGGGAACTAATACCTAACCTAACCATCCTTATAACACCATGCATAAAGTAAATTGGTCGGTCTTTTGGTACAGTTCATTCTTCCTTAAAACCAATTGAAAACCTCCCCCTCAACATGTGCATATGATTTAGAAATTGTTTAGCACATGGAGGCAAGAGGACTTTGAAATATTTTCTTTGATCACAATTTTCATAGAAAAAAAACCATTTGATTTTCTTGGTAAAATTCTCCCCCTCAATATGTGCATAGGATATTTGAAATCATTTTATCACATAGAGGCAAGAGTTCTTTTGAAGCAAATCCACAATCACAAGCGCCATTAAGAAACCATTTTAAAACTCAATCAAGGTACTTTATAAATCACTTTAAAAAAGATTTCGTACCTCGATAGTTTGTTTGCTCCCCCTCAATATGTGCTTCGAGATTCGAAAGCGTTTAGCACATATGAGAGAGCAGCCTGCACAATTAAATCAAAACGATCACCTTTTATCAAATTTCATTATTAAATCACAAATTCTCCCCCGATCAAAAATATCAAACCCTTTGAGATTTTGGATCCCAAGTGATTTAATAGGTTTAGAAAACATGGGAGAATATGTGGCCTGGTTTAAATACTCATCATGTTTTGGATAAATCCTCCTCCTCAACATGTGCATTGTGTATGAAATCGTTTGGCACATGGAGGCAGGAGTGCCTTTAAAGGACTAAAACCAATTCCATTTAAACAGATAAGAGATATAACTCACGATCTCTACCCCGATAAAAATTTCAAACCTTTTGAGATTTGTGATCCCAATTGATTTAAATCATTTAAAACATTTTGGGGAAAGACGTGGCTTGATTTAACTTTGAAAAATGACAGACAAGGACCATTTTAAGATATTAAAGATTGTTAGTGTCAGGTATGACATAACATTTCATTTTGAAAGATCTTGATTCTAAAGAAAATCATACCATGACATAACATTAAAATCTTTAGATCACCACTTAATTATTGTACAAAACGGAACTTTTGTGAAGAAATATCGTTTGAAAATATTTTATTTTAAATCACTCTCCCCCTCAATCCATGACAGAAGTCAATAATTGAGTGACTTAGGTTTTGATAAAAAGAAGTCCGGTGATTTTCAAAATTTAGTTCAATTTATTTTCAAAACAATATATTTCCATTTTCAAAACAATTTAATCAAATTTTTAGAAAATGTTTAAAAAATGGTATCCTGCACAAAGATACATTAGTGGTTGAGAAGCTTCCGTTGTTGTTGCTGTAGGGTTTGGAAGAAAAACCATCTGCTGATGCAATGAGACTTCTTCTTACGTTGCATTTTGAATGCCAACTGAGGTTAAATTAAGCTCCGTTTCTTCAATCACTTAGAAGAAAACCATCTCGCGATGCAGTGAGACCTCTTACGTTGCATTTATGCCAACTCTCCATAGAAGTCCAATTAAGCTCTGTTTCTTCATTTGTCAACCAAAGATATAGTTACCCTTTCCTTTCGGCATCCAATCATCTTCAATTGTGGAATCCGGATCGGGAACATTCTTTTATACCAAAATACCTGCATACGTTAGTGAACACACATACAAATATATGGTGGTCGACATCACCTAAACAACAATCGACTAATAAAAGTCAATGCAACATATCAATCAGATCATATAAATGTATGGGAATAATGTGTTCATCAAACTCTAATCATCTAATCCTAGCAATCATATCCTAGGCACCTAGTCCTTCAACATAGGTTAACATCATTTTTAATTAAGCATATTAGGATAATTAAGAAAGCCCGTTAGATGATGTAGATTTGAAAAACATTATCCCCCTCAATCCATGACTCATTTTATGAAAAGTTTAAAAGCGCTGAAGTAATTGATTGAGTTTTCAATTTAACAAAAACTCTGAATCTGATTGTTTTTAAAGCAACTCATTTTCTACCATTTAAGAGAACAACAAATATTTTTCTGAAGAATTTTTTGACGGAAAAACATTTGTGTAGGAACAGCAGTCTTTTAGACGACATGCTTTCCTTGTTTAGTTTTAGGATAAGTGCATGAAATATTTTGGAAAAAGTTCAAGTGCAAGCACTTTCCTTTCTTTAAAAGAGCGGGTTGCTATCAGAAATAATAGCAAACCATGGTTTAAGCGCGGGTCACAGTCTGACGTAACTGCAAGCCATTGTTTGTGACATGTTTTGAAAAGAATATTTACACCTCCTGCTCGAACTTCATCTATGGTCCCGTGCCATTATTGAATGACATTTCTAAGACCGTAGATGTTATCGATACTAGAAGACATGTCAAGAGAAAATGTATTTTTGGTATTTTTTGAAATTTTCTGATTTTTATGAATTTTTTGAAGGTTTTATAATTTTCTATTTTCTTTTTATTGGTTTTATATTTTTGTATTTGGTTTTTGAAAAATATTTACAAGGATAGAATAGATGATATAGTTAAAGAAGATGATGATACGAGTACCGAGATAAGGATATCGAACAGCCCCGTTGTAGAAGATAGAAGTCATCATCCCTAAAAATTTCACCACCAAAGCTTCCAAGACTCTTGAACCGAAGAGAGAAATTGAGCCACTTGAAAGTGAGACTTTGGCAGCTTCCCCCCAAACCGAAAATCCATGTGATGAGCAGATTCGAAGCTCTATTTCAAGCTTTCCTTAGCCAGGTGCACAGAGAAGCACACCATTATCATAAATCCCGCTGCTCCATTTAAGAACAATAATCGAGGTTCTCCGTTCGGGGTTATATCATCAACAAGAATAGCAACGCATCATCCCACTCATAAATAATCTTCTCAAATTTCATAACCATCAATTCAAGCAATCCATTCCAAAAGGTGTCAAGAGATCACTTCCCCACATAGTTGAATTGATGCAGCCTCTTTGTATGAAGCTCAAGAACTCTCCCAAATACACATCATGAGGGGAATGAAAACACCTTCCCATGTTCACATTTTTCTTCCCGAATGATCGTGTATGAAGCTCAAGAACCCGAAGTACACCAATACCCAAGAGCTCTTCCGAATACACATCATGAGGGGAATGAAAACACCTCCCCATGTTCACATTTTTTTCCCCTGATGATCGTGTATGAAGCTCAAGTATCCGAAGTATACCAATACCCAAGGAAGGAATAACTGATAACATTGAAGAAGCCAGCCAAGTCATCGATTATCTCTGCGGATGACAATCTCTGGATGTCAACTCCAAATAAGTGATTATATCTCTCAATCACGATTAAGCCCTCAAGTGAAACAAATGAGCCCAATGTACACAATTCTCTCTCCTCTGATGATTGTGATAACATCGAGATCATCATGCACTTGTGTACCTCTTTTATCTTCAGAAACTAACACTTCCATCTCTTCCCCCACATCGTTGGAATAATAACACAAAAAGCCTTGATGAGTAAAACCTTGAGTTTCTTTGCGGTCATGACATTTGTTTTCCCGGGATATCTTCAATCACTTAGAAGTATTAAGCTCACAAGTTTACTCGCCATGAGTCAAACCTTGAGTTTCTCTGCGGTAATAACATTTGTCTTCCCGGGATATCTTCAGTTACTTAGAAGTATTAAGTTCATCAAGTTTACTCGATTTGTGCTTAGATGTGTGTCTCCTTGCCCCTTTCTAGTTTTGATACTCGAATCAAAGAACAAATATAAGCCCAAATACTTGAAATCTTTATGAGAAGAACACATGAACTCTTTTGAGAATCAAATTGCTGAAGACTCTCTCTGACTATTTTTATCAACCCTTATGTAGACAATTTGAAGTGATCACTGATGAAGAAAACCCGATATACCATACTTGAAACTAAAGTCAACTTCCCCACATTTGTATCTTAAGCTTGCACCCAATGATGGAAGAACGGTGTCGAGAATTTATGCTTCAAGCAAATCTCTAAGTACTCACTACCCAAACAAAGTATGAGACATTAACACCTCTTGCGATTATCCACACCGTCATATGCGTGTGACACCGAGTAAAACAAAGTAACTCCTAATAGTGATAGTTAACCGGGTCTTCAACCATCCACCTCGACTGCTGGTAACTAGATAAGCCAAGTCTTCAACTCAAATTTTTAAGCCCGAGCAAGTTATTAAATAAGAACACGCCTTTGTGAAAATCAACTTCAATCTCAAATAAGTGATAGATGATTAACTCCGAAGTAATCAACTTGTGTCATATGTCCAACACGTGAATAAATGTACAACCGGATGTACATTGACCCACTTAATGAACCGGACAAATGATTCTCAACATCAATTCCATCTTCCTAAAGATATACATATAGATACCGATCCGAAGATTCACCAATCATGTCTTCGAGCGGATGAGGTAGTCATTTTCCTTAATGTTCATGTGGTTGATTTACAGAGTGCACAATAATCCGCGAAGATTTGGTAAAGGAATACCAAAGAGCGGATCATTTTTCATGAACAATAATCCGTGAAGATTTGGCAAAGGAATACCAAAGAGCGGATTATTATTCAATAGTGCAACTGTAATATTATAATAGTCAATATCAACATCTCGAGGAGTCACTGCTAAAGAATATGAGCAAGTCTAATTGGGGATTGAATCTGACTTATAACTCTCTCCCAATTAGTGCTCTTCCCAAAACCGACAATCTGTTTGATAAATTCCCAGATTAAGAAGAAGTCTTTAGATCATTAAATGCAACTCGTCTTTAGTCTTCTAACATGTAGCAGAAAATGTAGAACAGACTGTAGACTCGACCTTCTTCAAGATTGTGCAGTTGGGGAATAGATAGTTAACATCTTCAACTCACACCAAAAAGCATCCCACCAAAAAGCATCCCAATTAACTTACATCTTGCAAATCCCCTTAACTAAAATCCCTCCCAATCAAACAAGAACAGAAAGATATTCATCAAGGAAATCAACAATCAGGCAGCAACGAACACACAAGATGGTAACACCAAACTACCAATCACATCAAACAAGAACAGAGAGATTGTTTGGAATCATCATGTTGATGTATACGTGAAGCATTAACCGGAAGCACTTTGTCGATAAACTCATCAATCCGAGTGAAGATGTCAACCAATGGCTCTTAGAAGAGAAAAACTCCATGTGAAGATGGCCCGATAAGAAGAAGCTCGGTTCTTACATGAGTTTAGAGCCGTATGACCATTTATATTCTCAAATATCAATAAACAATGCAAAAAATTCACACTTCTTCTCCTCCTCAAGAATTGCATACGGAGATGCCATTCTTGACTAAATAAGTGAACTCATCCAAAAGTATTCTATTCACACTTCTCCCCCGCAAAATTAGCACATGATGTCGCCATCGTCATTATAGTTGAGCAAGTGGAATAAGAAAAAACAATCAATGGTAGCCCGGTTCACTTGATGACTGAAGCGCATGGAAAAAGTATGAAGCATGTTGATGAGAATGGTCATTAGTGAGAAGATTTCTCTTCTTCAGAAGATAAAACGCACTGAAGCGTACACTTTTCTTTCTTTAGAGTACGAGGCATGAACTGTTGTGTTCATACGTCATAAGAAGATTTCTCTTCTTTTGAAGATAAAACCCACTGAAACGTACACTTTTCTTTTCTTTAGAGTACGAGGCTTGAACTGTAGATGTTCAAACGTCATAAATCTCTCTCTTTTCAACCTCTCTTGGCAAACTTATAATCAACCCCATTATCATTCAGTAGGCTCTTTGTTGTGACAACTGATGGAGAAAACCCAATATGATGAATTTGACCTTGAAGTAAACTAACCCGAACTCGTGACTTAAACTTGCACAAATGTAACAAAGAGCGGTGCCGAGACTTCATCCTCCATTGAATCTCTAAGTACTCTATACTCATCATCCAACCAACCATCAAGTATAAGACGTACATCACCTCTTAAAAATCCACAATTCAATGTGACACTGAGCACTACAACGTAACTCCTTAAAGTGATAGTTATTTTGTGGTGGTAAGAGCCCAATTCCCCCAAGTGGTAAAAGAAAAGGTAAAAGTCACCCAACAACAACTAGATTTCCAAGTCTTCGTTTTTGATAATAAGCTCGAACAAGGATCTTGAAGAATCTTCATCCAACCATCCCCGATACCTTCAGATACTAAGTACACTCGCCCGTGACATTTCACTTCAACCTCAAATAAATAATATTGAATTAACCCCGTTGTCACATCTTCTAGTTAAAAGCTCAACTCTAGCCTCCTTTGACGTTTTAAGTGAACTCTGATAATGGTTTCATCCCGACCATGGTTAAAAGCACATAACCCCGTAAAACCATGTAATACCCAAGCTGCCATGATGAATATCCAAATACACATCCAATTTATGAAGTACACCCTTTTATCCTTTCTTCGAAGCAGAACCCGTAGCACCAGCATCAGATAAGATCCCGAAATACGCTTTCCTTTCTCCAGGATGGTTCCGTCAGTACGGGATTTTACAACTCTATGGTTTAAACCGAGAAATAATTTCTTTCGCGGGATTTTACAAAACCAAGAATAAACCGTAAGATAGATCCGGAAATGCACTTTACAATTACCAGGATATTTCCATTTTCACGGGATTTTACAAGTCTATGATTTAAACCGAGAAATAGATTCTTTCGCGGGATTTTACAAAATCAAGACAAAACCATAAACAATGTCAGCTTGAATGTGTTATAACAACTTTGGTTTCGGTGAATATCTGTTTTAGGGGAACATGCTGCGGTTCATTAAAGGTTCATTATCCAAAATCAGCAAAATCATCAACCATCTAATAAGCAATTTGGTAAACACATCATTCACGCTTTATGTCGGCTATTGTAGTGACCACATGGGGAAGTAAACCCGATATACCAAATTTGATCATGAAGTAGAAATCCCCAGATTTGTTACTTAAACTTGTACTTATCCTCGTGAAAAAGAAACGGTGTACCCAATGTACAAAACCTCTTGAGATTCTCAACTGAGTGAGACACCGAAGTGATAATTACGTTGTGGGTTAAGCAAGAAGAAATGACAAGCGTAATTAAATAGTCAAGTCTTTATCACCCTCAATAAACGCCCAAACAAGTCATCTTCGCGGAAGGGTAGAAAGAAAGAAGACAAAAATAAGTAACCGCGCCCGGAAAACCTCACTTCAAATTCAAATAAGAAATACCAAACAAACAACCCCGAAGTCCACTTTGTTCACATATCAATTCAAGCCGTGACATAATATTTACCGTGAAGCTGTATACGCCATAGTACCAAACCTAAAAACCTATAGAATCTCATCATCATCAAATCTAATCATCATATCACATAAATACAAATATCATCGTCAATTAACATGATCATCAAATCTCATCACTGACATGCAAATCGCAGCCCAAGAGCATTCGATGAATAAGATTAATTAATCATCCCAAATTGAAGCTCACATCACCAAATAATTATAATCAGCCCATGAATAAAATACCACTTGAAACCTGATCCATATCCGTGTCATAAACCAGCAAGATCCAAAAACAAATCAAAAAACCCGGTCTACATACTTACCCAATCTCATTCAATTTTGCACATGACGACACTATCCATTCCGATTAAAATCTTTATACTTGAGATTGGTCCAATGTTTAAGAAATTATATCACGTGATTTCATAGATATTAAGTTGTGAGAGTCAACTCATTATCGTGATATAATACTGTGATCGTCACACGCTTGAAAATAATTATACACCTACAAAATTACATTGGCCCAAGAATATTAAGAAATTTCAATGGCCCAAGTATATTACCTGATCCCAACTTAGAGTTTTGGTCTATTATCAATCCGTACCAGGCCCATGAAAATCATAATACTCGTTCCAACTTGATGCCCTAATAACCGGGTGTATAAAAGAGTTACTAATACCCACAAAGACCCTAATAAACCGTAACACACACAAACCCTAGCACATATTCAGTCCGCCCCCATTTCATCTTACATCTCTCACATCACAAACCCAGCTTTCAAACCCATAAACTCTTACCAGAAATCTCAGCCCCCATTTTTCAATCATATATCCGAACAAACAAACAAAAAAAATTCGAATCACATCCTAAGAATCACTAAACTTCTTAATATCAAACGTCAATCAACCTTGCATAGACACCCTTGACGTTAAAGATACACAAGTCTCGCCACAGGGATGGCACGAGCACGACATCACGCCCAGTGGTTGGAGTGATGTACGAATCAGTTTTAATAAGCTTGAAATGATTCAGGTAGGTTTAACTTTTGTTGTTCATTCATGAATTAGAACCATATACGAACCAATGAAAGTGATATTACATAATTGTTATACTCCTTTCATTAAATCATAAATGTCACAGTGGATTAATGATGAAAAAATTCGTGAAAGGACCTTCAAGGTCAGATTTTTCAATGATTATTCACGAATATGATCTGAGATTCAATTGACAATTGTTTCGTTATGTGTTGCTGAGTTTATGAGCGAACCAAAGAGGGTTCATAACAGCCTTGTTATGGAACCAACTTTAATGGAGTTCGAATAGTTATAAGGATCAGTGATGAACTTGGTTAAACAACAAACAACAATCTTTAAAGGATTAGATGAAAAGTAAAACCAAGTCTGAGATCTTTAGTTTTGTTATGAGTCTTGTTTGAGTCTTGTTGGTTTTGAGGCTTTTATTTGGTGTTTGGTTTTTGAAATGAACTGATGATGGTAAAGTTACCTAAAGTAGCTTGATGTTTTGGCGTTTGGTTTTAATGGTCATGTAAAGTTTAACTCATCTCATATTCATCCTTTCTGTCTTGTCAAGTCATTAGTCAACTCACATTACTCCCAACTCGCTTGACCCAACTCGCACCAGCAGCATATTGCTCAAAAGCAAGTGCACCACAACCATATGCGAGTTAAGTAACTCGCATTGTAACTGACCAGAAACCCAACTCGCTTTTGACCATACCAACACGCATTTGACCTGACCAACTCCCATAGTTTGAAAGATTAGACAACTCGCATAATGGTCATTGTATCTGGACATTATGACAGCAACTCACATTGACATTACTAAGCAACTCGCTAAAGAGCAAGTGCAACACGCATCATACAAACTCGTATTGTCCAAGGACAACTCGCATTCAATAATGCGAGTCCACAACACGCATCCAAGAACAGATTACAACTCGCTTAGATGAAAGATAGCAATATTTGACCATTTTATCACAAAAGCCAGAAAGCTGAGTACAAGATATTCAGTAGACCAATGTTAGACCATTAGGAAAAGAGTTTGGACGACTTGAAAGACCAAAAACTGATGCAAGCATTTTGACCATATCACGAAACCAGAAAAATGACAACCAAACCATAAAACATTAAGTCAAGTAACAGAGAATAGCATAATACAATCGAAACTGTTTTGACCAAAAGACATAACACCAAAAAGCATGTAAAAAGTCATTAAAAAATAGGTTCAATCAACATATAAAATCAGTTTAGACCATAATCATACTCGACTATCATAAACAACCCATCAAAGCATCGTCAAACCGCCTACAAAACCACTTCAAAAACCATGCAAGTCATCAAAACAACACAACCTAGGCTCTGATGCCAATTGTTAGGATCCAATATTTATGTTGTTTGATGATTCGGGTGGTCTAGGATTGTGATTAAATAAGAAATCCATTTTAGAGAGATGAAGAGAGTTGAGAGGAGGTTCCTTGAAGAGAGTTGCTTAAACAAATGAAAGGTTAGATTCAAAGAAGCCACACCCATTCCATGGATGGAAGGGGTATTTATAGTTATGGAAAACACGACCTCCTATCGACTTGTGGATAAGGGATACAGTGGGTAAAGACCCATCCTTCCTCCACGATGTTACACAAAACTAAACTACGCTACAAACTAACTAATAAACTACTAAGTAACGTAAATAACGACTAGTCTGCGAGCTAACTTATGCTAGATAATATTTGGGGTGACCGACTCTTCACTATGGAATTTTCTAATTCCTAACAAAACTCATATCGGCACAAGTATCAAACAGTATGGAATCATAGCGATTATTGAGAAGGAACGTACCCGTAACTATGTTAGGGTCCTCACCAGCTTCCTTCCCAATAGCATACACACGCGCTGTTCCCATGTCTCTTTGCTGATTCCTAGTGCCCTGATTTCCCTGGTTCCCTACAACCTCTCACTTCACAGGGTTTAAGCCATTACTTCCCACACCTCGGTTAACAAATCCTCCTCAATTACCGGGGTTTCCCTTCATCCACGGCTCTCGGAACTCATTCTTATAGTGCCCTTTCTTTCCACATCCAAAACAGGTGACAGTGGCCTTCCAGTCCGCTCCTTGCGTAGTTTGAGCCGCAGCAAGTGGACGGGACCTACAGTCTTTGGCCACGTGTCCTACCTTAGAGCAATTCCTACACACTATTAAGCATGGTCCATGGTGGTGTCGATTGCAACGACCACACAAGGGCTTGCTACCTTCATAACCCTTCTTTTCTTCATTTCCTATGGCAAACACCCTGGCTGTCTCTTGCCATTTGTTGCCATCCCCTTTAACAACTTCATTCCTCTTCATCTTATCACCCTTATCATTCTTACCCTTGTCTACTCCATCTAACACATAAGAGTCCATCAATTTCTTCGTAATTTGCACTAGATCTGCTGGTTACGGCGTAACCTTATAAGTGGTTACGCCATATCTTCAATATTGCTTGGTTACGCCGGAGTTGATGAAATAGTTACGACGTAGTTATCAGCGGCGTGGAACCTCATTTGACCTAATATAGTTACGTCGTAGTCTTTGGGGAGAGTTACGCCGTAACCTTCTGATGAGTTGGTTTTCTGAGTCACGCTTTAGTTACAGTGTAATGTGAGAGATGAGTTACGCCGTAACTTCTTCAAAGACAACATACTATGATAAATCTCACATTACGCCGTAACTAAAGCGTGACTCAGAAAACCAACTCATCAGAAGATTACGGCGTAACTCCCCCTAAAGACTACGACCTAACTTATTAGGTCAAATGAGGTTCCACGCCGCTGATAACTACGCCGTAACTATTCCATCAACTACGGCGTAACCAATTAATATTGAAGATACGTCGTAACCACTTATAAGGTTACGCCGTAACCAGCAGATCTAGTGCAAATTACGAAGAAATTGAAGATTACGGCGTAACTATTATATTAGTTACGCCGTAACCCAGATCTGGCCTATAAATATGTGGGAATCACTCCTAAACCATTTCTCAAGTGTAAGTAATCAATATGTAATAGTTAGCTTAATTAAGGCTTTTATGTTAGTAATTAAGGCGAGGCTCATGTAGAAAGCTCATGAGCCTATGCAAAAGCCCAGTAAGAAAAGGAAGGGACTAGATGTGTTGCCCTAGCTCCCTTCCCCTATAAATAGTCTTGTAACTCTCATTTGAGAGTTGGTTGCTGACTTCTCATTATATCCTACGCATAAAATTTCATATTCTATCGTGTATATTGTGTTTAGTGTTCATCCGATCCCTTCTCTTCTCATTTCTTATACTTTGAAGCTTGTGTTACAACATGGGAACCTAATAGTGGTATCATTCGCCATATAGTTGGGTGAAACACTTTGTGTTTTTGAAGTTTTATAACTATACGCGTGAGTTTTTGCGCTTAACCTTTTTCAAACGTTCAAAAAACTTAATTTTTTCACTTTAAAACTCAAGATTATTGTACTTTAAAGGTTATTTGGTGATAAAGTTTAAGTTTTTGGCAAAAAATTTGAAACTTTACGTGTATTTCATTGTTTTTGAGCTTGGTTTCATTCGTGTAGTCATTTCTACGCGTAAGGTGAATAAGTGTTTTGGATCATCAAGTTTCATACTTTTGTGTTATTTTGGTGATATTGAAGCATTTTTATCATAAAAATCTGGTTTCGAAACACTTTTGGGCAGCAAATTCAGTTTTGGCAAAGTTTGGTTAATCCTACGCATAGCCAAACCCTAGCTGTTACGCGTAAGCTTCTCAACGTCTAATCTTCAGTGTTATTGGTTTACTCAGTGTTTTCTTGCTTGGATAAGCCTGAAAACACTTCGACTTTGGATATCTTTTACACTGGAATAAGTGTAAAGGATCTTTGGGCAAAACCCTAGTTTTTACGCATAAGCTAGTTCTTACGCGTAGAATTCTTTACGCCTAAGCTTATTCTTACGCCTAAGCTTGTCTTACGCATAAGCTAATCTTACACATAAGTATTCTACTACTAAGCCTCTAGTTTTACGCTTAAGCTAAGTTTTTCCTCAACTATTACGCGTAAGCTATTCCTACGCGTAAGCTATTCTTACGCGTAAGTTGGTGTTTTTACGCATAAGGTATTTTCTTTGCATAAGCTGGTTTTCTACGCATAAGGACACTTCATCAACAAAGTTTCATTCGACTACAAAGATCCATCATCAACACAAGTTTCAAGATGTCTCAACCACCATACTCTAGCTACTTTCCTTATATGTATCCTCAACAACAACAACAACAACAACAACAACAACAACAACAACAACAACAACAACAACAACAACAACAACTCCAACAACAACAACAACTCTATCAACAACAACATCAATTTCAACAACAATTTTCTCAAGGAGCAATTCCACCTCAAATGATTCAACCACCACCTAGTCTACAAGTACAACCTTACACAAACTTTCAAAATCAGCATCCATCCAAGTATGCTATGAAGGAACCGTCTTGGTTTGCAAAGATGTGTGAAGCTTTAAGTAGCCAACAATCCATTCATGATGCTGGATCACTTGATAGACCTCCAATGCTCACTCCCAGAAACTACGATCAATGGGTGATAAGGTTCTTTAGGTTTTGTGATCTAAAGAAGCCACATGGAAAGTTCTTGAAGATGGTCATCCTTGAAATGAACTGATGATGGTAAAGTTACCTAAAGTAGCTTGATGTTTTGGCGTTTGGTTTTAATGGTCATGTAAAGTTTAACTCATCTCATATTCATCCTTTCTGTCTTGTCAAGTCATGAGTCAACTCACATTACTCCCAACTCGCTTGACCCAACTCGCACCAGCAGCATCTTGCTCAAAAGCAAGTGCACCACAACCATATGCGAGTTAAGTAACTCGCATTGTAACTGACCAGAAACCCAACTCGCTTTTGACCATTCCAACACGCATTTGACCTGACCAACTCGCATAGTTTGAAAGATTAGACAACTCGCATAATGGTCATTGTATCTGGACATTATGACAAAGAACTCACATTGACATTACTAAGCAACTCGCTAAAGAGCAAGTGCAACACGCATCATACAAACTCGTATTGTCCAAGGACAACTCGCATTCAATAATGCGAGTCCACAACACGCATCCAAGAACAGATTACAACTCGCTTAGATGAAAGATAGCAATATTTGACCATTTTATCACAAAAGCCAGAAAGCTGAGTACAAGATATTCAGTAGACCAATGTTAGACCATTAGGAAAAGAGTTTGGACGACCAGAAAGACCAAAAACTGATGCAAGCATTTTGACCATATCACGAAACCAGAAAAATGACAACCAAACCATAAAACATTAAGTCAAGTAACAGAGAATAGCATAATACAATCGAAACTGTTTTGACCAAAAGACATAACACCAAAAATCATGTAAAAAGTCATTAAAAAACAGGTTCAATCAACATATAAAATCAGTTTAGACCATAATCATACTCGACTATCATAAACAACCCATCAAAGCATCGTCAAACCGCTTACAAAACCACTTCAAAAACCATGCAAGTCATCAAAACAACACAACCTAGGCTCTGATGCCAATTGTTAGGATCCAATATTTATGTTGTTTGATGATTCGGGTGGTCTAGGATTGTGATTAAATAAGAAATCCATTTTAGAGAGATGAAGAGAGTTGAGAGGAGGTTCCTTGAAGAGAGTTGCTTAAACAAATGAAAGGTTAGATTCAAAGAAGCCACACCCATTCCATGGATGGAAGGGGTATTTATAGTTATGGAAAACACGACCTCCTATCGACTTGTGGATAAGGGATACAGTGGGTAAAGACCCATCCTTCCTCCACGATGTTACACAAAACTAAACTACGCTACAAACTAACTAATAAACTACTAAGTAACGTAAATAACGACTAGTCTATGAGCTAACTTATGCTAGATAATATTTGGGGTGACCGACTCTTCACTATGGAATTTTCTAATTCCTAACAAAACTCATATCGGCACAAGTATCAAACAGTATGGAATCATAGCGATTATTGAGAAGGAACGTACCCGTAACTATGTTAGGGTCCTCACCAGCTTCCTTCCCAATAGCATACACACGCGCTGTTCCCATGTCTCTTTGCTGATTCCTAGTGCCCTGATTTCCCTGGTTCCCTACAACCTCTCACTTCACAGGGTTTAAGCCATTACTTCCCACACCTCGGTTAACAAATCCTCCTCAATTACCGGGGTTTCCCTTCATCCACGGCTCTCGGAACTCATTCTTATAGTGCCCTTTCTTTCCACATCCAAAACAAGTGACAGTGGCCTTCCAGTCCGCTCCTTGCGTAGTTTGAGCCGCAGCAAGTGGACGGACCTACGTCTTTGGCCACGGTCCTACCTTAGAGCAATTCGTACACACTATTAAGCATGGTCCATGGTGGTGTCGATTGCAACGACCACACAAGGGCTTGCTACCTTCATAACCCTTCTTTTCTCCATTTCCCATGGCAAACACCCTGGCTGTCTCTTGCCATTTGTTGCCATCCCCTTTAACAACTTCATTCCTCTTCATCTTATCACCCTTATCATTCTTACCCTTGTCTACTCCATCTAACACATAAGAGTCCATCATTTTTCGTATTTGCACTAGATTTGCTGGTTACGGCGTAACCTTATAAGTGGTTACGCCATATCTTCAATATTGCTTGGTTACGCCGGAGTTGATGAAATAGTTACGACGTAGATATCAGCGGGTGGAACCTCATTTGACCTAATATGTTACGTCGTAGTCTTGGGGAGAGTTACGCCGCAATTCTCGATGAGTTGGTTTTCTGAGTCACGCTTTAGTTACAGTGTAATGTGAGAGATGAGTTACGCCGTAACTTCTTCAAAGACAACATACTATGATAAATCTCACATTACGCCGTAACTAAAGCGTGACTCAGAAAACCAACTCATCGAAGATTACGGCGAACTCCCCTAAAGACTACGACCTAACTTATTAGGTCAAATGAGGTTCCACGCCGCTGATAACTACGCCGTAACTATTTCACCAACTACGGCGTAACCAAGTAATATTGAAGATACGTCAGAAACCACTTATAAGGTTACGCCAACAGCAGATCTAGTGCAAATTACGTTAGGAAATTGAAGATTACGGCGTAACTATTATATTAGTTACCAACCCGATCTGCCTATAAATATGTGGGAATCACTCCTAAACCATTTCTCAAGTGTAAGTAATCAATATGTAATAGTTAGCTTAATTAAGGCTTTTATGTTAGTATTAAAGGCAGGCTCATGTAGAAAGCTCATGAGCCTATGCAAAAGCCCAGTAAGAAAAGGAAGGGACTAGATGTGTTGCCCTAGCTCCCTTCCCCTATAAATAGTCTTGTAACTCTCATTTGAGAGTTGGTTGCTGACTTCTCATTATATCCTACGCATAAAATTTCATATTCTATCGTGTATATTGTGTTTAGTGTTCATCCGATCCCTTCTCTTCTCATTTCTTATACTTTGAAGCTTGTGTTACAACATGGGAACCTAATAGTGGTATCATTCGCCATATAGTTGGGTGAAACACTTTGTGTTTTTGAAGTTTTATAACTATACGCGTGAGTTTTTGCGCTTAACCTTTTTCAAACGTTCAAAAACTTAATTTTTTCACTTTAAAACTCAAGATTATTGTACTTTAAAGGTTATTTGGTGATAAAGTTTAAGTTTTTGGCAAAAAATTTGAAACTTTACGTGTATTTCATTGTTTTTGAGCTTGGTTTCATTCGTGTAGTCATTTCTACGCGTAAGGTGAATAAGTGTTTTGGATCATCAAGTTTCATACTTTTGTGTTATTTTGGTGATATTGAAGCATTTTTATCATAAAAATCTGGTTTCGAAACACTTTTGGGCAGCAAATTCAGTTTTGGCAAAGTTTGGTTAATCCTACGCATAGCTAAACCCTAGCTGTTACGCGTAAGCTTCTCAACGTCTAATCTTCAGTGTTATTGGTTTACTCAGTGTTTTCTTGCTTGGATAAGCCTGAAAACACTTCGACTTTGGATATCTTTTACACTGGAATAAGTGTAAAGGATCTTTGGGCAAAACCCTAGTTTTTACGCATAAGCTTGTTCTTACGCCAGAGAATTCTTTACGTCTAAGCTTATTCTTACGCCTAAGCTTGTCTTACGATAAGCTAATCTTACGCATAAGTATTCTACTACTAAGCCTCTAGTTTTACGCTTAAGCTAAGTTTTTCCTCAACTATTACGCCGTAGCTATTCCTACGCCAGTAAGTTATTCTTACGCCAGAAGTTGGTGTTTTTACGCATAAGGTATTTTCTTTGCATAAGCTGGTTTTCTACGCATAAGGACACTTCATCAACAAAGTTTCATTCGACTACAAAGATCTATCATCAACACAAGTTTCAAGATGTCTCAACCACCATACTCTAGCTACTTTCCTCATATGTATCCTCAACAACAACAACAACAACAACAACAACAACAACAACAACAACAACAACAACTCCAACAACAACAACAACTCTATCAACAACAACATCAATTTCAACAACAATTTTCTCAAGGAGCAATTCCACCTCAAATGATTCAACCACCACCTAGTCTACAAGTACAACCTTACACAAACTTTCAAAATCAGCATCCATCCAAGTATGCTATGAAGGAACCGTCTTGGTTTGCAAAGATGTGTGAAGCTTTAAGTAGCCAACAATCCATTCATGATGCTGGATCACTTGATAGACCTCCAATGCTCACTCCCAGAAACTACGATCAATGGGTGATAAGGTTCTTTAGGTTTTGTGATCTAAAGAAGCCACATGGAAAGTTCTTGAAGATGGTCATCCTTGAAGGTCCATTTCAGATGCCTACTGTCACTGTTATCACGAGATCCGACGCCCAATCCACCAAGAGATGATATCACCAAAATTGTCCGGTATTGATCAACTTACTCATGATCAACTTCTTCACTTAGAAGTCGATGAAATTGCTATGCAATATATCCTTTTGGGATTACCCAATCCGATACTCTGTAGTGTTGATGCTCAAGATCTGCTAAAGCAATGTGGGAGCACATTCATCTTCTTATGGAAGGCACTGAACTCAATCAAGAAGACATGAAATCTAAAATCTACTTAGCCTATGAACACTTCATGATTGATCCAGGGGAGATATTAGAGTCATATCATCATCGATTTTCAGATATCATCAATGAATTGGAAAAACATAACATCATTATGCCAAGAATTGCAGTCAACACTAAGTTCCTCAATAGTCTTGGTCCTGATTGGGAAAAGTATGTTATCTTCATCCGTCAAGCAAAGAATCTTCATCATGCTACATACGGATTATTGTATGACTATTTGAAGCCCCACCAAAAGGAAGTTGACAGAGAAAGAGTTATTCGTGGAGCTCTTGTTTCACCTTCACTCCCGGATAATCAAACTCTTGCATTGTGGGCTCAAGCTTGTTATCCTCAATTTCCAACCTTACAAATTGTCTTCACAAATCCTCCACAACCAACTGCAACAATTACCCCATATGATCCGTCACAGCAACAATCCCAAGAAACTTAATTGGTTCCTTACAACAGCAATGATCAAGCACTTTACAGTGAATCTAATGAGGATGCTGAAGCTTTCGATGCATTGCAATAAGGGTTTGTCATGATTTCTAGAGCATTCGGTCTATACTCTAACAAATCCAACAATCGTATTCGTACCTCATCAAACACTAGGAATCAAGCTGTTGTTAACAATGGACGTGTTGAAGTTCAGAATCGTGGTAATGTTCGTCAGATGGGTAGTGGTAAAGGGTTTAATGGTAATGAAAGGAATAACATAGGTGCTCCACAACAACGAGCTCAAGTGGTTGAACAGGGAAATGCTCAGACTGGGATTAATGGTCTTCGTTGTTATAACTGTAATGAAAAGGGTCATCTGGCTAATGCATGCCCAAAGCCGAGGACAAGAGGCAGCGCTTATCACAAAGAGGCTTTACTCTTGGCTCTCAAGGATGAAGCTGGTGGAACTCTTACCAACAATGAACAGAGCTTCATGGCAAATGCAGATTCAGATGATGATATGGAGGACTTGCAGGCTAATGCAGCTGTGATGTTAATGGCAAACATGCAAGAGCTCCACATGAGTGACACAGGCCCAGTGTATGACACTGACGGCTTGTCTCAAGTACCGGATCAAACTACATTCATTACTGATCTGATATCTCCGCCAACATCTGCATCCGACAAGGGTCAGAGTGTTCAACATGAGCCATCTACATCTCATTCCGATGACAATCAAATAGATCCCGTAGTTATATTTGATGATCAAGATGACCTTACAGTTAATATTGATAATCAAGTTGACTCCGTTGTCACAATTCTCATTTTCCGGTCATTTCTCATATTCCATATTCATCATTTCATAACGGTTCATTCATGATTTTTGCATTTCACATTAAATGCGTAAATTTTATATTAAATAAACGTTATCGCGTGAGTTATTATTTTGAATATTTAATCCGTTACTTTCAAAAATGATCCCGACATATTTTTAAACTTACATTTAGTTTATAAAAACTATATTTTGACCTTACCTAGTGTTTTAAATTTATTTGGTATATAAATCGTTAAAGTTATATTATTACGAGATTTTTCTTAAAAACTACACGATAACTATTTTATCACTCAAATTTTACAAGGAATGTATTTTTACAATTTTTATGATATCATTATACTCTATTTGGATCTACTAAAAATTCCTTTTACCTAAAAACTACCATTTACCTTAACTTGAATTTATTTTACTTACACATTTTTCTTACAATTGTTACAATTATATTTCACACAATATAAGAAAGAAAAAAAAAAATATCTTTGACAAATCCCTCCCCCTTGGCCGACCAAGGGGAGGGTGGCATTAAATTAGTTGGTAAACATTTTTCAACAAGTATAAGACTTATACTTCACTTCATCTCATTCATTCATGCATCTAAATTATCAAGTCAAGAAAAGTTACTTTTTCTCTCTTTTGCTTCTCTCAAAACCGGCCACCTAAGGATCAAAGGAGGTTCATCATAAAATTTTCAAGATCAAGTTAAAAACAATCTAGATCATACTCTTGTTAAGATTTTGAAATAAAAATCTAGAGTGTTTAGGTTTAACCTTGGTTCTTTGCACCTCATCATAATACTTGTAAGCATGTTTCTTTCATTTTTCATGTTTCCTTATCATCTCATATTTATCTCTTCATTTTTGGAGCAAGCATGCATGATTTGTGTTGTTTATACCATTTTTACATGATTTTAGAGTTATGTATATATTAAGGTCATCCTATAATTATCCCCTTGGTATACTTTGGTCTTGATGATGTTTAGGAACCCATGACACTCTAAGAAGGTGTATGGTAGGATTAGATTAGTTTTGGAGTTGATTTGAAGGGATTGGAATAGGTTTGGTACGATAAAAACTATTTTCGACAAGTATAAAATATGTTCTGTCCTTGTTTTGATTTTCTGGAAAATCCGACTATAGTCACGACGTTTTGGCCTTGATATTTAGAAAATATACTTTAAAACGAATCCGTGGCCGCTTGAACGGATTAAAACGGACTTATAACGAAGGAGGAATGAATTTTTCAAGTTGACGACGAAATATATATTTTTCAGAAAATTTCAGCAACATGTTTTTGTTTATTTCGAGTCAAAAACGAGCCTTAAGCTTTACAAATTATTTCGACTTGTCAAAAATATATTAGTATACTTTGATACGAAGCTAAGGACGTATTATACGTAGAAAACGGATTTGAAACGACAAAGATATACACGTTTTCATAAACTTGCCGTAACTATTATTTTTAGAAAAACTATATTATTTTTACGAGATAAGTGTTACGGTAACTAAAATCACCATATTTAACCTCTATTATCTTTATGTTCGAGACCTTTATGACGAAAACTCCTGAACTGAAACTTCTAGAATTCGATGCAAACTTTCCAAAACCGTCGAGTTCGTTCTCTAACGTTCGACGTACACTATTTTACGACTAGTTTTTCGAAGCCATTTTTATCACTTTCATGAAATTTCCGACGACTTTATTTTACGACGAAAAGTGATAATTCCACCATAAATCATTACAAAACCATTGTAGGATGACATTTTGACGTAAATACTTGTAAAGTGATTTTTGATTGGTCAAGACGTCAAACGAGTATTTTTCGACGATAAGTATTATTTTCAAAACTCACAAATGGTATAAATATCATCCGAATTGCGTGCATAACATTACATCATGACTTATTTCATATCATATCATTCATAATAGGTCAGGCCGAGACTCACGCTACATTTCGGTGTAACCACTTTTGTCGTCACATCTGTTCATCAAGTGAGTATTCACAGACTCCCCTTTTAAATGCTTTAAATTGTTTTGGGGTGGAATGCATGATTTATACTTGAACTAAACTAACTATGTTTTATGAACTTATTGAACATTTTATGCTAGTGAGTAATCACATCCCCTTTTACCGCTTTTACTATATTTTGGGGTTGAATGCATGAACCATACTTGAATTAAATTGATCCTTACAATTGTGAACTCTTTTGACTAGAACTTGTGAACTCGAATCAAATCCTTGAACTTAATTACAAAATTATGACTTATTTGAACTTATTGAATCGTACGTGTTATGACCTTGTCCTAAAGTCTCCCTTGTTCGGAGCATCACTATAATTCTCGCCTTGTCGGTGGAGTGTTCACAATAATTCTCGCCTTGTCGGTGGAGTGTTCACAATAATTCTCGCCTAGTTGGTGGAGTGTTCTCAATATTTCTCGCCTAGGTGGTCGAGTGACAAAGGAGTCTCCCTTGTTGGAGCAGTGCATAGTCTCCCATGTTCGAGCATCCTGAATTATTATATACGTGGTGCTATATTGTGAACTATTATGACCGCTTATACTTGACTACTTGACGCACTATATTTTTGTGCAATGGGTTGTGTACACACAGCTGTGCAAGTTTTGTATGGGCGAACTTGGAACTGAGTGGATACACAATGCCTTTGCTTTGTGGACTATTTTCGTTGACCGAAAGCTTTAAATATTTCTTACGAGTTTTCTTATTTTGCTAAACGTGTTTACTCACCAACTATTTTCATAGTTGACCCGTTTTTCTCTCATGCATTTCAGGTGATCGTTAGTAAGATTTTTCTACCAGGTCTTGCATAATGAAGTTTTCACTTGTCGCTACAAGTCGTTTTGTAATAAAACTCAATATTTTGGGAACTAAACTTTGTAATATATTTGCCGATGTCGGCTAAACTGGTATTGTAATGGTGTACTCTTTCTTTTAAATATTAACTTTGGTATGTTCTATTATCTTGTGCTTATGTTCCCTTCCTCGTTACACCTCGTTTCGCTCCCGGGTGTGACAGATTGGTATCAGAGCCAAAGGTTGTAGAGAATGCCGATTTTTCAAAAATAAAAATCACAGCTATAACCAGAAAAATTTTTATTTTATTTTATTAAACATTGAACATCATCCGAGTCATCTAGTCCTATCGTTGCATCGTTAATCATAAATTATACATAGCCTGATCAACTATGTCTAATTTATGAAGAACCATGCAATGATAAGAGTGGTAGTTTTAAATCATGTTTAGTCGAGTCTTTTGAGTCGGGTCACCTGAAGTTGCATTGGTCGGGTGGGTATGCATAGCATGTTTTTACGTTCACGTCTACATTACCGCATTACCTTGTTCTATATATCTTCTCTTTCCATCTTTCGACTTGTTAGACATAGCATGTCCCCTGATCCTGTCATATTTTCGATCACTATAACACACATTACCACCGCTCTACACCTCATCTCGACTTCGCTCGAATGTCGCTTGCTCAACCCGATGTTTTGGTCCTCTGAGGATCATGGCCGCAAGAAACACACGCCAGTGAGGTAACAACAACGGCAACCCAAACAACAATGACAATCCAAACAACAACGCTGCTAGAATAGCGGATCTACTCACCCAAATTATAACACATCTCGATGCTAGACGAACCAACGCCGGAGAAGGTACTTCAAACGCTGGTCAAGGATGCAGCTACAAAACTTTCATGACATGCAAGCCAATGGAATTTCATGGTACTGAGGGTGCCATTGGACTGCTAACCTGGTTCGAGAATGTTGAGTCGAAGCTTAGTATCACGAAATGTGCTGAAGAAAATAAGGTTGAGTTCTCTGCTGGTCTACTACAGGGACGAGCTTTGACCTGGTGGAACAACCAACTGCAGATTAGAGGAAGAGGGGCAGCAAATGCGTTATCTTGGGAAGCATTTAAGAAACTACTAACTGATGAGTACTTCAGAAAAGATGAAGTGCTTGAACTGGAAGAAGAATTTTGGAACCACTTGATGGTAGGAGTAGAGATCGACAAGTACACGATCCGTTTCCACGAGTTAACTAGGATGGTTCCTCACATGGTTTCCCCTGTGGAGAAGTTGATTGACCGATATATATGGGGATTGATACCAGAAATTAGGAGGGACGTCACCTCATCAAACCCAACCACTCTGCAAGCCGCTGTGAGTATGGCGTATCGCTTTACAAATGATGTGATCAGTCCGAGAACTAACAAAAGCAAACGACAATGGACGAAAGCGACAGGAGGATCACCAGGAAACCGAGACCGTAATCAAGAAACAAGAGGCAGCGAATAACCCGAACTATGGGGCGACCACCCGGAGCGCTAAAGGATATACAGTCCACATCCTTTGTGCACTCGATGTAATTATCATCACTTAGGAGACTGCCCAAGGTGCAACAAATGTGGACAGACGGGCCACTTCACGCGAAATTGCTCAAACAGAATTGGGAATCAAGGACAGAGAAAGCATGTTACGAGTGTGGAAGTTTAGATCACCTTCGCAATACCTGTCCAAAGCTGAAAAGAACTCCCAATCAAGGAGGTAATCGTCCAAACCCGGCATTGGCAATAGAAGGTCCACCGTAACCGAACATTGAAATTCCTCCCGCACGTGGTCGAGCATTCTATCTGGGTACCGAGGAAGCCCGCAACGCTTAACGGGTACATTCTTTCGAACAACTACCTTATTTCTGTACGACATGATTTTGAGTGCATAGCTTCCTTCCAATCCTTACCACGCTCACGCATTGATTAATTTGAGACCTATTGATATCGACCTTAGTTGTTATATATATTTTGTTGATTGGATTTGATTGTGTAAGCAAATCGAATATCGAGCGAATCTTTCAAAAGACTTCATTCAAGGATGTTGATTCCTACCTTTCTAACAACTTGTTTCCTAGCTTGATCTAGTGACAGTTCTTGTTTGATGAGTTGCGAAAATCAAGCTAAGAGACAAGTTTACTCAAGTCTGTTTAGTTTAATCTCATGACAGTTCTTGTTTGATGAGTTGTGAGATTAAATTAGAATCGACTACATAAAGGTCTTTTGAGAGCTACGTTCGATATTGGGTAAGTTTACCCCATCAAATCTAATCACGGGCACGTACTTAGTTGAATGGGGAACCTGTACGCATGGGCATTGATATGATCATTTAGACTGCTCGTACGAGCATGAACTTTTAGAACTCTTGTCGAGGTTCGGACCATAGTATCGTTAATCGAATCACGAGGACGTGATTCCTCTGACATGGGAAGAATGTCACAATTCTCATTTTCCGGTCATTTCTCATATTCCATATTCATCATTTCATAACGGTTCATTCATGATTTTTGCATTTCACATTAAACGCGTAAATTTTATATTAAATAAACGTTATCGCGTGAGTTATTATTTTGAATATTTAATCCGTTACTTTCAAAAATGATCCCGACGTATTTTTAAACTTACATTTAGTTTATAAAAACTATATTTTGACCTTACCTAGTGTTTTAAATTTATTTGGTATATAAATCGTTAAAGTTATATTATTACGAGATTTTTCTTAAAAACTACACGATAACTATTTTATCACTCAAATTTTACAAGGAATGTATTTTTACAATTTTTATGATATCATTATACTCTATTTGGATCTACTAAAAATTCCTTTTACCTAAAAACTACCATTTACCTTAACTTGAATTTATTTTACTTACACATTTTTCTTACAATTGTTACAATTATATTTCACACAATATAAGAAAGAAAAAAAAAATATATCTTTGACAATCCTCCCCCTTGGCCGACCAAGGGGAGGGTGGCATTAAATTAGTTGGTAAACATTTTTCAACAAGTATAAGACTTATACTTCACTTCATCTCATTCATTCATGCATCTAAATTATCAAGTCAAGAAAAGTTACTTTTTCTCTCTTTTGCTTCTCAAAACCGCCACCTAAGGATCAAAGGAGGTTCATCATAAAATTTTCAAGATCAAGTTAAAAACAATCTAGATCATACTCTTGTTAAGATTTTGAAATAAAAATCTAGAGTGTTTAGGTTTAACCTTGGTTCCTTGCACCTCATCATAATACTTGTAAGCATGTTTCTTTCATTTTTCATGTTTCCTTATCATCTCATATTTATCTCTTCATTTTGGAGCAAGCATGCATGATTTGTGTTGTTTATACCATTTTTACATGATTTTAGAGTTATGTATATATTAAGGTCATCCTATAATTATCCCCTTGGTATACTTTTGGTCTTGATGATGTTTAGGAACCCATGACACCCTAAGAAGGTGTATGGTAGGATTAGATTAGTTTGGAGTTGATTTGAAGGGATTGGAATAGGTTTGGTACGATAAAAACTATTTTCGACAAGTATAAAATATGTTCTGTCCTTGTTTTGATTTTCTGGAAAATCCGACTATAGTCACGACGTTTTGGCCTTGATATTTAGAAAATATACTTTAAAACGAATCCGTGGCCGCTTGAACGGATTAAAACGGACTTATAACGAAGGAGGAATGAATTTTTCAAGTTGACGACGAAATATATATTTTTCAGAAAATTTCAGCAACATGTTTTTGTTTATTTCGAGTCAAAAACGAGCCTTAAGCTTTACAAATTATTTCGACTTGTCAAAAATATATTAGTATACTTTGATACGAAGCTAAGGACGTATTATACGTAGAAAACGGATTTGAAACGACAAAGATATACACGTTTTCATAAACTTGCCGTAACTATTATTTTTAGAAAAACTATATTATTTTTACGAGATAAGTGTTACGGTAACTAAAATCACCATATTTAACCTCTATTATCTTTATGTTCGAGACCTTTATGACGAAAACTCCTGAACTGAAACTTCTAGAATTCGATGCAAACTTTCCAAAACCGTCGAGTTCGTTCTCTAACGTTCGACGTACACTATTTTACGACTAGTTTTCCAAAGCCATTTTTATCACTTTCATGAAATTTCCGACGACTTTATTTTACGACGAAAAGTGATAATTCCACCATAAATCATTACAAAACCATTGTAGGATGACATTTTGACGTAAATACTTGTAAAGTGATTTTTGATTGGTCAAGACGTCAAACGAGTATTTTTCGACGATAAGTATTATTTTCAAAACTCACAAATGGTATAAATATCATCCGAATTGCGTGCATAACATTACATCATGACTTATTTCATATCATATCATTCATAATAGGTCAGTTTCGAGACTCACGCTACATTTCGGTGTAACCACTTTTGTCGTCACATCTGTTCATCAGGTGAGTATTCACAGACTCCCCTTTTTAAATGCTTTGCTTTAAATTGTTTTGGGGTGGAATGCATGATTTATACTTGAACTAAACTAACTATGTTTTATGAACTTATTGAACATTTTATGCTAGTGAGTAATCACATCCCCTTTTACCGTTTTACTATATTTTGGGGCTGAATGCATGAACCATACTTGAATTAAATTGATCCTTACAATTGTGAACTCTTTTGACTAGAACTTGTGAACTCGAATCAAATCCTTGAACTTAATTACGAAATTATGACTTATTTGAACTTATTGAATCGTACGTGTTATGACCTTGTCCTAAAGTCTCCTATGTTCGGAGCATCACTATAAAGTCTCCCTTGTTCTGAGCATCACTATAATTCTCGCCTTGTCGGTGGAGTGTTCACAATAATTCTGCGCCTGTCGGTGGAGTGTTCACAATAATTCTCGCTTGTCGGTGGAGTGTTCTCAATAATTCTCCTAAATGGTGGAGTGTTCTCAATAATTCTCGCCTAGGTGGTCGAGTGACAAAGGAGTCTCCCTTGTTGGAGCAGTGAAAAGTCTCCCATGTTCGGAGCATCCCTGAATTATTATATACGTGGTGCTATATTGTGAACTATTATGACCGCTTATACTTGACTACTTGACGCACTATATTTTTTGTGCAATGGGTTGTGTACACACAGGTTGCAAGTTTTGTATGGGCGGAACTTGGAACTGAGTGGATACACAATGCCTTTGCTTTGTGGACTATTTTCGTTGACCGAAAGCTTTAAATATTTCTTACGAGTTTTCTTATTTTGCTAAACGTGTTTACTCACCAACTATTTTCATAGTTGACCCGTTTTTCTCTCATGCATTTCAGGTGATCGTTAGTAAGCTTTTTCTACCAGGTCTTGCATAATGAAGTTTTCACTTGTCGCTACAAGTCGTTTTGTAATAAAACTCAATATTTTGGGAACTAAACTTTGTAATATATTTGCCGATGTCGGCTAAACTGGTATTGTAATGGTGTACTCTTTCTTTTAAATATTAACTTTGGTATGTTCTATTATCTTGTGCTTATGTTCCCTTCCGTTACACCTCGTGTTTCCGCCTCCGGCGAGGGTGTGACATCCGTGGTTATATTTGAGGATCTAAATAATGTTTATGTTGAGTGTCACGTTGAACAAGCTGAACCTGCGTCTAATCCAAATACTGAGCTCATGACCTTAATTCAGGACCAAAAATCTCAAATGGAAAAATGCCTTAACATCAATCAACAATTAAAGGATAAAAATGCACTGTTAACTAAGGATAATGAATGCTTAAAGTTCCAACTCAATATTTTTCAAACAAAAGAGAAACGTGAAAAAGGTTTTGAAGTCGCATTTGCTACATCATACAAAAATGAAAAATCTTTGGAAAAACAGATCTGTGATCTAGTTGCTTCCAAGAATGCTTTGTTGTCTCAAATAGAACAACTGAAATATAATCATATACAACAACTTAACTCTCTCACTTCGGAAACTCAAAAAGCCAAGTCTGAGTTGTTAACTTGTCAAAAACAAATTTGTGAATACAAAAAGCATTCAAGGAAACAAATAGGTGACTATCTTGAAGAAATTGTCGACTTACAAAAAAAAATCAAAGAGTTTCGAAATGTTGTTTATAAACATGGTGAGTCAATCACAACTATTCAAAAGTTTACTTTCAAACCAAATCCAAACGGATATGGACCGAATCTTGCTGATTACAAACCTAAGTTTTAACATAGAGCATTCAAACCAAATCCTCAAGTTTACAGTGCAGAACATAGAATTGATGATTCCATTATGACTGTTGTTGAATATAATTGCATGGAGGAATTAGATGCAAAAGACGAGAGTAGGTCAAAATTGGAAAATGTTGTTTATAACAAACCATTTAAATATTCAAAAGCCATAACTTTCGTCACACAACATGATCATTCTAACACACCTTGGGTTATCACACCTACTTCTGAGCCTTCTAATGAGGGTCCCCTTTCCAATGCTGCACAAATTAAAGGTCCTTTACCTTCACTCAGTGAAATAAAGCCATTAGCTGAACAATTTAAAGTTATAGAATATTTGAAACATTCTTATCGGACATCAAACTTTTGGAACGTGAAATTGAAATCAATTCTGAAATAAAAGTTGAACACTTTCAATCGCCTCAAGCGCGAGCACAAAGAGATATTTTTCAGAAGAGAATTTTACCTCATGTCCGAAATTTGAAAATGTGTGCAATATATTAGGAAAGGGATTTTCACAAGGAACTTGGACTTATGAAAAGAGTTTTCGAACAAACAGAAACATCGATTTCAAATACTAAACGTAAAAAGAAAATGTTGAGAAAAGATGTTGATCGACTCTTGGAAGATGTTATCTGTGATGACACCATAACATAGTGTTTGGTACGGCGTAATGAGAATAGGAATGGAAAATATCATTACAACAGAATGAAAAAATTATGTTTGTTTACAATTTTTAATTGCAATGACTTATTACATGTAATCACTCATTACATTAAAAACCATAATTTTCATTCATTAGGGGTCCCTTGTTTTTTTTTCTATTACATCTTGGAATGGAATCATAATTACATAAAAGCCCTTTATTAACTACCCACCAAACAAAAAAATATATCATCAAAGGCTATTTGAGTCTTTTTACTATCGATTTCATTCCAATATATGATAATAACCAAACATAATTATAACCGTAATGCGTCATTCCATTACTTCATTTATTTCATTACGACATTCATTCCATTCTGTCGCTACTTCATTCCATCATACCAAACAGACCCTTAATGTTGTATTACTTCATACTGTTGCATCTGCATTTGATTATATCACTGCTGATTCTGTTAATTCTGTTGAAAATGATGAGAATACTGATACTGTGTCACAAATCAAGTCTTTAAAAGTTGAAAATGAGCGATTGCTAAACGAGCTTTCAAATGCAAAACGTCGTCTTCAATGGTGTCAAAAAGATTGTCAAAATCGAGAACTCTCTTTGTAGTATGGGAATTGGTTGAAAAACCAACTGGGGTCTATGTTATTGGTCTCAAATAGATTTGGAAAAACAAGCTAGATGATGAAGGCACGATTAATTGAAATAAGTCACGTCTGGTGGCTAAGGGTTATAGACAGGAATAAGGGATTGATTACGAGGAATCATTCACACCGGTTGCTAGACTTGAGGTTGTTCGGATTTTTCTGGCATTCGCGGTTCACATGAACATCACGGTCTTTCAGATGGACGTCAAAACTGCTTTTCTAAATGGAAAACTGAAAGAAATGGTCTATGTTAGCCAGCCAAAAGGATTTGTTGATCCAGAGTTCTCTAATCATGTCTACAAACTGAACAAGGCTCTCTACGGTCTCAAACAAGCCCCTCGGGCGTGGTATCATAAGTTGTCATCCTTTCTTATATCTCATAATTTCGTCAAAGGATCGGTCGACCCAACGCTATTCATACAATATCACGGGGCACACATTTTAATCGTTCAAATTTATGTGGATGACATCATTTTTGGGTCAACACATCTAAAGTACTCAAACGCTTTTTCAAAACTTATAAAAAAACATTTTGAAATGTCCATGATGGGTGAACTTACATTCTTTCTAGGACTGCAAGTTCATCAATCACCCCATGTTATTTTCCTGAGTCAGTCCAAATATGCTCTTGAAATTTTAAACAAACATGGAATGCAAACCTGTGATACCTATGCCACACCAATGGCACATACCAAGAAACTGGACGCTGATTTGCATAGAAAATTGGTTGACCCTACCAAATACCGAAGTATTATTGGGTCTCTCACGTATCTAATAGCCAGTAGACCTGACATTGTATTTGCTGTATATCTTTGCTCCCGTTATCAGTCAAGACCAACTGAAACTCACCTCTCTGAGGCTAAAAGAATCCTCCGATACATCAAGGGAACCATTAACTTGGGAATTTGGTATCCGAAGGATTCTGGTTTTGAGCTAATAGCTTTTTCAGACGCTGATCACGCAGGTTGCTTAGATTCTTGAAAAAGTACTTCCGGTGCTCTACAATTTCTTGGTGATAAACTGGTGTCATGGCAATCGAAGAAGCAGGATTGTACATCGCTGTCCTCAACCGAAGCAGAATATGTAGCCATGTCCACGTGTTGTGCTTAAGTCATTTGGATGAGAACACAACTCAAAGACTATGGTTACGTATTTGACAGAATCCCGATGTACTGCGACAATCGAAGTGCTATTGCGATCTCGTGCAACTCTGTTCAACATTCGAAGTCTAAGCACATCGATCTTCGATATCATTTCATCAACGAGCATGTGGAAAAGGGTACCGTTGAATTATATTTTGTGGGTACTGAATATCAATTGGTAGACCTTCTCACCAAAGCCTTAGCTCCTGCTAGGTTTACTGAGTTGGTCCACCGGATTGGTATGAGGTGTTTGACTCTAGAGGAACTGGACGAACTTTTAAAACAATCTTAAAACCAGTCAAACACCAAAAACATCTTTTGTACATATTTTTCATAAACAAAATACAAAATATAGAATCTGATAAACCTAAAAAATAATCTTCTTTCTATTGTCTTTCAAACATGCCAAGTACAAAACTTCTGTCAACACTTTGTTCTATCAAACTTTTCACATTTTTCCCGAACAAGTGTTGAGGGGGAGAAAGTAAATATTTTCTGTTTCATAAAACCTTGTACTTGCATGTTAACCAAATTTGGTTGTATCTTTGATAATGGTAGACATGTTTCTTGTTTCTTAACACTCCTCAGACCCAAATTTGTAAAATTTCTCTATTTCAAAAGTTTAGGGGGAGTGTCGTCAAGTTTCTTTCCAAATATCTTGCTTTATGTAACCAAAATGGAAGTTATGGGCTGTGGATGAAAATGGGTAAGGTGGGGGAGGGGGGGGGGGCAAAGTTGTCAAAAGCTTAAACTCATTTTTACAAAACACCTTCACCTAACTTTATTATTCATTTATTTCAAAGTATTTAATACTTTCATCTACCTCATCCCACGCGTAAGAATCAATCCTCAAATCCTTGTGAAAAACTTCAAATTTGTAAGTGGTTTAAGGATCATTGTGTAATTATAAACATTGGTTTTTGATTTCATAAATATCCAACGGCTAGATTTTAAGATTGGGGTGATTTTGTGTTCCACGCGTATGCGTATGAACACGAAATCATCATTGGGTGTTTATGATGAAAATTATTGTGTCAAAACGTTTAAACATAAGTGTTATGAACATTTTCATCTTCAAAATCAACCCAGATACTTCAATTAATCACTTTTCAAATATTAGGGTTTATGCGTGGTTTTGGGGTTTTTCATTTGTGAGTGTTTCTGTGTAATTAGATAGTTGTATGATGATTGTGACTTGCTTAATTGACCTAAACACATTTGAATCATACCCAGAAACATGAATTGTGCATAATTGAGAATTAGGGTTTAAGTCTCATATGAATTAGGGATTTTTGATTCCTATGGTTTTGGATGTTAAAACTTGTTGCAATACTTTCTCATAGCCTCTAAGACAACCCATAATGAATTTGGTGCAAAATCTATGGCTAGATTCCTTAGTCGTAGAATTCAAATCCTTAGGGTTTGAGTTTTACGCATAAGCATATCTTACGCGTAACTGTCTATAACCATGATTCCATGTGAGAATGAAAATAATTGAAATATGTGTTAATGAATGTGTTATGACGAATTTATTTCAGGTTTTACACGTGAAAAATTCAGAATCAAGGTTAACCATTGGATTTCTACGCATAAGGATCACTTTACGCGTAGAATGTTATTCGTAAGAGAAATCTTACGCGTAACCTTTACGCGTAAGGTTCTACATGGGGACTACGCGTATCCTGTGAAGGATATTCGAAAACTTGAGTCTTACGCATAAGGTTCACTCTTACGAGTAAACCTTACGCATAAGCTCCAACATATGCTTACGCGTAAGCGTTATGCCAATACCTCTTTTCCTACGCGTAATATTTCTTACGCATGAGAAGAGTTCCTACGCATAAGCTGATGCCTACGCTTATGGTTATTAATGTTTACGCATAGGCTTACTTTTTACGCATAAGCCAAAACTTTAACCTTACTAATGAATTGTTACGTGTACAAACTTGTAAATAAATAAATCATAATGTCACGAAACCAAAATGTCACCAATAAGCTACAATGGTAAATATGATATATAAATGAGTGAAAATTTGGACTTTAAAATTCAAAATTAATAAACTCACGACTATTGGACAAACAAGTGACGTTGGACTCATACATTCATCAACATAACATATTCAATTATTGGACAATAAAATCAACTTTTGAATAACGTAATGTCTTTCGATATGTTGGTTCTTTTGGCTCAATATCTTTCAGATCACAACATGGACGTCGCAATGGAAAACGTTAACGCACCAAATGTTCTCACAATGGAAGATATTTTCCGTACCGGTTATCAGATGAAGATTGGAAAGAATAATCTCAAAGTAGACTTTGATAACTTCACGTGCTCTGAGTCTTCGTGTCATATTGCTGTGGATATTCTGAAGACTCATCCCTTCAAGAACAAGCTCACATGCTCTGCAACAAAGACCGGAGATCTATATTCATCAGTTTTGGCACACCATGAAGAATATCGATGGTCAAGATGCTGTTACGGTGACACTCAACAACAAACAAGTCACCATCACTATTGAAGACTTAAGAGCAATTCTCTGTCTTCCTGCCATCCAGCCTACTACTTATGTTGCTACCCCTTCTGAAGAGACTACTCTCCAATTCATGGTCAATATTGGCTATGATGAAGCTGATGGGATCATCACTAAACATTCTTCAGTTGACCTAAAGAACATCCCTTAGCCATGGAGAACTCTATACATCATGATTGCCAAATCAGTTTCTGGACGTGATAGTGGTTATGAGCATCCTAAGCTCATGGAACTAAAAGTATTTTGGGGCATGGTCAACATGATGCACATTTACTTCGCAAGTTTGATTTGGGATGACATGATGTCATATCTCAGGAAACCTGGCACCAAGATTCCCTACATCAGATACACTAAATTATTGATCCAAAGGATACTCGGGAATAATCTAGACATTCCCTTGAGACTTGATGACCCCAACCATCACTCTGAGTTGTTTGAGCCTACGCTAAACGTTGTCAGATTCAAAGACTCAACAACAAAGAAACAAGGTGCTGTATTGCCAGACTACCTTCTCACTGACGACATAAAGAATCTTCAATCATACAAAAGATATCAAGAAGCAGTAGCATCAGGCAAAGTTGGCTTCATTGATAAAAAGTCTTCCGCTGTACTAGTAAAGAAGACAAGGAGATCAGGAAGTGCTAGAAGTGCTGCAAGCACTAGGAGCACCCGAAAGTATCCAAAGAGGACTCATATCCTCAAAAGGAAAGTTCCATCGAAGGTTGCTATCCCTATTCCTAAACCAGAACCCAAACTGATGGACGAGGACTCTGAGGATACTGAAACAGATGAAGATATTGAGGAAGTTGATAGGGTTAAAGCTGAAGAACAAGCTGAGGAAGTTGATATTGAGGATATTGAGGAAGTTGATAGGATTACAGACGAAGATATCGAGCCAAAGAAGAGGCCAGGGTTAAAGCTGAAGAACAAGCTAAAGCTGAAGAAGAAGCTGGTGATTATCTTCTAGATAGTCCTGTCTATACCCAGGAACAAACTTCTGAGCCACCAAATGAGCCTGAGCCTTCTCATGACTCATCTTCGTCTGACTCATCATCTCACTCTTCACCACCACCATCCAAATACACCACCACCAGATCCGCATCCACATCTGTAAAGAAACCAACCCATACTTGGGCATCACATGCAAAGACAAAGATTGTCAAAGCTGTCAGGCAAGTTAGGAAGAAAAACGTGGTCAACAAGAAACTGAATCAACTTGCGGACAGAATCAATCTTCTTTAGAAGGTGATAAACGAGTTTTCGGATGAAAGGGAACAGATTCAACAGTTTCTAGATAGAGATATTCAAGGGGAAATGGTTAAGACGATCAGAGAATTTACTCACAAGTTTCTTCTCGACACCGTCCCTGGAGTGACAAGAGAGATGTTCACCACACAACTTTATCCAAATCTCATGCAATTTGTCAAGCAAACAATGCAATCTACTCCTGTAGCAATGCAAATCAATACAATTGAGCCTGCGGTTGTCTCTGATGCAGAATTGATTTCCAAGCTTGTTCTACAAATGTCTAAACGATCTGCAACGTTTATTTCTGACGAAGCTAAACTATTTGAGGCATTGCTGGAATATCAACTCAAAACTTCATGCAAAGCGGCAGCTGAAAGGGCTAAGCGTCCAAGAGACGATGATGATGCGGATAAGGATTCTGAGCCTAAATGTAAGAAGAAAAATGACGATTCATTAACTATGCCTCCACCACCCCAAAGGACATCCACCTCCAAAAGATCTCCACAACGTCCTCCTACTACAAACAAACCTCAGGATTTTGAATCTTCACCACCAAAGGAGAAAACTGGTGATTATTTTGAATACACCGATGGTGACGACGAAGAGATCCCTGAGCCCCAACAACAACCACCATCTTCTACATCAACGAAGCAACCAGCATCATCATCAAAGCCAAAGAAGAAAAAGTCAACTTCAGTAGTGTCATGGCTAGATGAAGACGAATCTGAAGAGAATGAATGGTTTTCAAAGCTTGTTGATGCAACCCCTCAGTTACCAAAAAGTCAAGAACTGGTAGATGGTCGAACTATGGAACATGTCAATATTATTCAGGAAAAGTTCAAGGTGAAGAAGATGACTAAAGCAGAGTTGAAACGAATCAAGAACGAAGCTTTTCAACTGCTAAAAGACAACTCAGACAGTGCAATAGAAGTCGAATATAATCTCGACAACATGTCTTCAACAGTGCAATACAAGACGAACAAGAATATGACTTTTCTGAAGCGGATTTTCCGAGATTGTCACTAAATGACATTGAAGACATGTATCTTGCCAAGGTACAAGGACGAATGCGACACTTCTCCACAGACATCCAGCTCCAGTACATCAAGTCATTGCTAATATTCATCAGAAGCATCGTTATCCAAGAACGTGTCGAAGATACTCAACTTGCCGTGGAGTCATACAAAAAACGTGTTAATATCACCAAACCACAACTAGACCTTCCTGATATCAACCATCTTCCTCAGTACACCATCATTAAGAAACCATTTGGGGTAGTTTACCATAGTGAACTTCACCGAAACTGCTTCATGGCGCGCAACGAGCTTCACAAATTTTGTGATCATACTTTGAAGAAGGTTCCGGATGGGATGGCTTATCAGTTAAAGGAGATTCATCAAGGCATTGGGTCGAAGAAAAGGTGGAATTCTAGGAAAAGGAGGGATGCGAAGAAGATCATTACCAGGATTGATGAAAGGTTGTTTCGTCGGGATCAGATAAGGACTTTGGAGAGTTTCGTGGGTGGATGTCAAAGCATATCTCTAACAGGCTACCAATGTCCGGACAGAACTCCTGGTGTTACTGACGGACTTCCTGGTACTCCTTGATTTGTTTCCTTCATTAAATATTTGGATGTGTGATCTATAACATTTAACTATGGCTTGTGCACACATAACAGTGCACAACCCGTTCTTGTAATGAAAGGACCCTGTGGTACGCATCAGTGCCACAATCCTTATAAAAGGAGCGAAAGCTTCTTACTTTTGAGTAAAACTACTCAAAACTTTCACTTTTAAAGTTTTGCTCAAAAGAACAAGTACTTCCCCTTATGATTTTCAAAACCTCAAAAGTTAATATCACTTGTTGAGGGGGAGTATTTGATTAAAACTTTGTTCACAAATTGTTCTTCGTAGAAATCTTCCCACAAAACTCGAAATGGACATATTCGATATCAAAATTTCATCAAAAATAACATTTGTATGCCATTTTTGAGGGGGAGAAAAATTATGTGATAAGAAACATGTTGTGAATTACTATTGAATCCTCGCACTAAAGACTTAACCAATGAATTGACGAGCTCTTAAATGTTAGTAACTCGAAAAGACTTGTCCGGGACAGGTAATAAATTCAAGCTAGTTCGTTAGTGATGTAAACGTGTCTCGCAATGGACTTGTCCTAGTAGAATGTACCATTCGAGAAATTCTTGGTAGACATAAACCTTGACGGGTCAAACCTCCTCACCAAGGAGTGTTTACAACTTCAAGTTGACCTAGTCAGTGATGTAACCGTGTCCCGCGGGAAATTGTCTATCTTGAGTTAATCAATTCAAAAGTGCGCGCTCTTCTCTCACCGTGCAGATTTCTATCTAAACTTTTAAGCACGTGTTGAGGGGGAGTATTTCTGCAAAATATTAAACTCTTTCAGTGGTACAAAATGTTTTTATTCATAACCACTTTGAGAGATTTTCATGAAAATGGTTTACGGCAACATAGGTTAGTCATGGAGTTATAAGGTGACTAAGGTTAGGAATAACCGTCCTATGATCCGCCAGAGCCGGAGGGATCTACCCAAGGACACCACCAATAGTTAGAATTCATAAGTCCTTAGGTATGATTATAAAAAGGAGAAAATGAGAAACGGAGAAAGAAGGAGTTGAAGAATTAAAAAGAAAAGTAAAGAAAATGGTGAAAAGAAATAGCCCTCTAAATTATTCAACTTAGGGCAGACACCGGGTTCAATTCATATGCTACTGGATGTCACTAGATGACACCGGTATTGAAGAATAAAGTCGTCATGGACCCAGCGACGCATGCACTAAACCTTCTTAGCCACTCAAGTTTCTCTCAACAGAAGCTTGTTTCATTCTCACAGGGAACCCTACGTAAACTATCGGCTTTCTCTTAGAGATTGCTGGTATTGAAGAAGGAGACCATCTTCCTAGTCTCTGCTCAGGAAAACCAAAGCGCACTATCGAGTCTAGAGCCACGAGATTCATCAAAAGATCTCTTAGGTACACTTGACATTTCATCACTTGTCGTTCAACAATAAGGACGCAAGTGATACATTCTAGAGTCCTTCACAGATCTCAGCAATCTGTCGAGAACTTTTATGAGGGGTTCATAACTGTGATCCTCAATGATTGAATGGAAACTCCTGCCAGGGTCAACATCAAATAGCCTTGACAGCAGGTCACTTTGGTAACTCCTTGTGGGTTACGCTTAGTGTTGTCTCAAACGGTCTACAGTCGTGAGGTGATGCTTCGTGTACCTACCCGACTCACCTGAATCGTAGATGTACTTCGGTATATCGTGTTAGCCTTCTTGAGGGCATCCGGTTTTAAGAAGAGCCTTTGCTAGAATTAGAGATGTGTCTTCACATTATGCTGTTGACTCTCTCAAAGTTTGAACTTGTAAGTGCTGGAAATCCCGCTAAGGAGATTCCTTTCAAGAATCGAGTCCTGAATATGTGGGTCATTACTTGAACTTTTCAATGTAATGCCAACTGTCCCTTACGGGATTCGGACGACTGATTCGCCCGACCAAGGTGAATGGAATTAAGACATTCATCAGTAGAACAATTGTAGTAATCAATTCTTTATGAAAAGATTATAATGATCAATTGGTGTTCGTGACTGTACCGGAGATGCTGCTACTGATGGATGCTCGCGGGAGGAAGATATCGTGCTAATTCTCCACATGCTCATACCAACAACATCACAAAAGAAGTTCTCTCAAAATCAAAGGCAACCCAAAGTTATAATGATTCTTCATCAAATCAAAGAATCTACAAAGTTATAAAGAATCGAGAACTACTTCACATCTGGAATTCATTGTCAAATGAGCATGTGAGCATGATGGAGAAAGATGTGGAGACGCTGGAGCAACGAAGCTGGCCTGTAGCAGACAACAACATACTATCACAATCATCACAAAGAACAAAGAAATCTAAGATGTCAAAGCAAAATACTTCAAGGGAAACAAGATCCCTACACTGGGGAGATTGTTCGAATCAAGGCACCTCTTCTCACAAGAAAGAAGAATGTCAGAAAACGTCAAAGCTACTATTACATCTGCGCTAACAACTGTTTAAGATAACTTAAGATATCAATTACTAACACTTAGGGGGAGATTGTTGGAATTACTCCTAAACCATTTCTCAAGTGTAAGTAATCAATATGTAATAGTTAGGTTAATTAAGGCTTTTATGTTAGTAATTAAGGTTAGGCTCATGTAGAAAGCCCATGAGCCACTCTCATTTGAGAGTTGGTTGTTCACTTCTTATTATATCCTACGCATAACATTTCATATTCTATCGTGTATATTGTGTTTAGTGTTCATCCGATCCATTGTCTTCTTATTTCTTATACATTGAAGCTTGTGTTATAACATGGGAACCTAGCAAAATACCCCATGATTTCCAGCATTTCAAATCATCCCATTCCACACACCACAACCAAAGAACATGGGAAGAAGCCAAAGGCAGGTCTAGAGGAGCATATGGAGCTGTCTCGAAGGGAGAAATCACTCCCCTACGATAAGCATTAGCATTTTATCTTTTCTTTACTTTCGATTCATGTATTTCGTAACTTTGAATATTGAATTCATTTTTATGGTTAATATGAGCGGCTAAGCACCTCTTGGTGCTGGCCTAGTTATGATTCCTTAATTGTTTTGTTTGCATTTACATTACTTCCATATAATTATTTCTAAGTGTATGCATGCATAGTTTATTGGTCGCTACCCTTGTTTCGGTAGTTTTGAATGGCGGTAGAGGCTAGTTGCTTAGGAGATATGACCAAATGACCCTAAGTGAGTAGACTGAGATGGGAAGGGTAAGATATGACCAACTGACGACCCTTTCTACTTATGCGATTTGACCAACTGATCACCTACCATTTGGATAAACTTAAGAATTAGGGGTGAGTGTTTAAGTTGCTAACACCCGGGCACTCACTATTATAAATCTAGCATGTAGCGGTACTTAATGACTTGGCTTAGGGGACCAGGAATAACTGGACTTATGATGGGATACCTGACTTCTCCAGTGGTTGCATCTTTGCTGATAGGTTAGGGCGAATTGACCAAATTTTGTCCTCTCGAATTTGACCCCACCTGAAGTAATTGGAAGTAAGTAGACGTAGATATTACTAGCTAGGAGGAATAACTAGGTTAGCACCACTCTCCTCTATTGATTAAACCTTTTCCTTTTATCTGCTTTAGTAGTTAATTAAGTAATTCCTTATCGATATCATATTAAAAATTGTGACACCTGGACTTAGTAATAATCCAACACACATAGCTCTTGGGACGACCTCGGTTTTACAAAATACTACACTACACACGACCGGGTACACTGCCCGTTAGTGCATTAGGGTAGACCATAGGTATAACGAGACTATATAAATATTAAAACATGGTCAGTAAAACTTGCATCAGCACACTACCTTTTCTCTAACTGTTGGCATAATTACCAACTCCAATCTTCGAATGTGACCGAGGTGGCTTCCTCGATACTAAATCTATATAAAGCTAATAACATAGTGCTTATAACATTTCACTTTACAATAACTAAATAACATAACATCTTTTTGTTTTTTTTTTTTTTTTTCAACATAACAATAACAACTAAACATAATATCCCCCCACTTGAGATGAACAACGGGAATTCAGGGGGTCTTCAATGATCTTCAGTTATATGTCATCGACGAAAGCGTGATTTCCGAACCTTTCCACTTGAACCTTGAACTTAGGCAAATGATGACTTCTCAATCACAAATAAAGACTACAGGATAGGCTAAGGTGTATAGGTGTATCCAAACAATATATTGGGCTAACAAAATGAAAGGAATGGCTCAGATGGGTGTATCTAGGGGTATCTTGCACTAAAGGTGAGTGCAACAAAAGGGTTTCACATGGGGTCGAGAAATCGAGGTGACTAATCGATAGACACACAATGGTAGGCTATTTGGGTGATAATCCTATAATATTGCCTTCCTGAAAGTCCAAATACATCGAGCTAACTCAACATACCTCATCTATGGTCTCGAAATGATGCAAAGGCCAAGTTCAAAAGTTTACAAGCTACCGACACACTCAAAATTTGGTGGATTTGGGGTAAAATATTGGAAACGGATAAGGCTAATCTCACCATATAATATCAAGGGTTGTATGTGCTCGGCTAAGGTCTAATCTAGTTAGGTTAAGGAAAACCTGTAAAAATTTAAAAAATGGCATAATTTTTCAAAATAAACTAGAAAAACGAGGGCAAAATAAAGTTCAAGAGATAATTCTACCCCTGTCCCGCCACTTGAATTGTACACAGTCCCTTTTGTACTAAGCATTTAAATAAAGGTGAAGAGAAAAGTAGAATTAGAGCGAGAACTTCCCTGAAATTTGCTCCAAAAAGGAAGAAGGCTCACGAAAAAGAGACGTGCCTTCGTATAAGCGTCCCTGAGCAAACTTCAATCCCTAAAATCACACTACCGACAAGCATAATTCTAAAAAGAAAAAAAAAAATAAAAAAATAAATACAAACCTAACTCACTTTCGCAGGAATCACGGTTCCATTTAGCATATGCAACAAGCCTTTTGAACCACTTGGTGTCCCAAGTGGACGAGTGAAGTCTTGTGAGGGTTTACAAGGAACACACCACAAAGTTCATTTAAAATACTAATACAAGGTTATTGTGTTTTAATATGAAAGAAGTAAAGCAGGGGAAAGTTACGTCGTAACTCTTTGAGGGAGTTACGCCGTAACTGGCAAAACCTGACATATGTTGTAAGGCGAGTGGCTACGGCGTAAGCACTGAGATTGTATTACGCCGTAATTTGTAATGTGTCTCAAATTCTGCTGCAAGGGGTTGGTTACGGCGTAATCACTGAGGTGAGTTACGCCGTAACTATGGTCAGATCAGCAAACTGCAGCAGCAATCACTTCCTCGTTTTCTGCAAAAATGGTTAAAAACACAAAACCCTACAGAAATGGAAACAAAATAAAATAAAGGGGTAATTCGGGTTGTCTCCCGAAAGAGCACTTTTCTTTATTAACGAGTCTTTAAGTTAGACTTAGAGCCGCGGGGCTACCAGTGCTTGTTGGTCATTTCGTGGATATGGCAATCTCCTCGTTGGATCCAACTTACCAGATTCTTATCCCGTTTGTAGTCATCCCCTAATTCTAAACAGCCCGAGTAGAAGCTCTTGATTTTCTAGTAAGGCTGGTCAATACCTTTTGCCTTGTCTTCCTCACTGATATCGAGCAATGGTTGGGCTTGGCTTAACTGCCTCTTGGTCCAATTTTTAAAAGTCTTAATGGTTCTCGGCATTTTGAAGATAGTCTTATCATCGTTTATCTTTAACCATAATGACCCTTCTTTTTCATTTTTATCTAACCCAAACATTTCCTGAAAAGGTTTTCCTAAAATTACTCCCGTAAGTCCATCTTCCACAAATTCGCTTACGTCATCCAAAACCATAAAGTCCACCAAAAATGAATGAGTTCCAACGAAGACATGGATGTTAGTTGCAAACCCAAGAAAGTTATTCCCCTTGTATTCTAATTCTTTCTTCATAACTCGGTTGTAGCACACTTTTGACATGATGTTGACCGGGGAAGTTGTGTCAATAAATGGATGGAAATCGATGAACCCGATTTTGCATGAAATCTTCAGATAATAAGGGTTTCTATGATGTATGCGGGTTCCTACCTCATAAAAACTAGGTTGATTGGTTTGCGAAAAAGCCTTCACAGAGTTGTCTTGCCAATGGGCCATTTCGATGTCACTTGAGAAGTCATCAGTACTGATTCCTAAATTATCCTCTTCCTCGGAGTTGACGAAAACATCAAAATCTTTCCCCGAATCTATCTCGCCAGGATCTGGGGGGTCACTAAGAAATTCTTCTAGAGCGTCACCAAAACTTCCTACTGGGTCAACAGCACATACCTTTTGAGGAGTAGATAGGAGTTCATTTGGTTCGAACGTTGCAATTTCTCCATTAGCTTCAAGAGTTAGTTTTTCCAGCAAGGACATCCACCTTTGTATGGGCAGTGGCAAGCATAGGTCTACCTAAAATGACAGGTATTCTGTTGTCTTCCGGAATGTCAAGAATCACAAAATCTACCGGGAAAAGGAATTTCTTAATCTTCACCAACACATTTTCAACGATGCCTAACGGTGACTGCATAGATCGATCGGCCATTTCAATTTTCATCTTGGCTGTCTTTAAGTCACCAATCCCCATACGTAGGAACATCGAACGAGGCATTATGCTAATACTCGCTCCAAGATCAGCTAAGGCATTACACATATTGAGACTCCTAATCAAGCAAGGGAGAGTGAAACATCCTGGATCTTTTTCCTTTTGTGGTAGCTCGTTTCTCAAAACCGCTGAACATCTTTCGTTGAGTTGAATTGTCTCATAATTGCTTAATTCCTGCGGAATATCATCATGATTAGTTTTATTGGAATTATTAATAGGAGAGTTTACCGGTAAAGGTTGGTCCAGAAGTGATTGTCTTTCCATGCTGATTCGTCGCTTAACTTTTTCCAAAAAGGTCGTCGGTTCTTCAAGGATTGTTTCCACCGTGTTGACAACTTCCTCTTCCCGAGCCGCTAGGTAATCAATGATGGTTGCGAACATGAGCTCACGCTCTTTTCCAATCCCTTAATCCTATCTTCATGAATTTTGAGGGAGGAGACTGTATTATCCACGAATGTCTTCATTATTTTTTCAATTCTATCATCTCGTTCCCTTGATTCCTTGATGTGGTCAAGAATATTTTTTTCAAGATTGATCCCAGTTTTGGTCCCAAATATACTCTTAACCTTCTCAATTCTACATGCTTCAACTTCTCTTTCTAACCTTCGTTTTATGAAAATTTCCCCATAATTGTATTCTTGCTTTGTCAACATCTTCATTACCTTATGATCAAAATTGTCTCTAGTTTCGTACCCTGTATCCATATGCCATTTGTAGCAAAATTCAGAAATCCGTTGAATACATTCCAAGGCTTGGTCAGGGGTCATGCTAGGAATAGGTCTCGGGGAATCGAGTAGTTCTCGTGTTAGCGCATTAATTCCTCGGTAGAAGACGTAGACGATCTGATGTTTGTTCAAATCATGAGTGGGACATAGATAAAGTAGCTCATTAAATCTTTCCCATGCCTGGTAAAGCGTTTTTTCCCTAAATTGAACGAATTAATAGATTTTACCAAGAAGTTTGGCCATTTTTTAAGGAGGGCAAAATTGTTGGACGAACTCTCTTCTTAGTTTATCCCATGCTCCTTTACATTCGTTAGGGAGTTTGTTATACCATCTTTTCGCAGTTCCAGTAAGAGTCATAGGAAAAATCCTTGCTATGACCGAATAGCTCGAGGTGCCTCTGACGTTGAAAAGAGAGGATAAGTAGAGTACTTCTTCTACATGATTCTGAACGTCCTCATCTTCATCTTTAGAAAACTTAAGTTCGTGTAACTCTCGAATAAATTGATCTGGAATAGAGTATTTTTCAGTACTAGAATCATGTGTGAAGGTTCGTTGGCAGTTCTCATTTGGTTGATCCAAATACTGCTCCATGGTTAAGTCATCGATATTATTTTCATTGATGACCTCTGGTTCTGCGTCAGACTAGTCTGATTCGTAAAATGAAAGGATGTTGTGAATAGGAACCGGAGAGTAAACTTTCCTTGTCCGAAATTGCTTCTCCGGATCATCGAATAGGGTGGCCAAAAAAGGCCAAAGGCCTCGAGCTACGAGTCTTGTATCCTGATAACTAAGAGAAGAAAGGAAATAAAAAATAGACTTAATGCGAAATCCTAAAATAGCTCCCCGGCAGCGGCGCCAAAAACTTGATGTAGGTTTTACTAACCAGGTTTTAATATTTATATTGTCTCGTTATACCTATGGTCTACCCTAATGCACTAACGGGCAGTGTACCCGGTCGTGTGTAGTGTAGTATTCGGTAAAACCGAGGTCGTCCCAAGAGCTATGTGTGTTGGATTATTACTAAGTCTAGGTGTCACAGTTTTTAATATGATTTCGATAAGGAATTAATTAATTAACTACAAAAGCAGATAAAAGTAGATAAAAGGCAAAGGTTTAATCAATAGAGGAGAGTGGTGCTAACCTAGTTATTCCTCCTAGCTAGTAATGTCTACGTTCACTTACTTCTAATTACTTCAGGTAGGGTCAAATTCGAAAGGACAACATTTGGTCAATTCTTCCTAACCTATCAGCAAAGATGCCACCACTGGAGAAGTCAGGTGTCCCTTCATAAGTCCATTTGTTGGTCCCCTAAGCCAAGTCATTAAGTACCGCTACATGCTAGATTTATAATAGTGTTGCCGGCATTAGCAACTTAAACACTCACCCTCTAATTCTTAAGTTCATCCAAATGGTAGGTGATCAGTTGGTCAAATCGCACAAGTAGAAAGGGTCGTCAGTTGGTGATATCTTACCCTTCCCGTCTCAGTCTACTCACTTAGGGTCAGTTGGTCATATCTCCTAAGCAAATAGCCTCTACTGCCATTCAAAACTACTGAAACAAGTGTAGCTACCAATAAACTATGCATGCATACACTTAGAAATAATTATACGGAAGTAGTGTAAATGCAAACAAAACAATTAAGGAATCATAACTAGGACAGCACCAAGAGGTGCTTAGCCGCTCATATTAACCATACAAATCAATTCAATATTCAAGGTTACGAAATACATGAATCGAAAGTAAAGAAAAGATAAAATGCTAATGCTTAATGTAGGGGAGTGATTTCACCTTGAGACACTCCGATGCTCCTCTAGACCCCTTTGGCTTCTTCCCACGTTCTTTGGTTGTGGTGTGTGGAATGGGATGCTTTGAAATGCTGGAAATCATGGGGTATTTATAGGCCAGATCTGGGTTACAGCGTAACTAATATAATAGTTACGCCGTAATCTTCAATTTCTTCGTAATTTGCACTAGATCTGATGGTTACGGCGTAACCTTATAAGTGGTTACGCCGTATATTCAATTTTAATTGGTTACGCCGGAGTTGATGAAATAGTTACGGCGTAGTTATCAGCGGCGTGGAACCTCATTTGACCTAATATAGTTACGTCGTAGTATTTGGGGAGAGTTACGCCGTAACCTTCTGATGAGTTGGTTTTCTCCATCCACCTTGTTAGGTAAACCACTCCCTCGGTTCCTCCGAACTCGATGGGACCACAGAATCGAAACTCTTTGTAGGTACAACCTCGAGTCCGATTAAGCAGTGGGTTCCACCATAGGTGTTAGAGAGATTAGACTCAGCTAGCAGTTCAGCTACACACTGCGTCACAAGCTGGTCATTGCTGGTTGGGTTCAAAGGCAGAGGGTTTTGTGGAACAGGACCATTCTCAGCATGGTCGTTCACATTCGGGTTCCCTACAGCTGGGTTATCAGTATTCTGGTTCTCAACAGGTGGAGTTGTAGGGGTCGGACGACGACCTCGATGGATAGTGTTAACCATAGCAGCAAGAGCTGCTCGGTTGTTCCTAGTCGGGTTTCATCTTGTTGCCATCATTCTGAAGGCAAGAATAACAGTTTCATAAGTCCACAATTCACACTCTAAAAGTCTAGGTTGGGTTCCAAGGATAACACTATATCATAACGAAACAACTAAACTCCGAGTCATAACTAAAGGATGCACATTCTAATATCCATAACTCGTAGGTTCCAAAGTGGAATACATGGGGAAATCAAAAACGATCCTAACAACGATACTAATAAGATAACTAGGATAGATCTACATCTCGAACTAGAGACTACTCAGTTTCAAGCTGGTACAATGCCATGAATCTAACACAGTCTAGCCACAATCACGAATACCACTAACGGATCTCCTAACCTCGTCCATCACTCTCCCAAGGTATGAGATCTCAAGACGCTGAGAGCTGCGATCTCTCCTCAGATCCGCAACTTCTCTCTCCAGCGTGCCGACCCTGCGCTGTAGCGCTTGGTCTACCCCTCGGGCTGTCGCCAGCCCTCTCCAAATGTCTCCTACCTGGTCGAAGAGCTCCAACATACCCTCCATCAAGATCGCAACCCTCCTAACTATTGCATCCATATCTGCTCTCAAATCCTCTACAATAGCCCTCGATACTCCAACTAATCGATCTGTCAACTGACTAAGCCTAGCACCCTGGGATGTAATACTCTCCCAAATCAGACCCGTCTTCCTATACTCCTCGGGCTCTGAAGCAATCTCTGATGGTATCTCTGAACCTAGTGGGCTACCTATCTCAGGTGAGTAAGGTGGTGAGTCAATGTCGAAAGGCTGCCCAGGAGAATCAAGCTCAGGCAAAGGTAAGGGGGATCCTGGTCCTGGAGAATGAGTAGAATGCGCAGGACTTTGCAATGGAGGAGTACCCCCTTCTGGGATATCCTCATCATCCTCCTCCTAAGGATCCTCATCCTCATCTACATACTCCTCAATCTCATGCTCCTCCTCGCCCTCATCTTCAGAGGGAGAGTCCATGAGTCGGAGTCTTTGTGTGGGTGAATCCGAGGTGATACAAGAGGGATCTAGGTCTTCTAAGACATGGTGATGCTGGTGGTGATCACAGAAGAGAGTGATCTGCTAGGTGAATAGGTGATGATGGTGGTCGCATGGACATGCGGGCAGTACAACGAGTAAGTCTAGGAGTCTGGGCTCGTGCTAAGACCTGATGCAAAGTGAGCTTCCTAGATGAGCTAGGGTGATCTGGTGATGATGATGAACTAGAGTGACGGGTAATCACATAGGGATCACCCTGCGCAACAGTCATGAGAGTCAATGCTGTGGAACTAGAAGCAACAAGGACATCCTCAGACACATCATAAGCTAGTGAAGGCATAGTCTGTGACAATGGCATAGGGTAGGTATAAGTGTTTGAAAACAACTAGTTCTAATAAGCGCATCAACTCAACCAAAACATATATCACATAATGAAAGCTTTAAAATAGAGGTACCACATTACTCAAAATATGCCTTTAAATAAAACACACAAGTTCTGTTGTATCACATAATCTACGCATCATATAATCCCAAATCAAATCAATCATATAATAAAACTCAAAATCCCAAAATCATAACATATCAATAATCCAAATCAAATCCATAATATCTCGACAATCAAATCACGTTTACCCAAAGTCAATAATCATAACCCAAAACATAACATCTCAATAATAAATTCACAATTCATGATATCTCATAAATCAGATTGCAGTTCATACCATAATCAAATAAGAAGCTTCGGCTTGGCTGGCGGGCATGCGTCAGTCGAGGATCAATTTTCTTAAAAAGTGGTTATAGTTTAGGTTTTATTAAATACCTAGTTATCTATAACCTTGGCTCTGATACCAATCTGTAACACCCCCAAATCTCGGTACAGCGGAAGACTTAATCAAGTTTTTGGGGCGTTACATTGGATTGGTATCTCACACAAGTATAGCAAACAAGATGGTCATTTAACATTCAAAACCAATCCCAAATTTAAATATTCAAAACAATAATCCCAAAATGTAAATATTAGGCCCAAACATGTTTTATAAAAATAGGTCCCCATAAATTATCAGAGTTGATTATGATCCTTGAACCATGCCTCCTTGCCAAGCTTCCACGGAACACGTACTCCAAATATCACTTAAATACCTGAGAAAGACATGCTAAAAGGTCAGCTAACGCTGGTGAGTTCATACGTTTAAATTCAAGTTTAAAATAGTGGACCTGTAGGAGTTTATTTGCTATGCGAGACCTAAGATAGATACACATCAATCACATACCAATATCACAATCACAATATCATATCCGACGTCATAGTGGGCCCCTAGCGACACTAGCCAGCACAGTTGTAGGAAAGTCTAGAACGATTGCTAACCCTAGACTAGGTCGAGGTAGAAGTCTATACTTAGCTAGGAAAGTGTTATAGCAATTAGGATTGCTACCCTAGACTAAGGTAACAGCTACCACATATCTATCTAAAGAGTCAAGCACATAAGCAAATCAAAATAGTTTAAAAGGTCTAAAAATAGTAGCATGATTCTCACCCCAATTTAGTTAAAAACATAGATAAAAGTGGGGCTATGAAACTCACCTCAAGCAAGCAACGTACAAATAAACACTAGCAGAAGATAACAGCTAATCACGGCACAGCGACTATCAACTCGGCACAACCTATTAATGTAAACCAATTTTAATATATATTCCCCAAAATCAACGTTATCTACCCCAATGCATTCCTTTTCTTTATCTCCAAAAATGTCTTGTTTCACTGTTTAGTCCTAGCGTTTGGTATCATCGTGTGGGTGTACCGACTCAACATGCTATCATGAATGCACTCAAACAACCAATATGTGACTCAATGCATCACAATGAGATGTCTAAGTGATAAGCTCCATAGTCCAATAAGTTTTGGAATAAATAGTAAACCTTATCGAATTCGTCAACTCGATAAACTCAATTATTTATTCGTGTCGTTTATTATCCCATAAATTGGTCACATCCTAACGAGTCATAAGGATAATTCACCCATTAATATTGTTATCCAACGTGCCTAACGGGCTCTTATTAGATTCGTCAACCTAATAAGTCCGTCATCCACGTGGATCGACACTATTAATGTTAGGTTATCCGTAACCCATGCACCCAACGTAAATAAATAAATACTTGAAAATAGTATTAAATGCTCATAAATGGCATATTTCGATAAACGTGCACTCGAAACATTAAATACTTATTTATTATAAAACCTTTCAATTTTAGGTTGTTAATTCCCATTTAAAAAAGTAAATAACAAGACAAGTCTTGTTATCGATAGTTTTGGTATAAAAGCCTTTTATTATTTATTTTTTTATAGTTTTATTAACCCTTTTATACACATTACGTCAATTTCATTATTAGTTTCCAAATCGTTATTCGTTTCGAGTCAAGAAGCACGAGTCATGACTTCTTGGCTTTTAATCAATCTAAAGTCCAAAGTATACTAAAGTCTATGTTACGGCGTTGTCAGGGTCAACTATTGACTAAAAAGTCGAAGTAACACCGACGTTGCTCAAAGTTGACAATTTATATAATAAGTACAAATAAAAGTCATAATAGCGCAATTCAATCTCAAATCAACCCAAATCAATCTCGCCAACAAATCAAACTACCAAATATACCCGAAACCAATGTTATGACCCTAATGGTCATGACACGGTCACGGTTAAGACCACGTGAACCAAACAAGCTCTAGAATCTTTTCGGCTCCACGCGTTTCATCCAAACGCCAACAACAAACCAACAAGATACCCAACAATCCGACCGGACCCTTGGTCCTTAGGGGTCACGTACGCCACCAAACCATGATCATCGTGGGTCTTGGTGGCTCGTACGCCTCAACACCACAACCAAACACTCCCCAAATGGCTTCCACTACAACCAAACACAATCAATCAACCTCCAATCATCATCCAAACATCAAACCCACAACTAAACTAGACCTATTTGCAAAAACAAAACAATATGATACACCACATGATATCAAACCACTAGTTATATGTTTTATTAGTTGTAAATTAGTTTTAGACCCAAGTTTCACCCAAAACCCACCATGGTCGAGCCAAAAGGAAGCCATACATGGCTTGTCAAGACCAAACAAGCTTGAACCATGTTCCATTTACCTTTTTACAACCCGATCTACAAGATTTAATGAAAACCATAGAATCACGAATCGTATTTGTAAGATTTGGAGGTGTTAATGTAGGCTTTTGTAAGAGATTTTTATATGGATGGAAAGAGGAAAGAGAGATCTACAAGATGGTGGTGGAGGTTAGATACCACTTGCCAAAATTGGCTGTGAAGAAAAGTGGCGATGGTTGTGGGGTTGGGTGGTTTTTGGGTGGAAGAGAAGAGAGATAGAAGAAAAGTTGGCAATGTGTGTGTTTTAGAGAGAGAAATGAAAGTAAGAAATGAGGGAGGATGGGATTATTTATATTTTGGGACAAGGACTTTAAAAATAATTATTTGGAGGCCGCCATGTAGAAATGAGGGTCGAAGTCGTAATTTCAGAATATCCCGTTTACCTCCGGCTCATACCTACGACGTTTATTCGACTTTCTATTATGTTTATTTATGTTTTTCCACGAGTTTTGACTATTTATTTGCCAAGTTTCGAGTTACGGTTTAAAAGTTACATTATTTCTTGTTTTAGGCTTTTATTGTGCCGAATCGAATAGTGCCTAACAAAAAGAGTTAAAACTCGCACGATAACTCATTCAATAACAAAATAAATCATAAAAACCAATAAACGATATCAAATCAAGTCATGGTCGATAAAAATAGTGATAAAGGCAAAAGCTCGGTTTAGTTTAACGTAATGCGGTTACCTAAAATAGACTCCCTAATTTGCCAATTGTCACATTAGGGTTTTGGTAGGTTTTTAGGGTTTTGCTAAAAATCGTTTATATAACATGCTTATTAGTTACTGCTCTTTTATTGTTCCTGATTCTTTGCGTGCTCGATTGCTGATATACTACTGATTCTTAAACTCTAACCAAAGTTCTTACTGCTATTACTTTTGGTTGTGGATTGCCTCTGCATGTTGTAGAAACTTGTTTTAGGGTTTTGCTGCAACAGTGTTACGTGTTGGTTGTTTGCTTATTGGTTTGTTGTTCTAGTTTACACGTGGCATTTGCAGGTTGTTTGAGGGTAGCTGGTATTTAAGTACGTGTTTTTGTGATGGGGGTGAAAAGAGATGGGAAGTTAGGTGCCAAGTCACTTCAAATGGTAGATGGAAAAATTATTGGTGCCAATGGACTTCCTGTCCATGTTTCGTTAGATGAGAGCATGGCTAATGATGATGATGCGGTCAGTGTCAATAGTCCGGGTAATAGCACGTTGAAACGCGCGTATGATCGTGTCTCTCTTTTGGATAAAAACATTGGTGGGACTGGTAATACTGGTGTGACGAATGGTTTTAGTCGTCGAGTTCTGTTTTGGGATATGATGAGTTCGTAAATGGGGTGGAAGAACCGCAAACTACCCCTGTTTCTTTTTTTGATTTGGTAAGTAACAATCCATGTAATCGAAAGGTTAATGCGGGTTCTAATCTATCTTCTTTAGCTGCAAAGATTTGTGACATCAAAAGTCTAATGTTAAAAGGAAAACTCGTTCTATTGGGTGATGATGGGAAACCATTATCAATGAGTGGTTCCGCTAGTGAGCAACATGTTGGTGTTGCTGCTTTATCAAGTTCTGGTAATGATGAAGTGGTTGTTGTAATTTAAAAGGCCACACGTGAAGCCTATGAAAGCTTTGATGATGCTATAAACTCCCAATTCGGTATTAGTGGGGCTGTTAATGATATTCGTGGGTCTGTTTCGGTGGAGGAAAATGTCACTAATGTTGTGGTAGAACCAGCTGTGAATGTAGCCCCTATATCGTTTGCCAGTTTGGTAAATAATGACTTAGTTAATCATAAGATTAATTTTAGATCTTTTGATACGGGCAAAATGACTAACAACATGGCTGGAGTTCAAATACCTTGGTCACCTGTTTTGGAAATTCATTCACGTTTTGAGTACAACTTGTATGGTTATTTTGTGGGCAAGAGCGTTGCATTCCCGGTTGTTGAGAACTATGTGAGAAATGCATGGAAGAGATATGGTATTGTTCATGCAATGATGAATTTGAATGGTCTTTTCTTTTTCAAGTTTTCTTCGGTTGAGGGTATGAACGGGGTGTTGGAGAATGGACCATGGTTTATTCGATTTGTTCCTATTTTATTGAAGAAGTGGACACCTAATACAAATTTATTGAAAGAAGACTTTTGCTCGATTATGGGTTAGGTTAAAATTAGCTGATATTCCATTGTTGCCTATTCC